>JAHMML010000006.1:374053-821324 GCA_020341155.1 Eciton burchellii
AGAGAGAGAGAGAGAGAGAGAGAGAGAGAGAGAGAGAGAGAGAGAGAGAGAGAGAGGGGAAGAAAAAAAGAGAGAACGGAAATTGAATGAAAACAAAAAGTACCATCTTCGAAAAAGTATCTTCCAAATCGAGCACTGGTTTGCTACTAGATACGGTGTAATGCCGTCTTTTCTCTCGAGGGATTTGTCTACGTCTCGGTCCCTCTGTCCTCTTCTCTGTCATCTCTTTGATAATCTGTTTGGCAGCCTCGCTTTTGAAGACCGGCGACAATTGCGGTGACGATTCGGATTGGTTCGTGTTTGCCGCGATCGTTCTCTCGCCAGCGGTGGCGATCGATCTCTCATGAATACCATGAGTAACGTTAGTCGGCGATGTTAATTCAGGACTCAAGCTGGTGCCTGCGAGAATGCCGCCGGCTCTCTCGTATTGCTTGTACGATCCGTGCGGATTGTGATAGAGAGGCTGCACCATCGCCGATTGTAGCGGATAATTTTGATTCTGGCACGGGCTGTACGATGATGCGGTGGAATAGTTGGGCGAGCTCATCGGTACGTGACAGCTGGACGTAGGACTGTCCGTATATGGTGACAGAGTGCTGTCGGAACTGCCGTCGTGACTTTCGAACTGCGATCGAGCGTCAAAGAAACAAAAATGTAAAACGGGATCAAACGGGAATAACGAAAACGGGTGGGTGGGCTAAATGGCGGCGAGATTGGTCGGAGTTCAGGTGAAAGCCACCGGGTGAAAATCATCGTGAAAAAAATAACAAGCTTAGCGAGGAGCAAAGTGTAGCTCTACACTGCTTGGGGGCGATCTAGAATCATTGTATTTCCTTGCGAGTGGATTGTACGCTTACCCTGATTTTATGACGCCGTGCCATCATGGTCTTCAGGGCATGCATGCTATCACTACGCGGTGGAGGCACCACGGGTCCATAGTGTATTCCAGTATGCTGTTTTTGTCCACCGAAGCCGCGTGGTAGAGACATGCTTCTTTGGAAGTGAATGTCGTCCAATTCGGACAGCTGAACCGTGCTCTGCGCGTGAATGATCGGCGATTCCTCCACTACTCTGCCCAGTTGAGCCTTCTGAATGATAACAAGTTTTCGTTAACATGCATGACAATCTTCCAGACTGTCTTTGCCAGATTTGTTTCAATGATTTAATGAAAGCGAAGCGATATGTGCTTCAAATTAGAAGAGGATACCTATTCACTTACCTCGAATTTTTGCGAACCCCCTAAGTCATCGTCGCATAGTCTCTTCGCACCGCCTGGTGCTTGAAGACCGTTCGTCAAAGGAATTCCGATATTGCCCGTTCTATCGCCGCGGTCTCTCTGCCTTCTCTCCGACTCGCGTTTCACTATACGCACCGTCTTGATCTCTTGCTTTTCGCGATTGTGCATTAATCCTGCGAAGGCACGTGGGAAAGTGAGAGTCCGATCGGGCGTATCGGGCTTATTTCCGCAGCGGAATGGAGCGGATAGACTTACCGGCAAACTTGTTGTCCTCGTTTTGCCTATAATTGTCACTCAACAATAATGCCTCCTCATTCAGAGGTGGTGGTGGTGGCGGCGGGATGTATTCCGGAGCAGAGTGCGGCATGCCATTCAACACGTTTCCGTTATGCTTACTCGTGTCGATGATGTAATCACCTTGAGTGTTAAAATAAATCAGGATACATAAATCCGGATTTCATTGTACGAATAAGCGAGAGAAAAACAATTGTTGTCTCATAATCTTCCAACTTGGATAAAATCAGAAATATTATTTGTGTTCATACAATAAAATTTTTATGCCATAATATTACCTGGCATTCTAGAATCCGTATTAACGTACAGAGGCGTCACTTGAATTGCACTGCCCTTTCCCTGCATTTGATCTTTCAATAACTGTTGCTTCAACTGGTGCTGCTGGATCTGTTCGCGCAATTGCGGTGACAGTGCAGATATGTGATTTTGCGAAGGTTGTATGAAAGGTTGTTGATTCTGTGGACGATTCAATGGCAACAGATCCTTGTATTGCGTAGGAGAACCGTATCGATGATGCGAGATCTCGTTCAATTTATTTGGGGGTGAGTTGGACAGAGATGGACTCGACGGCGAGTCTAGACCATGATCCAAAGTTATTCCGGAATCTAAGTCCGTCTCCAGCCAAGAATTCTGCGTACGTTTCTTCGAAGGATGCATTTGGGGTGCTGAAAGATAAGATATTCTTAAATCGCATTGTTGTCTTTTTGATAACAACGAAGCTCTATTGAGAAAATGTATTTTCTAACATTAACAATCAATAAATAATTAGCCATGAATATGTATACTATTAACATTTATTATTAATCGAAATAATAGTTGAATTATAATTGGATTTCATAATCCTAGAACGATATATGCATATTTTTCCCGAGTTTCTCGAGTTTTGAGGGTTTTTAACGACATGTTGCATCTTATATTTTGCGTTTACTGTATAGTTGCGCTTACTGTGCGAGGGCTGCGGTCGAATTTGTTGCACCAAACTGTGCGATTTCTCTGTCAATTGGCGAACTTGTATGCTCAGTTCTTTCCTTTGCCTCTGCAAATCGCCGACAAGTTGTTGCACTCGTCTTAACTCCGCTTCCAAAGGTGCGGTCGTGCTCGAAGTGTCTCTCGCGATGTTACCGGCGTATCTTCGGGAGGCTTGCAGCTTCTGCCTGAGTACCATCAAGTCTTGTTCCAGCCTCGCGTTCTCTGCTACCGTCTCTTCGAGTTTCTGAAAGCAAGTGGGAATTGCTTGGGCGAAGATCGCCGAAAGAGCCGCGATTTTGAGCATCGAGATGATCGTTACGCGGCAAGAATGGCAACTAAATGGCGAATAGCGAAACTGAAAAGTATTAATGCTGTGAATAATGCAATTTTCTTTACCTGCAGGAATACCGGTTTTACCTGGAAACAGTGAATTCAGGCTTTAATCGTTAAGCGATCCAAATTCCCGCTATACGTATTGCTCTCTCGCGATGTCGCGATTGCAAACAATCGATCATAGAACAAAAGGTGAATAAAACTGAATAAAAGTGCGTCAAATAGTCCGACAGATTGAGCGATTCGCATAAATTTTGATTTGAAAAATCTGCCATTAGCAGAAAAGTCGATAATAATCAAGCTCCGCGCAGTTACAGATCCGGCCCTCTCGATGTGGAAAAGCGCGAGGAAACATGATTACTTGCGTTTCGAAATCCCGGCCCTGGCGTGCAATTTACTCGATTTTCTGCCAATCAATCTACGTCGTTTTTGATAATGGACTCGTACCGGGCGACCGGATGAAAAATGCAGAGGCCCGTATTAACGGCTGTCAAGCTACGCTTTGTGGAATTGTCTACCTTCGAGTTGTGAGCGAGCAGTACTCTCACTCTGCTCAACTCGCGTTCCAACAGGAGTTGCTGCTTTCGATACCGCTCGGCTTCGGCCAGATTGCTCCTGCTACCTTGCAGTTTGTGCCGCAACCCGCCCAGAGCCTTCTCAAGTATTTCCTGTAAGCATCAGGTCGTTTATGCGTGTAACATGATACAGTTCTCAACATGGACAACCGATGTTGTTTGGCGACTTACAGAGTTAGCATCCGGAGTATGATAGTTGTTCCCGAGCAAACAATCGTTTCCGGATTGCGGATGATATGATATCGAAATTCTTTCGCGTGGATAAAATCGCGCGATCGGAACCTTTTAAACTCTAAATCAATCCGACGCGCAGCTCTATTCGAAGATATTGCGAAACGCATTCCTTCGCAGAAAAGTATCTCGAAGCATTCATGTATTTATCAATCAGATGTGATATTTGCGTTTATAAGAGAGAATTTTTCATCGGTATTTGCTCTTTATCATTGGAATATGGACAGATACCAACCTTGTCTTGCTGGAGACTGTGTAGTGTACCAGATTCCTCTTGGAGCAGTCGATCTAGTTTGTAGAGCTGTTGGACTTTGGCCTGTGACATAGAAAAAGACTTTGAAATGAAGCACAAAGTTTTGCTGTTCAAGAAGCAGAGTGTAGCGTTTCAACTGAGATAGATCTCGGAAAAGGGGGACAACTACTATTGTTAATTCTAAAACAATGTTCGAGAACTTCTACACTGACAGTATTTGTGATTAAGATATGCTTATGCTACATTTTAATTAATTTTTATTTTAATAAAAGATAGATTTAAACGATTACTCTTAATCGAGGTGTCATTATGATAGTAATGACTCTATGTGACGATGATTATTATTATTATACATAATTTTTCGTAATGAATTAATTACATTAAATTCCGAAGAATTTGCCTAATTCTAAAATGTGTGTCTCGTTTTCGTCGCTAATGTAAAATCATACAAAAATAAAAGATAAATTAAAAATTTATTGAAAGAAATTTATTTGAAAGAAAAAGAATATACCTTAGAGCATATTGATCCAATTTGCTACTAAAGAGAAAAATATTTGATAATTAAAAATAAAAAAATAATCAAACTTGGTGCTGTCCGATGAACGGCAAGCATAGATGTCGAAAATTGAGAAAAAATTGAGAGAAAAATTGAAAATTCTTGAGAGCTTAAGCGATTATGAAGAAGAAACGAGACATCGGCGTAAGATACTAAACGCACATTGTCCGCAGAAACTCGACTCGAGTAGAGTATATCCCTAAGTAAAGTGAGCCCTTCGCAGAAGAGCTCATAAGTATCGTCCGAGTTCAGCCTCTCCGATAATTGCGTCTTCGAAGTAGAACCATCTTCGTGTTTTATTTCTGCGCGTAGACATTCTCCAATCGGATTTTTACAACTTGTCCCTTCGGATTGTATATATAAGGGCAAACGTTTCTTATCTCAGCTAAGCGATTCTACTTCTGTCAGATATCATTATGTAAATTGAGTCATGAAACGTTTCAGTAATGCAATCAATTAAATTACTTGTAGCTGTCCATGATCGGGACTGAGTCTGTCCCAATCTCTGCGCTCCTCGGCGAGCAGTCGCTGTTCCTGCATCCTCTGATTAAATTCCAGGCGGTCGCGATGATCCCTCGCGTTCTCATGCATCAGATCATGGCGAGAACTGGAGACGTTGCTGGTCCCATTGGCAGTGTTACGGTTATACAGAGAGCCCAATTTCACCATATTGTCCACGAGATTCACGAGAGGCTTGCTCTTCTCATACTTTTTGCAAAAACCGAATATGGTTAAAGCTAAACTTGCGAATTTTACGAATGGTCATAGAGTATTACATAAATATGTAGCAATACAAAATGATAGTACAATATTGATAACGCAAAATTGATATCAGAAATATATACAGACATGTAATAACATCAAGGTTAGCGTAAAAATTAAGTAAATAAATATTAATGAAACTCGAGATCGAGCGAACGTAGTATGCAGAAATTAATGTTACTCTTACTTAACGTCTTCAATCATCCGCGAAGGAAAAATCAAACTTAGATATTAAATCCTTGAAGAATTCGCTATAACGATTTAATTCATTCATAGAAGAAAAAAATGCACCCCTATTTAATGATCCTTTTAACATTAATTCTCCCATATTTTGACGGCAAATGAATGATATTATCGTTGCATAAATTTCTTCACGCGTGTAAACACGAAGGAAGCTTTACGCGGAGACGTGAGATACGCGCGTTTCGCGCGATAAACGCGCCTCACCTGCTTCTCGAGATCCATCAGGTGTCTCTTGAGTTCCTCGAGTTTTTGAAGGTTCTCCAGCCGCCTCGGCGTATCGAGCTCCGCCAGTCTAGCCTGCGGGTGCAAACAAAACACGGGACGTTTATCGCGTTGCATTACGAGCCTATTTGTCTTTCGCGCGTTAATTAACGCGTCCGTGTCTCGTGGAAAGTATCACCGATGCATTAAGCGACACATCGCTCCGTGACATTCAAGCCGGACAATAATGCAACGAGCACAGAATATCTGCATGGAAAGGCGACTCTTAAGTTCGACGCGACTTTCTCCTCGAATTCTTCTACGAGATAATAGCACGTACTCATCTATGTTGCGTATTCAGCGCCAAGCGAATTGCGTTTGCGAATTCTCGTTTTATCCTACGGCAAAGATCGAGCCTTATGTACCTTAACTTTCAGGTCGATTCAGCACGAAACACGTGACATAAAAACATGCATCTAATCAGTCATCGCAGAAGATCCGTGAAATGCAATCGGGGCCCGTTTAGTTTCATCTCGTTATCCGTGTATAACCCATGAGAAACGCGTTTGAGAAACAATGTTGATACAATCGTATCATCGTCGTGCGCGTGGATCGCGATATGCGTGCATCTACATCTCGATCTAGTTTCAACACACGTTGAAAGAGCTCGTCAAATTCTACTGGTTGTCTGTTAAAGCGAGTCATTCCCCCCCTCTCTCATTCTCATTCTCTCTCTCTCTCTCTCTCTCTCTCTCTCTCTCTCTCTCTAACATTAAAGCAATCGTTAAAAGCAGCGTCGCCCAGACTCGGCTTGCGGGCCCTGACGGGCCTATCGACCGTCACCGTCATCGTCAGCATCGTCATCGCCACCGTGATCGTCGTGGAATTACTGTGAAAACGTGGCGAGATCGCGCGTGTAGGATCTCTCTGCGGACCTGCGCGTCGATCTCCATGTGGCACGTCTCCATCGCCTTGAGGACCGTCGCGTTCTGCCGTCGTAGCTGGATCAGCAGCAGCACCAGTTCCTCGTGGGTCCTGCCGAGGAGCTCGCCGGCGGAAACGCGCACCAAGCCGGATGCGCCTGTCTGCGTCATCTGCCTGCCGCCGGCGTCCGCTCTCTGGGAGCTGGCGTTACTCTGTCGAGGCATGCAATTATCTGTTAGCCACACAACGCGGACAACACCCAGGGTGTGCTGTTACATCGATGCCGTTGGAAACGGTGCGGGGGATCCTGCGTGGATCCCACCTGTCGAGGAAGCGAGAGGGAGCCGGGAGCAGCTGTGTCGTTTTCTGGGATTCCAGCGGGAATGTGAGTTCAACAAGCAAGGAGACGACAAACTGGGAGACAACATCTCTTTCGTCAGCTCAACGTGTAATCATACGCGCAATCAACTTTGAAGCATCGATATCAACGTCCCCGGCAGATTCATTTCGTCATTCCTCGCGTCTTGTTAGAGGAGAAGACGTCTGGTAAATCGTCTTCGCGATTGAAGGCTTTCGCAAGTTATTCGCGCGATTACACGAGCGTGCGTACTTTGATTGGCATGGCAGAGGAGGAAATGTCATCGCAATCGTCGGTTGTAATGATCTGACGTTGCGAGTTAGATCAACGCTGCGCTACGTACACGCGGTGCTGGTTTTATGCCTTTATTTCGGGTATCATGGCTCGCTATTGTTCCGAGCCATTCGTCCCACCGAGATTTCGGTTTCGGAACACGCAAAGATACCACCTAAAAGCTTCTCATTCGTTCGTCGATGCATCCTTTCCGCGCTTCCCAGTAAACGCTCTTCGGCGATTCTCGCAGAACGGAGTCCTGATTAAATCGCTAGAACTCGAGGTTCAGAGAAGAATTGAATCACGGTCGAGACGAGATAGGCATAACGCCGAGGTTGAGACTGATAAAACGGGAGAAAGGCCAGCTCGGAATAAATGTCGCGCAAATACGAGAAACACGGAATGCGGTGAACCGCACTCGTCCGAATTGGGCGGTCCGTTTACTCGTATTGAAATCTCAATCGGCGGTTTTACATCAGTCGCCGAGAGATTATACGCGAGGTTTTTAACTACGAGAGATTTCGCCGCAGCAGCGGTCCCCGGAGAGCAAAACGAGAGTTACCGCTCGGCCGATCCGGCCGGCTGTCTGCCATTTTGCATTCATCGAGTGTTCCGAGACTGCCTTTTAGTGGTTCTTCTGGTCGGATTTGTGGTGGCCTGGAAGATGAAGCGGCGGGTATATTCGACTTGCTCGTGAAAAGCGATGCGTGGTAGCGAAATAGAATAATGCGAATACCGCCGAAGTAAATATTATTTCCGAAGCTATTCGTCGCGATGTTAATCTGGTTAGTCTAATTAGTCACGCCACAGAGCGCGCCCAATCGAGCTGGAATTTCACGAAACGAGCTAACGAGTCATTATTTCTACGATGATCGAGCAGAATTCGAGCATTCACGTTTGAGAGTTCAGTTCGAAAATGTCGCTTCTCGTAAATGACGTTTCTTCAGTCGCGCGCTTCAGGCAATATTGAAAATATCATCGCGTAGGAATTGTCGAGAATTGTCCCTTAATAATTCCTTTCCTCCCGCATCTCTTCTCGAAAATATATCCCCGAGACTCAAACGAGTCTCGTATTCATTGCGTCGTCTGAAACAAATTTCGAAGCGACCTCGCAGATGGACCGAACGATTCCATTTGCCGCGCACCGTTGCGGGAATTCCTAAAGATCATAGAAAATCCCAGAAACGGGACGCGCCGTGATTTTCTATTACTTTCCAATTTTCTAATACAAGGCTCTCGCCGGACGACCAGAGGTTCGGAGACGGCGTTTCATCGATACCAACACAAGCGAACACGGATAAATACAGGTCATGCCGTGTGGCTCGACGCACATAGCATTGCGACGAAGAAAGATCTCGCCCGATGAACGATGTTCGGGCGAAGCTGGAAGCAATCAGCGTCAATCGCGGACGAAAAAGTACATTCTTCTTATCTTAACGGACAAATCCCAAAAGATAGCCGGCTTGCTCGCTTTTGGCATTCCGCTGCGGCTTCCTGGTCGATCGCGTACCACATCCTCGACATCGTACACGAATCGATGTACGATTCATAGGATATTCGTCGCAGGAATGAATCCCTGAATCTTGCTTGCTGCGCGAGCCACGACAAAGCGCGTCGGACATCGCGAAGAGAAAAGGCACGCTCACACTTGCCGCCTGTAGGATTTCTCGTTGGAGATGCCAGATTCTCACACGCAGAAGATGCCCACGATGCTCTCGGTGTACCTCAGGATCTGCATGTTTACTCTGCATTTTTATTGCGATTTTGTTTCAATCGTATTCTGATATCCCGATTTTCGTATCTCGTTTGCGTCGAACCGTTGAATGTAACCGCAAGTGTCAGCTAAACATATTCTCCTCGTTTATAGCTCTGCTTATAAATTTGTGAAAGATTCGTTGCACTCTTCTTTGAAAAAACATACAATTCGATGGTCCGGTCTAAGATCCTATCCTGTCCTTAAGGTCTAATAGAAAGCATATTCTTTCAGAATATTCACACTTGGAACTGTATATCCGCGTGTTCGATGTAAACGCGACGGAGTCGCGTTCTTATCTTCGTAACTTTAGTGAATTTCCGAGCGGATGCACTTATTCCTACTCCCGAACGGAGGCTCGTCTCGAGGCCTCCGTTCCGCCGATGCTTTCGTACCTGTTTAAACTCTCAGAAGTTCCTGCGAGCGAATTAGGCTCCAATCGCTGACCAGAAGACGAGGAGATCTTTGCTTGCCGGGATTCGCGTCGATGCGCTGGAAAAGATGCACGGTATGGCGCGCGTTGAGCGACACGAAGACGCGAGGAGGACCTCAGCGGGCGGACTGGCGTCATGCCGGTCCGGTCGGCTCGCTTGTTCGCCGACCGACCGACCGACCGACCGACCGACCAACCGACCTGCCGACTGCATATAGTGTGCCCCCTCGCCGGCTTGCCCGGTTCGCGCTCAGGCATTTTGTATCTTTTGCAACCAAGGGTCCCGAGTTGCCACACGCCGGCTAAACTTCCCGACTGTCTCTTCATCTGGCGAATCTGTTCGCGGAGGTGTCGTGGAATAATCCACGTGCGATGATCCGGCAAGGAAATCTGCGCGTGGAATATTTGGCGGTCAAAGTTCCCCAGAGGAGGTCTACGCGGTGGAACGCGACCTTAGCTCGCGGAGGCTCGATCGAAGGAGAAATCGGCGTCGCGACGCTCACGTTCGAGTCGCATCTTGTAAGCGTAACACGTGCATCCAAGCGGTAATCGATGAAGGTATTCAAAAGTCACTGAACGAGTCGATGTTCGTCCTTTGCCTAAACTGATCTTGAGAATTCAAGATCATACGAATACGGAAACTCCACCGAAATCCATCGCTTCGCATCGAGATCTTCGATCACGTTGACTTTGATGTTTTCATGATTCTCGCGTCATTCTCGCGTTGCTTCATGCGGATTCGCGGATTCTGCTTCTGCTGCACGAAATTCTGCATATTCGCATCGTATCTTCCGCAATGCAGGATCCTCGCAGGAAGCTCGACGAAGCTCGCGGCAGAACGAATGCCGCGTCGTTACGCGCAAGCGACAGGATCGTCCATTGTGCACGAAGCCTTAAGGCCCGTCTACAGTTCCTTGGCACGGTGCCCTTGCTGACCGGTGCTGACCGTATGCAGGATCGACCCTGGACCCCGCGTCTCTCGCTTCTCGTTTTGCCTGCCGTCTCGCTCGCTCCTTTCGACCCTTCTCTCCCCCTTCCTCACTCTCTCTCTCTCTCTCTCTCTCTCTCTCTCTCTCTCTCTCTTGCTCACTGCCCTTTCGTTCTGGTCTTTCCACCTCTTCACTGCTGTCCATTGTACGTAATGGCGCCAGGACGACGACATTCGGGTCGTTATTTTCTTGCCTCCTCGTGCGTTCGAGATGAACTCGCGTCGAGGGTAACGACGACGATGACGACGATCCGAATTGCGTTCATCAGATGAAAGATTTCGGTTCGCTCCGACTCTCGATCGAGTCTGACGGCCATCGGCGGCAGAATCGACGGTGAAATCGTACACGAAGAATGCCGTCTAACAGGATTATCTGAGTAGTGATACGAACTTGTGAACTTGCCGCGCCGCGCTTACAATTTTACGCTCGTCCGATTCTGTACTTGTTGCACGCCGAGAAGTCAAATGAAAAATACGAGTACGGGATAATGTAAGGCAGTTCCATTGCACCGTTATTTCTTACGCGAACGACGAATGCGAATGAATTTGCTTTTGTTTATCTTACGAATTTCACGAATCGCTCCACCGTTCAAATAACAACAACGTGTTCTCTCGTATTCACGCACGTGCAACGCGAATTAATGATTTCATCCATAAATTATGAGAAACCCGTCGCTCATAATTCGTTAGAATCGCTTTGGAAGGTCAGAGCTGATGAGAATTGTTTGTTTCGCGTTTATTACACGCGATATACCGCGCAGACGTTATCAATCTCGTCCACATTGAACTGCGATATGAGTTGTCGTGCGTGTGCGTGTACGCGCGCGCGTGTGCGTGTGTACAATGCGCGAAGGTGCTATAGTCTCTCGGGGCAACATTTTAATTAATCCAGCTAATGGAATTTACATGCTACGATGGTTATACAAGCTACATTGCCTCAATAAAACGGACAGTGTATTGTATGACAAAGATAAAGAGACGATTATAAACAAAAGCAACGCAACGATGCAGCATCGATCGCGCGACACCCGCCAAGAGATTTACCATTCGACCCTGGTAACTCCATTTCGATACAGTAATTCGATTCCGTTATCATAAATCGAGCTAAATCATTCTCGAGCTATTGACCTCTTCATCAACGAAAGGACTTGCGCTTTGCGAGAAGCACGATTACACGTACACGCGATTTATCTCCCCAGAAAATAAATGAAAAAAGAAACGATCGCCCGCAAAAGATAGCGTCGGGAAGATTCGCCGGGCGAAGAGGAATAAATTTTCCCGCCAGATCGATATGGCGGAGTCGAACGCGAACCGCGTCCGACGATTCTTCGAACGATACAAGTTTCACGTAGCGCATCGCTCATAAATTTCCCGCTCGCGGTGACCGAGTCATCGACGACAACGCGGCGGTTAATTCTCGATACTCGCGCGATCGATACCGCGAACGGAAACCGCGCGCGAGTCTATCCATCTCTCTCTATCCATCACGCTCTGCCGTGCCAATCGAATTCAACGCGCTCTTTCGCGTTGAAACGCTTAAAGCGAGATTCGCGAGATTTGCTCACCCTCTTTTGCAGCAGCTCGCCGCAATCTGCGCGCACTCGCTGCTGCTGCTGCTGCTGCTGCTGCTGCTGGYTTTGCCTCTGACCTGTCGCCCCTGTCGTGCCCCCGCCACGGTCGACCTCTCTACCGATCGGGCTGATCATTTTTCTCTCACCTGCGAGTAGAAAGACACATGTAAATTACACTTCCGTGCGAGTATTGCCTTCTTTTTTTCTTTCTCTTCTTTCGCGCGAGCGAGAGAAAGCCGCGCGCGAGAAGAAACGGAACGCCCGGCGGAGGAAGCGTGTCGTAACGAGCGAAAGGATATACGAGGCCAGAATTGTCGGAGTCGCTGATACTCTTAAAATTCCTCTCTCTCTCTCTCTCTCTCTCTCTCTCTCTCTCTCCCTTCCTTTCTCTTTGTTTCCTCTCAGCTCGAGCTCGAGCAATAAACGGCGAGAAAATTCTGATAACGCGCGTGCGGATTAGCTTTCTCTTTAATTGCGGGACAGTTGTCGCTATTCGGATGTGTGTGTGTGTGTGTGTTGTTACGGACGGAGCTGTTACATCTACTTTTGTTACAACGTTATGTGTTTATTTCCGCTGTGACGTTCGCTGCGCAGGAGATAGCGCATTACTTTTCAGCGACTTTCTACAAAACGTCATCGTGCATTTTTAACAGGAATTTAATGGAGGGTTTTCAGCGCGGAGGCTACCGCTGAATTTTTCACTGTCGCGTATCGGTATCGTGATAATTTAAAAAAATCTCGCATTTACAATCGCCACGTTAATATTTCACTCGGGCGGATTCACAGGGCCTTTAGCCTCGTCAACGTCCAAATGCGCCCGCAAAAATGTTTCTCAGCCGTTAGCCGCTGCGTCGTAAAACGGACAAGTACGGACTTTCATCTAACGCAGAAAATTGCGCAGCTATTGTATCCGTATAGATGGAGCCAGATTGAGCGCGGGGGACACGGGGAATTCTGGCGAACCGTGGCATTTGGGTGGCAAGCGATGTTCCGTCCATTCTTTCTGGCCATAGTACTCGCCACCCTTCGCGTCTCTGTGCTCTCGAGATGTTGTCGCTGCTCTTTCGTGCACTCTCATACTTTCTATCACATGGTATCGCCCGTGCAAACGAGTCGCAACTGCCGAATGAGGGAAAAGAGGGAAAATCGATCAAAGTCGTGCGGATCGCCGAGACGTCCCCGGATTCAATCTTGCGATGTTTGGATTCTCGATTCGCGATCGCGCAAGGGAGCGCTCTGTGAATTATCGATACATCGGGTGACATTGTGTAATCTCATCGAACCTGTTCCTCGCAGCCTGGTATCGATTACCTCGCGTAATTTGGGTGAAGTACACCAAATGCACGCGAGGTTTCCATTGTCCCGACGTGCATTAGACCGGCACACGCGCCTTGCTGGGAGACACTCTCCTCGGATAATTAACTCGGCCGCTCGGCGAAATCCTCGACCTAAATTTATGTGCTTTTCAGGCGGTTCGGCATTCTCGCGATTCGGAGCGGACGTTAAACCGCCGCTTAATCTCGCGGGTATTAATCCGCCGAGCGGAGCCTGTTCGCTCTCAGGTTCGCGGCGGCCGAATGTTTCCCGAGACGGTCTGAGCTGGATCAACTTCGGATATTAAAAGCTGGGATATTTTCGTCGGCATCGTAAGCGTAGCGGAGTGAAATTATCATTACGTTCAGATTACTTAAACTCTGGCTTATCAGTATTAAAGACGATCGCGATAATCGTGATTAACATTTCTTCGCACCGCGAAGGCAATTGTGTACGCTTGTGTACAATTCGCCTTGTTCAAATCAGAATAATCATTACGCCAGAGAAGACTCTGCGCCGTAAGAAGACCTCCTTACTTTCAAAGGAATTCAATTAATCGACACATTTAAAAGGAACGCCCCAATTCCGCGACGCGTCTTGACCACGCGATCTCGTAAGCAACGTGGATTCTTCTGGTATCACCCTGGCCGTTCATTGATCAGCGTTCGTCGATGTCGCGACGAAAGGCGGAAGGTTTCGCACTTCTCAACTTGTTTGGAAATTTATTACTACGTATGGTGTTACTCTTTTCCCTCAAACTGTCAAACTTGTCGTCGGGGAATCACGTAACTCGTGTTACGACAATCTGTTAATTGTCTGTCTGACTAATTTCGAGTCCGCGTTCTTTCTGCCGCAAAGGCAGCTTTCCAGATCGGACTTGCCGCGAGCGATTAATCGCTCCGCTAGACAGATCGCTTGAGGGATCCCCGTGGAAATCAGAGAACTTGGCAGGCGGTAAATTATCGATATTGAAGCGGGGCTTCGCAAATTATCGATACAGGCGAACTCACTTGGACTGTGCACGCGTATCTCGCTGTCGCTGGGACTGGAAACACGATGGTCGCTCAACGGCGTGACCCGCAAATGTCCGATTGGGCTGATCAGTCGCTGAGAGGAGTGACTGCTCGGTGACGCCAGTCTCAGATCTCTCATCTCGCTGCCGGTGACCCTGAAATTTGAGCAGGTTAGCGGTTCGGTTCGCGGAAGGCCTGTTTGCCTGAAGAAACCCAGTGGAGCGGCCGGACTGATTCTGATTCAGAAAAAATGCGGCTACCACTTGTAACAAGTCCCAACACTTTGAACTCGAAATTTGAGACGTAACGATTCATCTCCCGCAATGTTTCAACATGCGTTGAAAGCGAGCACGTCGATTTCCGAGATTCAGAGATTCCCGTCGTATTTCAATCCGCGCGAATGCAATCTTGACGAACGCTGGCGATAACGCTGCGAGAGCTCGGCTAGTTATTCGCAGGGAAATCATATCAATCCGAGGTCGGATTATCCGCGCGGCAACGTGAATAAATGTTGACTGAGCAACGCGACAAGGATCCCGATCTATCGCAATGAACATGAACCGCAATGCGCGCGGATACGTGAGAGAAAATTGCTGCTACCAAGGTGAATTATCATGCTGATAATAACAGAGTCCGGCGAACTTGAGGGACTCGTTGCTCTCACGTCGATTATGACATCACGACCGACGTCGGTCTAATTAACGCGATTCGCGACACGCCACGCACAATTCCGCTCACTTGCGGCGCGAGTTGTGTAGAGAATATGCTGCAAACTTGACGCGTCTCGCGCCGAGTGCCAACATGCTGCGCAAGGGAGCGACGAATAATTAAGCGGAGACGGAGCGAGGCGAACGAAAATCAAGGAGCGAGTTTGATTGCGGACCAAATGAGGCGAACTAGCTAATCGCGCTATGTTTGAACGAAAACCTGCGCCGCGCGCCTTTTATGGCGATTAATTTTCGCCGCAGTTTTCGATTCTGATCGCGCCAATCGCGCGATCCCGCCGCGATTCCTCCTCGCGAAAGGATGACTTTGTCCTGATCCTCTCGCTGGAACTTGCAGAAGCGCCTGCACGCGCGCTTACCTAATGGAAAAATTATTCTTTCATGCAATGATTATGCGTTCAACGCAGCAATTTTGTCGGATGGTTATTACTTTGCCTCGCCAGCAGGCAAACTAGTCGCTCCTAGGCTCTACCGGTGGACGACTAATCTCGCTCGCAACGGCATGAAAAATGAAACTGCACAAGGAACGCCCTCCACGCGAGACTGATCGATATCAGGATATGGAAAAGGAGAATTAGCATTTTAGGTGGTCATTACACGCAAACGTGAGAATTATTCCTCAAGTCTCTGTCGTTGTACGCGAATTTGAAGGCGCTTTGTTCCTCGTTCTAGCGCACGTTTCGGCAAACAAAGATATCATTCGCCACCCTCGGCGTATAGAAGGTATCAAGATCATCTCGAGTCGGCGTTATCTCGCTAAGCCTGATGTTCGTAACGGGAACATAATCGTTCTCGCCTAATTCTCGTCACTCCAAGCTAAGCAAATAATCGCGCTCAGAAACGCAGGAATTTACAAATGGAGGAATCGAGCGGCAGCATCGCGAGTACCAGTAAGTTTCCACCCCCGTCGTGCGAGGCGCAACAGGGGTGGCAGTGGGGATCTCCGCGCGCGGAGGGAGGCTTCATTGTATCGGATAGAAATAAAGGAAACACGGACGATGCGACGCGTCCGTGACTCACATGATGGGACTCTTGCCGATGTCGCCGTTGCTGACGGCCCTCAGCATCTGGGCATCCGCGATCTCATTCTCCGGCTGCCTCTGCTGAAGAGTCGAGCGATAGAGCGGAAGCGGTTGCTGCTGATGGCCGCCGCCCGCATTGTTTCTCGGTAACGGAAGAGTGGACACTGCCGTTGGCGGTTGAGTCAGCGTTCTTTGAGGCAAATGAGACGTGCTGACGGCCCTAGGTGGAAGTGGATCCCTGCCTATGACGGACCCTGAGCCGGATGCTGCGAGGAAGAGAATATTTATTAATGATGCTCGAACTCGGGAAAGGAACAGCCGACCTTTCGAGCTTAATAACGCAACGCTGTGATTCGTTCGGTGTGTTGCTCAGCAATGCATCGCGCTTTGGTAGCATTCAAGCGCTTATCGGCCAAGTGTAACTCGTGATCGTCTTGGACGAAGGAAATTCGTCACGGCGTTCACGAGTACATTTAAATCTCATGCGGACGGTGTATTCGAGATAATTATTATCGCCGTCGAGTTAACAATGTTTCACATACGCGCTAATCGATTCCTACGCGGTGAACGTGCGCAAGAGTTCTCAGCTGGCGAGGGAAATCGACGAGAGGCTGTTTGGGAAATGTCCGTTTCGCCTGGACGGAGGAAAGGGGAGACTATGACTAAAGGGAGAAGCCGAGGGGATATCGGATTGAGAATAAGGATCTTTCATAAATCGTTTCCTCGCGTCGGTTGTTGCGAGTTAACGACGCGTAAGCGTCATTAAAATTTTACGATCGATCATTCGAACGGAACACACCGGGATTCGCACGGACTGCGGACCGCGGAGCGGTGAGAAGATGTAAATATATCGAATATCATTGCCATTCTGTTTCAATGCGAAAACCTTCGCTGCACCGCAGCGAAAGATCGTCAAGACGATGCGAGGAAAATAATTTCCAAATATCCCTTCGTGCGAAGCTTGTTCACAAAGCTTCACTCGAGCGAGATCCGAGGTTGCGCTTCTCTCAGTGAAAACACAGTAGCTTAAGACACGACACGAGACATGAAACAGCAACAGGACGGGCGCTCCGCTAAGGCCAAATTTGACTAATCGAATCTCACAGTAGCTGGCATTCAGTGCCAGCCGGATACACGCGCGGACATGACGCGGATCGAGGCGGCAGAACGGAAACGCGAGGCTGGAGAGACCACCGCGCTCGATGGTCACGAAACCCACGAAGAGAGGAAACGGGAAGGACAATTATCGCTCGATCATCATGAAAGAGCCAACTCTTTCGAAAGCAGAACAGCAACGCGCATGCGCGTGCGCGTTGCGCAAGGCCCAAGAATCGCACGCGGGGACCGATGTTCCTCGCGCGCGCGCGAACAGGTTCCCCTTTCCCTCTCCCCTCCGCCCTCTCCCCGTCCGAGCGGAGACGGAAGCTGAAGAGAAGTCGCGCGGTCGCGGGCGATCGCCGGTCAGCGCGGAATCGAATCGATGTGCGGAATGCACATCCGGATCCACGCGGCGCACGGGGCGAGGGGGTGTGTACGACAATGGGCGCAGGGGGTGACGAATCGCGCGAATCGATTCACGGCAGCGGCCGGCTGCTGCATCCGGCGTCCGTCCGCTGGTCGAATCGGCGGAATATATCCGTGTAGCGTAGTGTCGCGCGGCGATCGTTCACGGTTTGAAAGTGGCGTTCACGCTCAAGCTGACGCCGGGAATGCAGAGGACTGGACGCGCGCGATGCCATATGGGCGCAGCGGGGAACTCCTCTTGCATTTGGCGCATAATAGGCGCTATTGAATCTGCAGAATGCACGGGCCGATAACGCGGCCGTTCCCGGTGCGCGATAAAGACATCGCGCCTGTTGAAATCCCGCTCCCCGTTCACGATCGGCAGCTATACGTTCGCTAGATTGATACAGCGCGGTTCTCCAGCATCGGAGAGGCTCGTAAAGCGATTCACGCGGAACTGTGCGATACGCGAGGGTATCTCGCGATAGGTCGCGTCGTCTCGGTCGTCTACGTGTGCAGGTGATGTAGAGAAAATTTTATTTAAATCAGGAATGCGGTTTCTTCGTAACTCTTGCATGTAAATGTATGATACAATATAGCGCGACAGTCATAAAACCGGTCCGTCTTAACCCGTCACGACCCGGACTACGCGATTGAGAAATTCATGAGCAGTAAAGCTAAAATGAGGATTTCATCATGCATAAAGTACCCGGCGAGACGCGCTGACTCTGCCGGCGAGGATAGCGTTGCATTGGAATCGTAAAAGGTTCCAAGTACGCGGAAATGATTAGCGAGCGTAACCGGAAGGTTGCGGATTCTGCAAGTTGCTGATGGACCAGTTTTTCTTGCGACCTTCCGTCCCGTGGCGGAAGTTTACTTCTTCGCAGAATCTTTCAACTACCGTGATTTCACCTTCTCGCGCCCATCGGATCTCCCAATTTCTTCGCCTACCAGCGAATATTCATGTTCCCTCGAGTTCTCCGGCGCAGGTAGGTAGGACCAGGACGTATCCCTGAAGAGACAACCGCGCGTCGTGCTGTTCTTCTTTGCGGAGCGGACATCAGGCGCGCCGACTTTCCGCGAGAGGTTCTTTTTTCCAGACTTGCGGCGCGATGCATGATGCAAAACTGCGGACATGTGTCGCGCATGCGCTGTTCGACTGACCATGGACAATCGACGGCATGACCGCGTGATTGACGGAATGCGTGAGAATGCGCGATGGCGAACGCATCCGGGATACCGGTCATTTGCGCGAATTTATCGTCAGCGCGGAACAGGACGCTTCCGCGACATTCGCGTATCGATAATTATTCGCGACACGCGCCTCGCGTATTTGAATCGAGTTAAAGTCGATTCCCTAAGCGAACTCGTGTTTCCTTGCGCAATCGCGTAATCGCATTTCCTGTTTCTCAACGATCGGAATGCGGATGGATGGATGGACGTCAGCGATTTGAGCGTCAATCCTTGCGTGAATGCGAAATATCGTCGTCGAAATATCGATATCGAAATATCAGCGCGGAAGCTGTTTCGATAAATTTTTGTTAAAAAATAAAAATCAGCAGATGAATTTAGATTTTTTCGGATGAAACTGTGACAGTGATTATTCAGTATCGGAGATGCACGAGAAATATTATGTTTGTTCGTTTATTTGATTTATCATTTGTTTTATTTCCTTTCTTATTTTTCTGGTTGGAATACGAATTTTTAATATTATTTAGGATAAATGTACGATAATAATTTGCTTAATAATAATCGGACATGTCCAGTTTTTCATAATATTTTGCCAATATCAAAAATTAATCCATCTCCTTCAGCTATCAAATAAATTGTGCCGTGTTGTTTCAATATCGGGATTCAAGGATTCAAGATTCAGTCTCCATCAGCGTTGTTAGTAGAAATAATAACAGTTTTGGCTCTATAAATAAATTCTCCGTGAATAAATTGAATTTTGACAGGAGAGAATCAAGCATCCTCGATGAGCATTTGCGAGTTCTTAAAATATCTTTATAGGATCTTCAAAACAGCAAACAGAAAGAAAGAGGATATTCTTAGCACATTCTTTTACGTACGTAAATAACAACTGCTTCTTTCCTCTCTCTCTGCGATAATATGTACATGCATAAGTTGCGATAGATGTACGTTAATTAGAATTCGAACGAAAATTTCAGCTACTTTGCGACATGAATCGCGGTCACGCGGGATACTTGAAACGCGCGAATGTTCGAATCGGAAAAAAAGAGGAAAAAAAAAAAAGAAGAAAAGAAACACATACACAATCGGAAGCAATTTAACAGCCACTCGTGGTGCCTCTCGTTCGCTGCCGCGAAATTCGCGTGTTTCGCCAATACAAACACGCTTAAATACTAGAGAAAGTACTAGCAGAGCCGACACAACAATTTAAACGCGCGCGGATTTATTGATCCGTGCACGTTGGACCGGAGAACCGCGTAAACAGAAAACAGCGTTACCTAATTTCGCTGTTTTTAGACGCGAGTGTCGCAAATCGCGCGGCCTCGCGCGTTTAAAGGATCCGCGCAGCTTTTCACGGCGGAGTGACCAAACGCGGAATTCGGAGTCGCGAGGCGCTTGTCTGGCGCGCAAATTACACACGGGAAATAAACGATCCGTGGCTGAAAATAACAATGGTAAAAATTCCGAGGCATCGATCCGCGATCCCTCGCGCGCATGCACGCGCGTGCGGTAAATATAGGTGCGCCAGTTGGCACGGAAAAGATCAAGGTATACGAACGAGATCCGTTATTCGCGCGTGCGGTGTCCGCGAATTTTAAGACGCTCCGACCGCGCCTCGAGATTCACCGCGGCGAGATTCCTCTCGTCCTTGTTCTCCCTTTGTTCCTCGCAAAACGCCCCCTCTTGCCTCGACTTATATCCAAATCATGTTCACGCAAATCATGGATACGCCAGACGCGAGATTTTCCGACGCGTTTCGAATCGGGAAGATGCTGTGCTCTCATGTTAGAGAGAGACGGGAGAGGGAAGGATCGCTCCATGGAATCTCCGGCTACATGCGGAATGCATGGGGATTAAAGCAGGGGTTGTTCACCTCGAATACACCCCTAAAAGGCGCCCGGGAAGGGGGTCGGAGAGCTTTCCATGGAGCTTTAATGGCTGGCGTCGCGACGCCGGAAGAGGCGTCAGAGGGTCGAAACGACGCGATAAGCGTGACGGCTCCGGAAGGGCGCGGATATCGCCTTCCCGGATCAAAATTCGGCTTTGGATCGCATGGATGATTATAGGAAAAGAGCTTTGCGCTCGTTCGAGCGTGGTTAATGGAATTTACGGAAACTCGCGCAAATTTCTAATGGGCGGACGTTCGCCGGAATTGGCGATTCGCGATTTAGCTAATTTATAGAATGTTTCGTGAAAGTACATCCTCGACTTCCGATACCCGCGTTACTCCGATTTTTCCAACGTTGAGAATCGATCATCATCGATATCCTAGTTAATCGTCGATCAACGGTGGACCACCGCGGACTTTAATTCCTCCTCTCGATGGCTGCTAACAGCCTGCATTAGAGACGACATTTTTCACGGAAAAACCTGCCGTACCGGCACTCATTCATCTATCTCGTTCATGTCTTTTTTATCTCGCGTTCACTCTGTATTGACAAGGCGTGCACTCGCGCGCGCGAACCGGGAAGGATGCAGGATAGACAAGCAGAAATAGATCATGGCACTTTGAGCACGACGGCGACGACGGGAACGTACTCTCACGGTCATTTGTATCATCCTCGACCTGTTGCTACGGTCGGACAAGGGTGTTGATTTTCCTTTTTCCCCGTCGTACACCGTTTCCGCCTCCGCGCGCGACCGCTCGCTCGCGTCCACCGCTTTCCCGCCATTATCGCGGCAGAATGGAAAAAAGGAAAGCGAAGAAAAGGGGGTCGGCGTCGGTGGCCGCGATCCCTGAGCGTAATAAATATTTTACGGTCGCGGAATTCCGCGAAAACGGGTCGCGCGCGTCTCGCTTAGCATCTCGCGGAATTAGCGATGGTCGACTCGGAGATGCCGTTTGATTCTCGGGAATGAATCAAGATCAGAGGAGCGAGCGGCCTCGAGTCGAATCATGCCAAATTCCGTCCAGCCTCCGAATCGCATCCGAGGGCGTCTCTCTTCTCTCGAACTCGCGCAATGCTTCGCATCTCGCCGTTACGATCACGGCTCGACGCCGAGTAACGGGATCTGTAGTGATCAAGTGGGTCAGACGACTCGATATCATCGCTTTGTCTCTGTGACCGAGGACTTCATGGTCCGGTTTTGCCTCCCGATCACGACCGCGCTCACGGCTACATCGTGATTCCAGAACGTGCTCGCGTAGACGCGAGACGCGTCTACGCGAGTCGACTAGGAATCCGCTTTATCAAGCACACGCGATAAAACGCACAAACAGATGACGAGTTTTTTCTACGTCGCCAGTGAGGTCGAAGAGTACGGCAGCGCGAATGTTCCGAATGATTAAACGCGAGTATCGAAGCACCAGCGGACGACGCGCGAGAGCGGAAACCGCGGCTAATGCCGGCGATATCGTTTCGATAACGGCGATTGCAGTGAAAGTTGAATGATCAAGCGTATTATTAAATGTTAATCCTCATCCTTCATCGACGTGGGAGTTACGTATAAGCTCCGTAATTGAGCTCTACGCTTCTTCGAATGATTGGGATTTCAATTCCGATGCAATCGAAGGGATTCGTAGCGAGCGCGCCTTCCATCGATTTTCTCGATCTGCGAGAGGATGATTCGCAGTTGGCAATGCAAACGAGGATCAGAGAAGCATCATGAGAGCGTTAGCTCGCGTCTTGCCTGAAAAAGCTCGCGCGAGTGAGCCTAATGACGCTTTCCCCGTAATTTCAGAGCGCGAGAGTGTCGCGCAAACGTCGACGTATTCTTGGATCGAGGTTTACGTCCTTCGCGTTCTATGAATCTCTCTTGCAAAGGGCCGTTAACTGACGGAAGAAGCTAACGCGTCGCGTCACGACTGGCGATCGATAAACTTCAGTCTGGCGCTTTCTCGTCGTCGTCGTCGTCGGCGACGCACGGGGTCGAGTCTCGACGAAATACAATTAAATATCGGCATCTCGATGCCGATCCGTCATGAGAAATGGGACGAATGGTACGTTTCGACGGTTGCTCCAGCAAGTCGATCACTCCCATCTTATCAGGGAAGAGGTTTTTGCCAGACGAGGGTCGGAGCGGCGAAGCGGAAATGTAATTTAGCATGATGATGAACGCGTCGATCATCCGTTAGCGATCCAGTTACCGCCGCGGAAAAAGCTGCATCGAGGAACGTGAAATCCATAGAGTGACCTAACAAACCGGGCTGTCCGCTTTTTTCGTTCCCATGTTTCTCCAGGATTTCTTAGCGACGTTCGATTTCTTGGTCGCTTCTTGCGACCTCGTTGCGATCGATTCAACGAGGACGAATGCGAATCCGTCAGCCACTTTACATCTCCATGAAATTATGTCAGTGCTTGTGAGCGTACCGCGTTCATTCCACGCTTGCTTAATTTCCATCCTTGCCGCTTATCTATATTGATAGCCGCATTGTAGGCAACGCTCGCCTCGATTAGTGTAAATGAAAGGAGCAGGTGCACGGAATATTATTATGCAATAACGAGCAGTGCGCAGACCGCGGTAGTAGAAAGCTCGTGCATGTGTCTCCCGAGCTGATACTCGGGAAAAGTTGCTGAAGAAGTCCATGCTGGCACCTTACGCTGACAATTATGCAATGATCGAACCACGCAGTGGTTACACGACTAGGCATAACGGTACCCACGAGGTAAAATCGTCCTGCATCGCAACCGTGTTAAATCTTTCTTTAACGGTTCACGTGCTAGCTCTTCGATCGACGCACTCGCCGCGTCTCCGGCCAAGAGAAGGTTCCGCGACCCGCTATTCATCCGTGACACACCTTTCCTGGACGTTGCCAACGGCCGTGGTAAAAACCAGAAGCGGGACACGAAGAAGTAAACGTCGTGTCGCTTCATCATCGCGTCGCGATGTCGAGCTATTTGCCGAGAAACGGATGAAACAGTCGATACTGTGATCGGAGCGTTTGATCGGCGATTGGATCAGTTGGCAGCGAGTCAATCGCATCAAATCATCTCGATAAGCCTGGTATGTTTGTTAACGGTAGATAACTCGAGAAACAATTTGGCAAGGTTAATCGAACCGGTTTGACCGCTGTTATTAGGAAGCGGTCGCTAAATTGCTTGCGGTCGACTCATTATCAGTAGGGAGCAGCTGTTACTTTCCTTCTCGGATGAGATTGGCCAGCAGAATAAGCTAGACTGCCCTTGAGATCGGATATCCCGAGATTAAACCCGTAAATGTTCAACAAGAGCATCCTAGCGACTCGACGAGGGAAAAGGAGTTGCAGCTAGTCGTAAACATAGTTTATCACGAAAAACACGCGATAAGATACATCCAAGAAGCATCCAGATATGGCTGTTCCAAGCACAAGTACAAATACCGTGCTCGCGTTGCTGAATCAAGCCATATTTATCACCAAGTACTCGGCGAATTGAACCAGAAATGTTCATTGGATGCAGGTTAACAGGAGCAGCTGCGATCTCCGCACTCGAGCATGACGATAGCCGCGATTCAATGATCGAAAGTGCCGGCATGCGAATAACGGTATCTGGCGAGAGGAATGCATCGCGCTCGCGCGAAGGAAACGCGCGCCGCGCGTGGGCTTCGAAATGCGTTCGTCGGTTTGGATTTTTATACGGATTTTTGTACAGTTTTCCTCGCGAGCAATCGATACCAGTGATCTGCGATGGCATAATCCTGGCGGGATTCCAGGGACGGAAGACGGGAGTTTACAGCGCGACGTCAGTCCTCGGCGTCCAAAAACGGCGCGCAAGGTCGCGCGAGGTTCCTTCGATAATCGAAGAATCGAAATGCCTCGCAACGAGAGTATAAATTCCCGGGGAAACGTGGAAATCCGTTGTTTGCCGCGAGCGTGTGACTGACGTTCGGATTTTCGTCGATTTCTCTGTCGAAATTCGCGGAATAAGCGATTGTCCCGCGAATCGATCGATTTGCCCTGATTCGCGTTTGCTTGCTGAATTATTGTTGAGTCCTGATTCACATTGATTCATTCTGATTCACGGCGAATATGCATCCTTTATGGCTGCGCCATGTCGTCGGTTTAATCGAAGTTCGCAGATTACCTCGCTGCCCACAACGAACATTTTAATACCGAACTTTGCCGGGTCTTGGCGAAGAATTCGAGGAATATCCCGCATTAACGAGTCCTCGAGAGCTGGGACTAAAAAGATCCGGGAAACCCGGAGACACGCGTTTTTCCCTAACGATGCTTTTTCCCACGACGTTTCGAGTTTACTCTTTTACGCTAACTTTGCTGCAATAATGGTCCGCCGATCTGACCGCGCAGCGAGATTCGATGAAAGTCCGGTATCCGATATCAACTTGGATGAAATTAAATCAAATCGGATGTATTAAACTAAATTCCGGGATATTGACCGCAATTAATAGCGTAATTCCGATTCAATTAGTCTATTTCAAATATATGTACACAGTTGTTGCAGAATGCAGAGTTGTAATGTCACCTTGTGTATATATTTATCTCGTCGAGCGATGCAATCCGCATAAAATCAACTATCTGCCATCGATACTCCGCTCTCGATACAACATTCTTGCCGGTGAAGGGAGAAGAAGGCGATGCACGGATAATAGACGCGGTACATTTCGACCATTCCGATGGCGATTAACGCTACTCGCATGTATCCGCTAATCGCGGAATTATCATTTCGAGATCGAAGATCGATCATAAGATCTTCCTAGGATCGTCCGATTAAAATGGCAGGGGATCGAGAGAACGAATCTGCGGATATCATACGTACTGTATTTGCCGGACCAGCAGCTGCCACAGATCAGACCCACTTTCCCGCCCATCTTCCTCGCGATAATGAGATGCGCAGCTATCAAAAGGACCTTGCTCTCTGCTGCGAATCTTATTAGCACTGCGATCGACGTACTGTCGCACCACGTGTGTGTCATGAGCACGTTCGCTTTGAAAGTGATCTTTCTCTCTCTCTTTCTCTCTCACTCTCTCTCGTTGTCTCTGTTTCTTCCTCGTTTGCCACGTATCACGCCGATTTTTCTGTATTGTCGAGAGCAAATATCAGCAACAAAAGGCACAAGCGTTGATGCGAACAGTCTTTTTCCTTCTAATCCGCTCTGAGTTGTTCGATCGAACGATCTCTGTTCTGGAGAATCACGTATTTGAATTATATCAGAGAAATCGATGCACAAGGGAAATCGATTTTAGGGAATGGGAAGCGTATCACGCGCGAGCGTACAATGCGAATCATATTCGCGTGAATGACTGAGTGATAAATCTTGAATACTAAAGAACAAGAATATATCCCTTGCTTTCATATTTGATAAATATCATGGAAAATATGATCGTTGATCTCATGAGATGAGTTATTGGAAAAACTCGGGAATACATTTTTCTCAGAAACGGATAACCTTTGCGAATAACGTAACGACTGAACGAAGCTTTGAGAAAAAATCGTCGTGTATCGATTAGTTCGGAAGCCGATCGAGCATTGATAAATTTTGTAGAATCATTCGTCCCAGGCGACCGAACACATTCTCCCGTATCGATCAATGCGAGACGTCACGAATTTGTCGTTTATCGAATTAATTAAAATGGATAGTAGTTGACAGAAGCGGAAGCGTATTAATCCGCAGCTCTGCGGATTTTCAGAAATATCTCCATTTCTCGTCTCGTTTATCATTACTAAATTCAAAATTGAATCGAAATATCGGTCTATTTATATCTAATATTTCAGTATCCCTTTACATTATGGCGATCAAATTTCTGTTGCTATAACGTATCGTTTTAATAACAACGGACGCATGTAACGTTGATATCTTTTAGTAAAAAATTTTGTTCAAGGGGAACGATAGCATCTGGAGAATTAAATCGGACGGAAAGTGGAACGAAACGCGAGCGGAATGCGACAGCGATTTACCAGAATCTACAGAAATGTTCGTTTTTACGTTTCACTTGTTCCGAGTTTACGGTATGCATCGTCGCGGTATTCCTGAGCTTCGAGAGGCATCACTGCGCGCGGAAATTTTATTGTCGTGCGCTTCTAGTCTCAGGTTTCGGCAATTTAACACCAACGCATGCTATATCCACATTCACGGCGCCGCTATATTTTAAGACACTGCGCTATATTACGCGTTCTCGAGAGAATTGTGCGATGCGCGCGATCTTTATTCTTCATCTGGGACGCGTAAGGATGACCCGCTGATTACATCACGCTTCGCGAGCGCAGCCGGTCCTAACGAGGATTGCGCGTCCTCCTCGAAATGTCACGACCCCGAATGAACTCTCGAAACGATCTTCTTTCGCGCCGCATGCGAGCATCTCGCACGCGAATCGGCGTTCACCGATTTATTCGCGATTCTATTATCCGCGCCTGCTCGTCGCGAATTTTCGACAAGGCTGACGGCGATTCGACGCGACGCGACGAGCTTGTCACGTGTTGTAAATTTCACGCGGTGTCATGCGCGCGCGCGCGCGCACGTCTCCCGCACCTGTCGCGAGAACTGCGGAGCGAGTATCGCGCCGATAAAATCGATTCGAAATTCGCACTCGTTCGCCAAACGGCGAGAGCAAGAGGTCCCTCGATCGAGCAATCGCATAGGCACACGTACACAATCGACACAGGTATGTCGTTGCAGTTCTCGTGTCACGCGACGTCTGTCTTCCCTCCTCCCTCCCCGCCCCCCCCTCTCTCTTTCTCTCTCTCTCTCGTCTCGACGATGATCCACACGGATGCGATCTCGAGCGACGCATCGATCGAAGCAAACTGGCACGCGTCCACGCCGCACGCGAGGCACCGCGTGGAACCGCGCGGAGCGCCACCGACTGACTGACTCGCAGCTGCTATCATCCAGCCAGGCAGCCGACTGTCTGTCCGTCTGTCTGTCTGACCTCGTCTGTGCAGCTCTGATCTGAAGGATCCCTGGTAGTTGGGAACTGTTACTTGGATGATAATCGAGCGTGGGGACGCGTACTCCGATCCGAGGATGCCCTCATAGTAATATTCGCGATGGTACTCTCGCTTTTGTCACTTGGGGACGTGGATTCGACGGGGCTGATTCAATCGACGGATTCAATCGACGGATTGAAGAACCGTTAGCCCCTTTCACAGTTTCGTGGGGATTACGTGAAGAGGAATGGGATTTTTGCGTTCGGGTTAATTCGAGCGACATGTTCTTGCTCGGTTCTTGTCTCGCTTCTGATGTTCCTCATTTCTTCGATATTAATTGCACGTCGTTAATTGGAGATATTGTGTTGAGTGATTGCCAGTGATTGGAGATATCGATGAATCACGGCGGGCGTGTGTTTTCGTTCATTCATTAGATCGGAAGGTCTTTTCCTTAATTACTCGACATGATACGGACGATGTATCGATATCCGCGATAAAACTCGAGAGACGTCTCGGATATGATGAATAAAGAATTTATGTATTCATTCGCAGTCGTGCGAGTTCGTTAGCGAAATCTTGTCGCGTTTCGAGCTTCACCAGGATTGAACGTTTCCGATAATAGTCTGGATTTCTATGGCGCTATTTTACGCGATCATCGGATGCAGCATCAAAGAATAAAATAGTTCAAATGCCGCATGACGTTGAAACTCGCAATGGCGCTTCGTCTTACGGAGCTGGACGGTGCGATAATTTAATCAGGATCGTTTAATCAAGATTTAATCAAGTCTCTCTTTCACACTCAATGATCCCAATGTAACGTGCCATTGAATACAAAATTATCGCTAACGTTTCACGCCGTTTATCAGCAATGCATTTGCTCGTGGACTTTATTTCTCCTTTCAAATCGAACGTTCAGACACTAATTTCTTATCGTGGATCTAATCATTTCAGATTTTCGTATAAGACGCTTTGATAAATTAGATGGCACGATTTCTTCTTGATATAATGTCAAGCTGCTTGATCTCTTTTTACCCGAAATTTGACAGGCGCAATATGTATGGAACACAGGTGCTAGCGATAGTTGTCTTTGCACATAGATCGATGGCCGTTTCGCGAGACAACGTCCATTTTTCCTAAGCGGAATGTGATAAATGGATCCTCGTGCTGGAACACGTTGCGGCTTTCGCGGACGATAAAGGTTTGATTTTTCAGCGAGGTCAATGGTAGCCGGCCGATGAGTAGAACCGCATTACCGAAGTGCCAGTCGCAGAGGCGTCGCGTCGCAGCTCCGGCACACGAATCGAAAAAATGTCCCGTTATTTCGATTTTGCGTCTCTCTTTTAGTACTATGAAATCCATGCGGCGAAATACATAAGAAAATAAAGTCGATATCGATTTGACAAATCTCGATAGAAATGAGAAGAATGCTCTCCCAGCAGGAGCATCTTCCCTGCGTCCATTTGTAATGTCGGCAATTGAATTTATCGATATTACATCGATTATTTGATCGATTGATTGATGAAAAATATGTCAGCATGCGCTTAAATCAAACATCGCTGCGATTGCCGGAAAATCTCGAGTGTCTAAGGCTACAAATATAGACTCGCGATATCCAATTACGAAGCTTTTCTTTTGGATTCTCGAGCGGACGTCAAATACGCGCGTGGTAATCCATTCAACTGCTTGATATCCTCGATATCATCTCGTGAACCGATTCTTTCATCGTGATGCTGGCCGATGATCGTGGAGCGCCTTTTCCGCGGATTCTTATTAATTCCATGAAATCTCTGGCACACTCAGCGAGACTTTAATTACGGAGTATCGCGCCACGCTCCATTAAGGTCCCACAAAGGGAAAACAGAAAGGAAGACCGTTTCCCACGCGACGACGAGCGTAACGATCGATCGACGSGGGAGGGGGGAGGGGGAGGGGGGGAACCGCAGAAGATTTCCGGAGAGTTCGCGGAGAGCACGCGAATAGTCTCTCGTCGATATTTAATGATCCCGCGAGGAATCGAAACGCTCGAGTGACGTAGATTCTCGACATTATAGGACTTATCCACGTCGGGTAGCTGCACGTGTTATTGAACCCGACACAAAGTGCAACGAACAAATCGCTGTCGAGCTATGACGACGATAGTGCACTTATAGCTTCGTTGCTCTTTGCTCGGCTATGCTTACGCGTTCCCCACGTATCTTACCGTACATCGAACAAGCAATGACAACGATCTCTTACACCTGCCGATAGACCGCGCGAAATTGCTCGAGGAAGTTTCCGAAGTGCTATAGGCGCCGCTATTAGAGCACGTGATGTGCGAACAACGCGGCTGGAAAATATAAGAGCGATCTCGTCTTCACTTGGATGCTCTTAAGACGGTTCATAAGAATAACGTTGCTTTCCAGGGGAGGATTAACTCGTGTGGCAGTTTCCGGAAGAAAATTAATTAAAGGGACTAATCATTCTTGATTAATTATCCGATAGGTCTGAAGAGACGCAAATGAACCTTGCATAATCGAGAATTATGGGACCTCTTAGGGCACGTTTTTCTGTCGAATAATCATAATAAATTATATCACAACGACGTAAATTTTACGTGATTGTGATAAAATTTTCTTCACGATAAATTGGAACCTCATGGAAGCTTTTTGAGCTTGTTGTGCTCAAATACCATTTTCCTACGTGAAAATTTTGATATGATATTGTTTGTTGAATAATTCTTAAGTTTTACTTAATTATCCTTAACTTGATTATTTTAAGTTTCACTTAATTTTTTAGTAAAGATTTTTTTATCCCGACGAAAAAGAAATCCATTCTTGGAATAATTTTACGTAAAATATAATAATACTCTGTGTAATTCGCTCGGAATATTTTAATTATCAATTTAGTCTTTCATTTGAATAACATTTGACCCCGGAAACGAGCTTTCACAAATGTTAAAAATAATAACTTACCTCGTGCACATTTTAATTTCTCGCTCTATTCCAATCCATCTCTTGTTTCGCATATTTCGTGATGTTTATTATTTTGAAAAACAGATGGCAAAATATTTGATGTTTTCATTATTTTGTAAAATAGAAACGACACTCTTTCTAGATAAATATTACTGAAACAAGGAGAATTTTAATTGCGAAATTGGGATTTTCATAAAAGGCGATAAAATTTATCCAGTCCGATTCGATATGAAGAGAGGCAACTGTATATTGTATAATTAATTAGATATTTTTTTGTACAATTTACGTATCACGAGCTATATACATATTTTAGTAGATACTTAAAGTAATTTGGTCGAATCCCTTGAATGATTTTTCGATGAATTTCTCAGATAATTAATAATTCTTCTTGCAAATCGTGTACCCTAGAGATTATGTTTGACTTGATCGTTTTCAAGAGAGCTGCGGCGAATCGCGCGTTATTTCACAATCATACACATGAATGAATTACCTAAAAGATTAAATGAAATTGGTGTCGCGCAATCGTATCGATATCATCGAAAATTCTTTCCCACAAAACATTTTGCAATTTTTACGGCGATTGCACGCGGATTATACAATAAAGAACACGTGACGATGAGATTCTGTATAAATGGCGTAGATTTAAATTCACTTGAATGAAAATCCATTGAAATTAATTGATGAAATTAATCGAGACTCGTTAGCGCTTTGATCATATAAACGTAAGTCTTATAGTGAAAAATGATATTAATAATGCTTGTTGATTAATTAATTACATTTTCAACCAATTATGTCTGATGTTACGACTTAAGCCAGACATAAGAGAGTTAAATAAAGAAACAAAATCATTTTGGATTACATAAATTTGTCGACGATAATTATTTTATAATTAAGTTATTTTATAATTACGTAATGGATTTTAAGTACTAAAGAAATATTCTAAAAGAGCATGTACATGCACTCGCACACATTTACACACAATTGCTCTAGCAGCTTTGTCGAATTTCTTAATAGCATGATATATATATATATATATATATATATATATATATATGTATATATGTATATATATATTTTTTAAATTATTATTATCCTTCTAATAACAAAGAATTGCTAATATTATTCATGCTTAATGAATTCTTATATATTAATTGTTCATACATTATTTCTTGGTAGAAAAAAATTTGGACTTTACCTATGTTTCAATCACCGTGATAATCACAGTAAATAACTTTGCTGAAATAAGCCGTATGTTTAATCGTCTCTGCGAAAGCACTCACTCATACATTCACGCACCAGGCCGTGTTCCAATTCGCATCGATCAAAATTACATCCGTACATTACGTCCGAAACAAATTTTCCGTTTCGACAAAAACCGAGAGTTGACAAAAAAGAGAGTTGTAACGAGTAACTGTTAACTGGATCATGGCCTGGTCCATAATTACAAGAACAAAAAAGTGGCTGCATTGTTATGCGAGTCACTGAAAACGCAGGTACATTTGGTAGCGAGAACATCGAGCTTAATCCTAAACAGCCGAGCTCTGTTTAATCGGTCGTTATAAAATTTTGCAAATTTTTATCAAAAAGCATTTTCGAATGTGAATCTTGTGAACCGCACGATAAATATAAATCTACTTTTGCAAGATAGAGAGAGAGAGAGAAAGAGAGAGAGAGAGAAAGAGAGAGAAAAGATGTTTCAAGATTAAACGGTCTTTTACGGTCAATTATCGACAGTGGATGCTGACAATAATAAGAGAAATAATTCATCGAAAGAACGTTCGTTTCGATGTCACTTAATAATAATCTCTCAACGACTCATTCATATCAAGAATATTTAATGAAAATTAAAGATTCGATGCAGATAAATAAATCTCTCTCGTATTTGCACATGATTTGAGTTTACGAACGTAAATGACGTTTCTTGCACAGAATCTAGCTATCGTGCTCTTCTATCTAGGAAGGAACAGCTTCTACTATTTAGGATTAAACGCTTCTATCGCACAAGATCCGTAGTTACGTGGGACGAATCGGCCGGTCGGGCGGCGGTGGCTTGGCGGACGATTTGGAACACGGCCTCGTATGGTCACTGCCTGTACACCCCAGCGTTGTTGAGGAGCCACTCACCTGCAACCCGCTTACACGGCTCCTGCCTCGGTTCCTGCCTCTTCGTTGACACCCCCGTCGACAAGGTATCGCGTACGTCCGCGGTATCGAGCGGTTTTACAATAACGTCTACTCGTTCGTTGTCGATCGCCATGTCCGTCATCGCTGTCGTCGTCCTTGGTGTCATCGTTGTCGTCGCTGTCATCGTGACTGTCGTCGTCGTCATCGTCGTTGTCGTTGTCGCCGTCACAGCGGCAACGACGAGCCTTGAATCGCGAATGTCTCCAGGCAGCTCCGCGATCGGCAACCCTCGCCCCGAATCCGCCATCGAGGTGCGCTGCTGCTCCTGGAGTAAGCAGGCGCTCGATAACAGGTCCCATTGGCGGAGTTTCTCTCGGTCGAGCTCGAACGACGTCGCGGACATCCGGGCGTCCGGGTTCGAGCGAGCCGGGGGAAGGTTGCCATCCTCTAAAAAATGATTCCTGTCCGCCGCGGTAGGTTTCCGATAAGCCTCGTTCTGCGGATCCCACACGTAACCACCCGCGCCGATTCGTTCCACCGACAGGGTTTCGTAGGCGACGGCGACGTCAGCGTCGTTATCGTCATCGTCGTCGTCGTCGTCGTCGTCGTCGTTATCTTCGTCGTCTTCGAGTGATCGTTCCCGCGTCTGATGGTCTTTGTTCGTTCTACGCTTCACCCGCGGCCGTTCGCTGCACGACGATTCCTCTACGCAGTTGTCCCTGCGTAGGGTCACGCTGTCGTTCACGTAGGTCGCACCCCGAGTGATCTTGCCGCGCGACTTGGCATCACCGGCTCTGCCGGGTCTTCCGGGCGGATTATCCAGATTATCTAAGGATCTGGCGTTTCGTAGGCTCACTCGCCTCAGGCTCTCGTACCAGAGGCTATCTTGTTCCCAGGGATCCTCGGCACTGAAAGCGTTATCGGTCGTGATTGCGTCATTTCTGGACAGTGGCATACCTTGCGGGATTGCCTCGATCTGACTGGTCGACGCTGTTGAAGTCGTTATCGTTGCTGCTGTCGCTGTCGTTACCGCTACCGCCGCCGCTGTTCGATTAGCTCGGTTTCGCTGCTCCATCAAATTTTGCAGACCAACGTCGTCGAGCAGTCCCTCCAGGGATCTCGAGCGACGATGAGATGTTTGCGGGATATGTAATATCGACTCAGCGTTGTCGATGCTACCCGGATCAACGGATTTGTCCCTGAGACCATGGGGGTATAAGTTTCTAGCCTCGGGTAGAGACAAATCCGACAGTAGATCGGTGGATTTCACTCGTCGTAGCGTGTCGGCTTCGTAGAAATTTCGCTTGTCCACGAGAGCGGCCTTGTTGTCGCCAAGCAGCTGGCAGGTTGTTCGCCTCAACTCGGCAGCGATACGTCTGGCCTCGTCAATGTCATCTACTTGAATCTGTCGTGGCATTTGCCGTGCGATTGGATTCACTATGCGACCGATATCATTGCGCTTGTTTAACCCGGTCGCCGCGTCATCCCGCTGATTATTCAGCTGAGGCAGTCTCGACGTATGACCAATTGTTGGTTTGCTCAGCTCTGTGTCCACGCTGTTGACGCTAGCCTGCAGATCAGAGTAGTAATAGGGCGCGCCCGATTGATCGTTCGAGGCACGCTGTTCAATACTGGCATTTGGCAAATATGACTGTTGCAAGACGGATTTGATGGTTTGCGGCGCCGGAATCGGATTAGAATAGTGGTTTGAGTCCTGGCTAGACGTCGATCGGTGGTTCGGGAGCAGCGTGTGTCGCGTGCACGTGTCGTGGCTAGCGGATCTCGAATGATGCGGAAATCTTTGCTCGGCATATGTCGCGCTGACGTTCAGTATATTCGTTGACGACGCGGATGCATTGACGGGCGAGTGCATCGAGGATTGCGCGCTCGCAGGCCTCTGATAAGCCATGGACGTCGAAGTGATCGCTGCAGCGGAGGTGTTCGAATAACTGGACTCCCTGCTATGGGAAGCCGACAGCGCGATGGTGTTCTGCAACCTGTGAACACCATCTCGTGGCGATTCGCTGTCGGGTCGCACTGCTGGCGAACCGCGTAGCGGTGAGAAACTCGCGATGTTTTCGTAATGCGCGTCGCCAGTAAAGGATTGCGAATGTTGGTGCGCTGGCGGTAAATCCGACACTCTCATGGACGGCAGACTGCTCGCCGAGCCGGTCTTGTTTTTACCGGAATAACCAAACGGTCGATCGAGATTGCTGCTAGACATCAGCTTTATCTTTCTCGATAAGTCCTGACACGTGGTCTTCTGCAATTTGTCCACCACCAGCATATTCTCGTTAAACCCATAAATGCTATTGTAGCTCAGGTCCTTCGCGTATAAATCCACGTTGAACGCATCTCTGGCCTGCAGCTCCTCCAAGTACTGATCGAGATCGATGCTCGCACCGTCGAAACGACTTCCCAATGATTCCAATTCATCGAGACTGTCGAGAACTTCGCAGACATCGTCGCTGACAGGTCGCCTCTTGAGTTGCCTGTGGCGAGCTTCTTCCTCTGGATTCTTCAAGTCTATTGAATCGCTTCCGGATGCACTTTCCAAAGATATTCTACTATCCCTGAAAGTGGAGCTGATGGTCGCATCAGAAAATCTCGATGGGGGTCGATGTGTCTCCACTTGACCCATTGGTTTGTTCCACGATTTTGGAGACTCGCGATTCAACACACTATCCTTGGCCGTTGCCACTTGCGGGGAAACCTTCTTTATTTCCAGGGATTCTTGCATTTCCAAAGAGTCCAGGTCATCTAGTGGTGGTGGAGAAGTTGGTATCGATGGCGGAGAAACGATTTCGCTGTCCGATGAGTCATGCAGCTCCGCAATCATATTGCGACTCGCTCCCAGATAATAGGAAGCGGGTCGAAAGGTATCAGACAGACTGAATCGTGGATGCCGTGGTGCATCTATGGAGTCCAAATCTTTGGATGATTCGTCATCCGCGTCGGAACTGTCGGATTTGAGCGTTGTCAAGATGTCAGGCAGATCCCCTCGTGAATGCGGTGAATTCTCGCTTACGTTGCCTCTCTTCGTTGTCGCAGACGCCTTACCGCTGTCTTCATCTTCCTTCTCGGACAGCTGATTCACTTCCATGTACACTGGCTCCATCTTGCTATCCGATACACAGACGAACTCATAGTGGGACGTGTCGAGCGTGGAGTAATCGCCGGAATCGTGCTTGCCACCATCCTGATTCGGCGCCAGGAGCGAGCGAGTCATCCCATTCTGCGCCATTTCTACATATGAACTTTCTTCGTGATCCAGATTGGCGAACAAGCTCTCCATTATCTTGGGATTTGGTCCATCGCCATTGGGATCCAATATGGCCTTTCTAGGCGACATAGGTAGATAATGATCTTCGCTGTTAGTATCGTCCTGCTTTGAAGTAGAATCAATCGGATCATCGTCATCGGCGAATTGATCACCATGCGTCAATAATGATTCGGTCATACTTGTCCTGATATAATTGGGATTCGTTAGGACGTCCAAATCGGCGGGTGGCACGCATTGCTCGGGCAAGCTATCTTTCGAAGCCACTTGGCCTTGCTTCGAGGAACCATCGAAGCTCCTTTCAAGGGTATCCGCATAAAGAGTATTCGGGATGAAACACTGCGCAAGCAGATCATCCTTCTCGACGCTTTCTTTCTCGACGAATCTCTCGTCATCCCGATCCCGATCATCTAGATTACTCTCAACGTTGCACTGCGAGATCTCGTTATCACCGTAATCTCCGCAATGCTTCTGTTCTTGCCGCTTCTCGCACTTTTGCCGACTGACCTGCTGCGACTTTCGTTCAAAGTCCGCCAAGAGGTCCTTTACGGATTTGTTGCTATCAGTCGAGGCCTGTTTGACATGACCTTCCTCCACGTGGCTTTTGTGCTTGGTCGCATTCTCCGACGCGTCTGATTCGCCCAACGCGAAATTGCGTATGACAGATGGAGTCTTATTCGCGCATTCGAGCTTGGAGACATGGGCCTCGGTCGTCTGCAGCGGCGACGATACCTTCAACGGCTCCTGCATGGACAGCACCTCCTTAACGGGGCTATCCATGTTCATCTCGAAGGACTTAATTCTACTCTGCACTAGATTCATGATCTCGGACCTGTCGTTCTCCTCCTCCCCTTTTGACTGCAACGCCACTTTCTTGGGATTGATATACTGATAAGAGAATTCCTTGATCACTTTGCTCTCGTCAATGCCGGGATCCCACTCATCGTTATTTCTCGAGTCCCATTGGACGTTCTTCTGAACGTGCCAGGATTCGCTGTCGCGATAACCGCGCAGGCCATCCGATCTTTTCCCCTCGATCTTACCGGCCTGTTGTCCTTCATATCTCTGGTGTTGTTGATCGAAGCCATAGGCAGTCGATGTCTTCAGGATCCCCAGCGGCTTCTTGTGCGGAGTCCTATGTCTCAGCGTTGGTTCCTCGTAGGCGGTGGACACCGGGTCCGATTTCCTGGACGACGCGTACGACGCGTAGTCGTTTCTCATGGGCGGCGGGAAGCTGACCTCGTCGTAACCCGCATCCGGCGGTATACCACCCAGGGAGGAAAGCGCGCCTCCTCCCTGGTTCGCTTTGCGAGCGTCATGCGCTTGTGACTGCGGGACCGTCGAGTTAACGCTCGTGCGTCCGCCGGTTCCGGGTACCGTGACGACATCCTGGACGGCCGACGTCGCCGTCGATGACCGATCGTCTCCGGCATGCCGGGGGCTCCTTCCTGCATGCGAGGGTCTGCGCGTGCGCTTCCTCCGGACATCTCCCAGCTCTGATTCGTTCGTTACAAAACACAAAGACACGAGTACGTCCGTTACTTACGAGTTGTGTGTGAGTGTACGTGTACGTGTGAGAAAGGAAAGAGAGAGAAAGAGAGAGAGAGAGGGACAGCCCAATTTTTAGACATTCCCGTCTATTTATATATTTCTATACCCATTATGTAACTCTAAGCCAATTCGCTAAACGCGACGCTATGGTATCGAGGATCAATGCACTGATCAAGAGAGGCAGTCTCGTTCGTTTGCATCAATTATTAATAATCAAATAAAATTCAGCAAGGGTTTAGACGCGTCCGCAGATGATACTTCACCGGTATAAGCTTTGAAAAAGAAACCTCATGATAAAATTAGTTTATTAAATCGATAGAATTTCAACGCGGTGTTATTTACCGTGTTGGAAATAAAGGCCTCTCTCGTTGCGCGAATCGATCACGTTAATTGATCGTGCAATGATCCCGATAATCGACCGACCGATTTGGTTAATCGTAGGTAGCGGACACGCGAGCTGGAAGGCAATTTGTAACTGCGTAGCTATTTAGTGTTAGTGAAGTTCTTTGGCATGCCATGCTGACCCATATCTTCTACAGTAATCTGATTACGATCAGTGTTAAGTCGCACAGGATACCGATACTCGATATACCGTTCAGACGGTTAAACCTTAAGATTGTTAATCTTTCCCATTCACCAGCCAGCCTAGACCCAGCAGCAGCAAATAGAAGGAGCCCCGCGGAGAAACGCTCGCAGATTTCCATGGTTCTTAATTTCTTTTCGTTTTCTCGTTCCGTCATATAGCTTGTCGAAGCTCGCTATGTATCCTCGCGACGATTACATTAGTACGGTAACAAACAGAGACAAGGGAGAAGCAACCTCGATTTGGCAACATTCGTACTTTGTGAATAATCCAAGCGCCTCGCATCCATTGCAGTATTCACATACTCGGAGGAATACCTTTGTTAGAGATACGACGTATCTTTACCGCTCATTGAACAACATACGGAAACATGCTGATACATTGTACACAATAAAAAAGAAAAAAAGGAGAAAAAAAAAGGAAAGAAAGAAAAAGAGAGGGAGACAGGAAATGTTGATACGAAATTCGTTGACATTGACGAAGCTCGAGATGCTTCGGTTGCGTGACTCGGGGAAGATCTCGGGGAGAGAACATGCGTTCTCGCAAGAGAAATGCTTTCGGCGAGTATATCTATGCACATGTCCGATTTCTCACCATGTTAGAGCAATTAAGTACGATCATGTTAGAGAACCTGGATTATACTCAGCTTAGGCTAACCATCTACTTCTAGAATGCACGTCGCAACCGCGCGGCGCTTCCGAGGGACCTCGCGGCAATAAAATAGCAAGATTATCGAGTTCCTTCGAAGGCAGATAGGATCCTGCCACGTGGAAAGCGAGAGACAGATCTATGTTCATGATCTATGTTCAATGTACACGCAATAAACAGATCAATGAGGATTAATTAATCCTCCAATCTTCATTTCAGCCGGGTCCCTCGTTGCTGCGCACAGAGGCTCGGTTGCGACGAGAAGCTACTTAAATGATAAGTTCAGGCGAGCTGTCCCTACCTTCGTCATCGCTGGAATAGCTGTTGTAGCGCGGCACGTTGACGGCGCTCCGCCGGCCATCCGAGCTCTTGCTTCTGACATGCGAGCGATGCCCGTCCTCTCGCCGCCGCGAGTGACGACCCTCCGCCACGGCGGCCTCGTGTGCCGCCAAATCCAGCAATGCCTGTTGCTTATAGTAACTCGAGAGATCATTCTGTGCCCTGCCACGATTGGCCGAGCCGGACGGCTTTCGCGTCAGCGGAGACTGCAGCATGCGCTGCTTCCATTCCAGCAATCGCTTCATCGATTCTTCGCGCTGCGAACAGATCGTTAACGCGATCTTGTTAATCGCCTCGCGAACAAACTTGGAAAATCTACTCCCCGCTCTCTTTAATCGAGAAATCGTGTAATATGGAATCCGGAATTGCGGAGGGGATCTAAACTTCATCATCGATCGTGCACGATAGGCGCGAAATTTTTCTAAATGCGGATCCTCGAGTTTAATCACGATGTTTAAGATTATTAATACACACGCGTAGCGCGATGATAATGACGGCAACCGTGAGCGAACGGTGAAAGCAAAGGCACGGCAGGGTCGAGATGACGTAAGATAAAACCGTGCAACGTATCCGAATCATCGCTTGTCCAGCGATGTTACCGACGCGATCGTCTTGTACGTTTTCATACGAGCGGTGGTTGATGACCTGCGGCTAGTGATTCGAAGAAACGGCTTGCTTCGTGACTCATTCTTGCCTTTTCGAAATTCAAACGGAGCAAGTAAACTCGCAGCATTTAATGGGAATATCTTTTGCAAGGTTTCTATCTTTTTCCATGCCAACGAATTTTTCTCGATTTACTTTAATGCGCATCGGTCCATGCGATCACATGAGTGATCATACGGTGAAATAAGACGATTCGTTTGATTTTGAATATAGGAATGCCGCCTTAGAGAAAACTGTCCGATGATCGCTCATAGAATATTTTAACTAATTACGTCCATTTGCCAACTTTGTTGCGATTATAGCTTGGGCCTTTTCAGGAAAAGCCCAACTAGGACATTATTCTCCAAGATTTCATGGATGATAAGAATGAAAGATTCATGCAGCGAAAACATGGCGAGATAGCACTAGTATCGATTTCGGAATAAATAGGACCAAATAAATATAATTACGAATAATAAGAAAAGTTATATTACTTTTTGAAGGAAACAGATTTGTCGCGTTTGCGCCAATGTTGATCTTCTTACCTGCTGAATCTTGCGTTCGCCATCCCGCGAATCCTGCTCGGAGGATCTCTCCGCGTAGTCGTCGTCGTCCGGATCAAGAGCGGCGGGATGCCGAGTCCTCGGTAAACGCGCTGATGCTGATCTGCAGAACTGCTGCTGTTCGTTCCATCGTCTGCCGGCACCTGCATGACCCGCGTGACACGTCTGAGCGACGTGAGTCCCGTGGACACCGTGGCTGCTTCTGCCCCACCCGTCGTACTCGCCACGCGGTACTCTTCGTGGTATCGTGTTGTCCTCCCCGCCGTGTGTCAGTAATTCGCGGCCATTTGCCTCGCAGCTCTTCTCGCGCAGGGATCTCCGGAGTTTCGGATCAATGCCCATTACCCTAATGAGAATTCAAACGTATATTCTGTTTCCCGATTTAGAATGCATGTGGCATACGACATTGCACCGTCACGGCTTTGCATCCTACGGCTTTATCTTCTGGTTCTTTCTGTTCAGATTTCCCAAATGAATCGATCGAACCGCCTGGAGCGGGATCTAATCGACGATATGCGATAACCGTGCTTTGAGCAACAAACGATCGGGATCGACAAGAGGATTTTATCCGCGAGCTCCCCACGGATTTGTGAATTAATTACTTATTCGGACGACGTAATCTGTGACTCACTCGGAATGTCTCTGCGTCAGCGATTGAGCGGGCATTGTGTGTTGCTGATGAACGTGATCCCGATGCGTGCGCCTTAGAGAGGGACAGGCAGAGTCCGGCAATGTGGACATTCTACTTTCGTCGCTGTTGTCGCGGACGCCTGGCAGTTTCGGTTGCATCGTGACGCGCGACAGCGATTGATTCCGTTGTTGCTGATAATGCTGCGGTGTCTGATGCAGATACACCGCGGACTGCCGCATCTGTGCCGCGTATCTAAGCACAAAGCGCGAACAGAGCGGGACGTGTAGAGTAAAAGGACTGTTTTCATGGCTGCTCTGTCTTATTCGCGCAGAATGTAGAAAGGTAAATTCATCCGCACGTACCTTTCCTCGGAATAGAAGTAACCGTCATTAGTCGTGTCTGATGGGTTCACTATATCTAAGCTGGATTTAGGCCTCTGCGGACGCCTCTGTTGATCCGGAGGTCTCTCGCATTGTGTAGGTTGTTGCTGGGGTCGTCTTGTCGCTTCGTATTCTAAAAAGTCGGCGCTATGCGGTCGCGGTGGTGGTTGAGTCCTGGATTGTCTTACCATCGCCACTGAAGAAAGCGAATCGCACGTCTTGTAGATGTGTTATGCATTATCGAGTTCGCGATTAGATTATTCACGTTATTCTCGGCGTATTCTGTTTTCAACGTGAAAAACAAGAGACGATATTGACGAGAGGAGACTCTACTGCAGGTCTTATCATCGTTTGTCACGATTGACGCGATCGATATGAAATAAAATTAGCGCCTTAGTGCTAGAATTGTTTATCGCTTAAGAATCAATAACCTCTGACGAGGTTGCGAACGTTCGATTGCAATGATACGAAATCATTGCTCGCAATTCCACGCGTGCATTCAGAAATTTTAGAATGATCGCTAATGAGAAACCGAAAAAGTGATCAGTGCAGTTGTCATCATCTTCCAGCGAGAGTCCAAACAGCTCTCGACGGCTTTTCAATATTACAGGACTGCGTAGAATTTTCCGAGCGTACATCTTCGCGGTCCGACAAAAAAGCTTTAGCTTTGTGATCCGTGAAGATTGCCGTTTGAAACACCCTTACGCTTTTTACGCCAATGTAAAATATTTTCACCTTTATCTCCGAGAAGCGACCAGTCACGATGTCCGCCGCACTAATTACACGAACCTTTGTGTGAAAACAGACCGCGCGGGGAGGATGAAGCGCAGGAGAGAGGCAAGACGAAACAAAGACTTACTGTTCGCTGGTATGACGGGCGAGTGCAGTTGCTGTAGATGTTGCTGTTGCGCGTACACAGGAATGGGAATGGGCGCCGGCGACGTGCCCTTTGTGTATCCCACCGGTCCCGCGGGCCTCTGGTATAGTTGCGGAGTACCATAGACCTCTTCGTAGTCGCCGTTGCCCCTGTTGCTGACCCTCGGCTTCGCGCTGCGACCGTACGTGTCCGGAGTCCTCCTCTCCATTGGCTGGCCAGTCGGAGCGTAGACGTAATTCAGGCCCGACTTGTCCGTGCGCAGATTTGCCGTGGGCTGCGAGGCACTCTGATTCATCCGTGTGCCGTAGATCGCGTTGCCCCTGTCGTAATCCGACATGGGACTCTTGCTGGTCACCGTGACATCCGGCGAGACCGGGCTCTTTCGGTAATCCGGATCCGGCGATGGTGTGGAATACTCGTTGCTGCCGTCTGTCAATCTTCTGGGCTTCGGCGGCGCGTTCGCATAGATCGGCTGGCCAAACTTCCTCGGCATGGGCTGGATCGTTTGAACCGAGCCGGCATGTGACAGTTGCTGCTGTTGCTGCGGCGATTGTTGGATCATATGCTTGTGCGGATGCGACGACTGATGAGTCGGAAGCGTATTCTGATGTAAATGTTGATGAAGCAACGCTTGATGCTGGTGCGAATGGCCCGGTTGTAATTGCTGCAAGTGTCCGTATTGCTGTTGCTGCTGCTGCTGCTGCTGCTGCTGCTGCTGCAAAGGCTGAGAAGTGCCGGCCTGGCCATATTGCGGAGACTGTTGCACCCAACCGTTCATCATTGAATGACTCGATTCGTTCGCGTGATTATTGCTAGTGGTGTTGCCATTGCTGTTGCTCCCGCTGAGGTTCGGAAAGGAGGCAGTGTTCGCGCTGTTTGGGCTGGAATTATTATTGGACGCATGGCTGGGATCGTCGCGCGATTGGAAGCCGTGGAAGCCAGAATCGCTGTCGTCGGCGCTTTGATTCAGGATCGACGAGATCGACGAGACGCTGGGTCGGGCGCTTCGTTCACCATCCTGTTGTCCGGCTATTTCTATGACCACCGCGGCCTCACCGGCGCCACTGGAGAACATAAAATTGGGAGCTGATGAATCATCAACGATAAATTTAATCAGCAGCAACACACGAGTTACATGCGAGCTACATGCCGAGCTGACTTAAACTCAAAGTACAAACAATCCCTTTTTCTCCGATCGTTTCTCCCTCTTTGTCGAGTCTGGGTCGAAACCGGCTGAATAATCGATTCGAAAATCTCTTTAGCGAATACAAAACAAAATTAATTCAGAGCACAGTTGCTTTGACTGCTGATGCGCGGCTCGGAAAATTGCGTGGTTGCTTTTCGCTCGTAACAAATAGAACTTCGACCAGATAATCGACAGAGACGCGAGTTGTCCCACCATTGCTGACGATGCGCTAATAGACAACGGGCTAGCCATCGCGCCTCATTCAGCGATGGTATTTCGCGAGACGAGAGTAACTCTCGAGAAACTAACTAACGAGTTGGTTAGTTACACCGCGATAACGCGCGAACGACAGATGCGCTGCAACCGTCGTGGGTACTTTTGCGGAAAATGCAAATAAACGTCAGCGACAGCGGAGCCCCAATTTCCTTGGTTGGAGCATCAAAGAGACGTTCATCGTCATTCTGCTGCAGTGTCGGGCTAATTTCGAGATCTTTCGAGCGCGGCTCTCCAGATGGAGATGTTCCAGCTGGAATTTAATTCAGATGGAATGCGAAGATGCCATCTTAAGAGCCACCTTTTAAGACGGCATCGAGCATACTTTCCGAATGTTGAGAAGATACTTTGTTTTCCCATCATGATGATGGTTTTAATATTACGAATGGATCGCGCGCGGTAGATATTCGATATTCGATATCCGATAGATATCCACTCACAACGTAACGAAATATTTCATAATATTTAATCACGTCATAATACATGATCTTTGGAAGTGAGAAATTATTGTGATAATGAACAGTCAAATAGTTAATTGTACGGTGGTACGATTGAGAAGACGGTTGTTGCAGTTATTAATAATGGAAAAATAATCGCTTCTCCTGCTGCTCTTATATCTCGCATATTACACCTTTATCCGCGTTTATTTATCGCAGACGCGTAATGACAAAACAAACGGTAAAATATGAGAAGATCCCTCGTTTCATGAATCTATAAACAAAAATATGTATAATCTAATTCAGATCGCTATTTTCTGCCTGACCGATGAATGACCGCTCATATTTCATTGCTTGGAATTATGATCTATAAAGGCTCCTACTCCTTGTCGCGATTTATGTATGTTATGTTTTTTAATTTTGTGCACCATGCGCATGACGTAGACACGTCATGTATCATGCCCTGTGCGTTTCGATGTACGATTCGAAAATGCATGCGAGCTATTTCTTACGGGCTGGGATCTTGCAGCAACGTTGCCAGAGTCAGCGCGTTCACCCATTGATTCATGCTCTCGCGGCTGTCAGCGGCGAAATGATAAGTCCTCATGTTCGCATGCTCTGCTTTGAAGGCGAACTTTTTGTTAATTTTGTCCTCGGGCTTGCAGACGGTAACTTTGTACGAAGGTAGTAATATCGAACCTAGCAGCTTCTCTTCCTCCGGACCTGAAAATTGATAGATTGAGAATCAGCGTAAGCCGCGAGCATCGATTCAAACGGAGTATCGATCGTGAAGGCGAATCAAACAGCATGACGCTGTTTTTGTTCGTAGAAGTGTATTCGGGCGATTATATGAATCATAAATAAGAAAGTGTACGAATGTTATAAGTTTCAACGTGTCTTGACCTTTCACTGCGAGGGAAAACAGATCGCGTATAGAGACGGCTATGAAATCCGTTCGCGTTCGCAATAACGCTGCGTTTGCGTGACGTCATATTCGCATGACCGATCAAACGTGAAAATATATTTTTCGGCGATATTATTCTTGTTTTCCGATCCGAAATAAAGAATGGTATTTGAGTATCGCGATACTCTTTTTGATTTTTAAAATGTTCCTGCATTCGTTCCTAAATATATACGCATGAAAGTTCGCATCTCCGTGCAATCTTTTAAATAACCAGAAAAAAAACGGGGAAAATAAACGTTCACATGTTTGCTGCGGTGCAGGACTAGCATGATATTGATCTGGAAGAACATAGAATCGCTTTCATGGGCAAACATAAAGTGGAATTTCGAATGCGTACGAAGCGCGTGTAGCGCTGAAGCCACGAGATTTCGGAGAACGAAACGAATTCTCTCACATTGCGTTTTCGACAAGCTGAAATTTCAGTCTCTAAATGAATTCCAAGCTGCGAACGATTCGAGTAACGTATCGACGTGCGCAAATAAATACTTTACCAATTATAGAAAGGAATTCCGATTGACTGCATGCCTATGTTCTTTCAACATATTTCCAATTAGATAAATATGCAAGATGTTCTCCCGGATTTTAAAGTGTACGCGGATTCAATCATGATTAGGACAATTAAAGCAGTTAAATATATCGGGAAGAATTTTCATTCGATCATGAAATCCTAATTAAATCGTATTTCAATTGAGGACAGTCTGAAGCGATAACCGGAAACACCTGATTAATACGACAATGAACGAGATACTTATTTTGCACCGAAATCAACATACAGACAAACTTTTTGACCAATGAAAATACTTTTTACGTTTAAAAATATACAATCGTGAAGATTAGTGAAGATCCAGATTGATTAAAATCTCTTTTCTCTGCATCCTTTCTTGATAAGGGATCAAAGTCAAGATCAAGATAAGGGATCAAGAAAACAATAGCGCGAGAAAGATCGTCGGATAATAACTCGTTTCGCTGCTTCAAGCAGGAATACTCGAAGAGCACCCACGAAGAGCACCAGCTGCTCATTATACACATCGATTCTAATCCAAATATAGTTTACGGATGTAGACAGCCTGTCAAGAGTCGTATCGCGAACTTTCGCGAATTGGAGATCTTCTTGCCCGATGATGAGGACGGACAATCGGATTGCTAATCATGTATCTTTAACGAAATACATCTCGCGTGCCGCAATGCTCGCGCACGTATCGAATGAAAGAGCCGGCTGTAATTAGCGATCCGGTCGAGCTGGATTAGTAGAAGGGCAGTATTCAAGGCAACCGGAAATTGGTCGTCTGCGCGATCAAGATAAGCAGATAAACCGAGATAGAACTTGGCGCGTTGCCAGAATGTCCTCATAAATTCTGCCGAAATAAAGGCTCGTATAAACAGAGGCGATCCGGATCGATCCGACTGGAAACCCCGAATCGATATGTCCGATTCTCTGCTTTTGGATTTACAGATTACTTCTGCGAGTATCGTATCATCAAATAATCCGATTAATCAGATTATTTCGGAACGAAAATAATTATCTGACACCGCAGCGGAATCGTTTTGTATAAATTTGTATAAATCAAGCGCTCGCTATTACAAACAGCAAAATGATTAGAAGCTGTAATATTAATTTCGTGTAAAGCGATCATTAAAATCTCTTTGAATTTGCAGGAAACAGTCAATAAGTCTATTTGTACTCGTAATCAGGCTTAATTTCGTCCGCAAAATCATTATTGATCATCATCATCGTTACCGATACTACTGATAATTACGCGACAAATAAACGTTACGTCCACCGTATCCGAACACCAAGCAACTCTGAATACCGAATGATAACGCTCAGACGCGATAGCGTCATTAACCATCAGCGGGAGAAGGGATCAAAGCAGCGAGGGAAAGGATCAGCAAGTACAGATTAGCGATACACGACATCACGACGAAGATTACTCACCCTTATAATAAAAGAGGCAGTACTCGGAGAGAACGAACCAACGTTTCTTCCAGAGCATGAGACCTTCCGAGCCCTGTTTGTGCAACCAGCCCTGAAGTGCGACGGGGGCGGAGAGCGGCCTCTTAGCAGCGGGTGATCGCAGCCCCCCTTGAGGACCGCTCCGTCTGCGCACCCCCGACACGGAGGCCGCCATTCCCGAGCCATCCCCGTGCTTGCTGCGTACCTGGACCGGTACGACGGGCGGCGTGGCCGATTGGACAATCTGTAAAATGAGACCCTTCATCCCTTGGCGATATTCAGTCGCGAATGACAAATCGAGCGTGGCTCAAGTTTAATCTCAGCCCGAGCGAATGCGCCGTCCTGAAAGACAAGAGAGAGAGAGAGAGAGAGAGAGAGAGAGAGAGGGGGGGGGGGGAGACCCGGTGCAAATGAAGATTAATATTAATGCCTCTTTACACTCCGATTAATCCGTGGAAAGTTTAACAGAATTTTCAGAATTTCAAGTTTAATTACAAAGATGTGTACTCAAGAGACCGAGAACAAAGGCGTCAGCTGATGAAATTTTCAGTAAGGAAAAATTGATTGTAGGACATATAGAGAGAACGGAGTAGCCGTAGCTCTAAAACCGCATTTAAATACGTTATTACGTAACACAGAGTATGCCAAGTAACATTTAAGACTACTCGGTCGACGTGAGGTAAAACATGGACGAGTTCCACGGTTTACGCGGTTTTACAGAATGCTTGTAATTTATGGGACGAACATGTTGCGCCGCGACGTATGACGCTAAAAGGAGATTTCGAATATATATTTTTAAACATTTTCCGGGTTGAAAGGACAGTAACGCGATCTGCCGAGCGAGAGACAGAAAGCCAGAAGCAATAAATCTTCAGTGAAATTTGAAATCCTTCCTTCCGCGTTGTACGGTCAGCGTGCGGGCGAGGTTCCGATGCCTTTTATTCGTTGCCTTCCTGAATGCGGCTGATCGAAATCCGCTTTTCCGCTTGCCGAGCGTCACGTTATCGCGAAAGCTCGGTCGTTGGCCGACGAAAATTTCGCCTTGCCCAGCCGGAACGTCTATCCGATAAATGAAAAAAACCCATGAAAAGAGAAAAGAAGAAAATAGAGGAGAGACCATCGACGACGCTGTGTTCGATCGCTATGAGATTCATTCGAACCGGCGATCTTCTTTCTTCTATTATGACCATTGGACTGACACGGACTGACATTTGACGAATGAAAGGCTAAATAAGTAATCTCTGGATAGGCATTCGCTGCAACAGTGTTTTGCATTTTCGATAACGAGATAATTGCCGCTGCGAGATTCCGTTGTATTTAACGCTCGGAATAGATTCGGTATATTATGCAGTCCGCTATCGATTCCCCTCTGCTTTGCCGTTTGATTTAAAAATACACGTGCAAAAAAGCACCAACGTATCGGCTCCGGCACAAAAGATCCGAGAGAGTCGCGGCAATGCTCAGAACTCCATCCCTGACGTGAAGATGAATAATTTACCTACGACCTTCTATGTTCCATGCGGCCTCCATTTGCTTCTCTCTTTTTTCTCCGAAGTTTTTCCAGATACACGTATTTCGACTCCGGATGCAGCCGGCGAGGAAAAATAGTTTACATACGCGAGCGCCGGTAAGTTTCGCTCGTGAAATATTGCGCGCAATGGCGGGATATTGTTCCCTATAGAACGGCGAACATTAATATTAACATCGTTCGGGAAGCAGTTTACGTTGTTGAGCAAATCAATATTCTACTTCCCATTATTCATCCGAGACATTCCCGCGCGCGAATTATCGAAATTCGTGACTAACGAATGGCAATAAATCTCGACGATGAAGCGCAAATGCGTTCAAAAGGAGATTCGCACACCGGGAAATCAAATCCTGAAACAAGCATTATGCTTTGGATCTCTGAAAAGAAAAAAGGAAAAAAAAAAAGAAACGCAAACAAGAATCTAGATGTAGAGTGTCGCTCTCGATATTCACGACTCGCAAATGCCCTCGTACGTTGCACGTTCTCGTGCTATTAAGAAGAGAGCATTACGAAATTTCTGAAAGATGATTCGGATGATTCGCGTTCTAGCATTCCTAAAAGATAGCCGCGTTCGCGCTAGTCGCGATCGGCGCGACTTTCGCGAAACATATAAACGGAACGGATTGATATTCATCCCTTCGTAAAGCGTATCCGCCAGTTTCGCGTTGACAGGGATCTGTCGGATACCCGAAGCTGCAACGTCAATCGTAAATCACGAGCGTTAAGCACTGTATCGACGAGAGTCAGCGATCGATAATCAAATGAAGAATGAAGAGATTTAATATGAAAAACTATTTTCGCAACGAAAGAATTGGCTGTGGTACATTATTCTATTATTTGAACGTTTGAGCCAGTCGCGCGGATGTGAATTTTTATCTCCATCTTCTCCTGCTTTTCCGACAGACATGACGCTCAACGTTTAGGACGTTGAAAATTATCGGTCGATTAAATGCTTTTAATTAGCATCTTATCTCGCACTTTTGCCTGATATTCTTCCTCGAAAGCTCGCATCCCTGCCCTGCTATGCCGGAAATATAAATAGAATGAAAAATAGAAATCAGTTGCAACGGAATATCAACACGCACCGATCGTCTGTTCTCGTCCGTTTAAAATTCCCCTCCCCCTCTCTCTCTCTCTCTCTCTCTCTCTCTCTCTCTCTCTCTCTCTCTTTCTGTTTCTCCCGTTGAAAGAGCGGGCGCCACGAAAAAGCCGGACACGGAAGAGGAGTTACCGGGGTAATCCGTTAAATTACAAGAGCTCGCGCGCAGTTCCCCGACGACGAAAGCGAATATGCAGTCGCTCGAGCGAGAAGACGAAACTCCGCGGCGCGTCGAGTTCGCTGATCCCGAGGAAAACTTTGTTCCGGCCGCACGGGAAAAGCGGCAGCACGCCGAACTCCCACGGCGAACTTTCGTCCGTTTCTCCCGCGTCCTCTGGCGCGGTATCGAATTGGATCACGGCCGCGATCCGTATCGCTCGCCATTAGTCCTGAGGACCGTCACACGCCGCTAATTCGAGCGATGCCTCTAATTGGCAGGACGGCGAATGGTTTCACGCGCCAATCTCCAGCGTTTCCCGTATGCACAAAGACCTCGGGTACCACTCATTAAACATTGCGGTTCCGTAACAGTGGGCAATAATTGATCCGCGGGAAGGACCCGCGGATTATAATTCTTGTGAGTTCTGTTAATTTTCTGCGCGCGATTGCAGTTGTAATTTCAGCGTCCCTTCGCTCGTCGCGGAATATAAAATAATATTATCGCGGTTTGTATCACTGCGAGAGATACGATGGTAATTTCAAGGATCGTTCTTAAATTGCCGGAAGACACGCTGGTGCGAGCTCCATATATTACCGTATATTCGATGAGTGTTTTACCTTTTTGTTGTCCATCCCGGACGTCGAGCTGGTCACCGGCTGGTCGAGCCTGTAACATAAAGAAACAAGGATTCTAAGGCCTCCGATATTATGAACAATATCATCAGTTTTATTGCTCCAGTTTACACTCGCACCATTGCATTCTACTAGATCGTTCGATTACATTTTTGTATCGTTTTTTCCTTGTCGATCATCCAAGTCGATCCACAAGACTCCGTTATGTATATCTCTGCTTGTCGTTTCAATCTGCTTCGTAATGCTCCTTATTACACGCTATCTTAGATTTTCACTGCATATGGGGATAACCGTCTTAAATGTCCGTCAAGATTTATCGAGTAACTGTCATTTTTCGCTCTCGCGGCTTGCAGGCCAGTCTCGACCTCGATTCTCAGACAATACCGCAATACCGAGACAGCACTTTGGCACTTTTTCGGCACGAGAACATTGAAAATTTATTGGCCATACCGATGGAGAGAGCGATCGATATCATCGTACCGAAAAAAAAATACCGAAATGGAGGTTTCAGTCGATGAATTTCCGCGGCAGAGAATTTCCGATAAGCGGCACGCTTAGAGTAATGCGTCGCTACGAGAAACGCGTATCCCTTAAAGAAACACCGTGAATCATATCAGTTAAGTGACATTATTCCACTTAAGGGAAGAATTACCCCGTAGCGCAAGTAGCGCGAGCTAAAGAAATTACAATGTTTCGATGGTTACGTTGCGAGCGTAATACGTTATACAGTCTTCCTCCTTTTCGTAAATTGTTTTATAAAAATGTTCCATAAAGAATAAGATCACTCGTGTGTTCCTTCGTGTAATTATTTTTCTGAAGAATCGATAGTTGCGCGATGTCTCTGTATGAGCTCCACGCGGAGGAGATCAGTTTCTCTTAACGGCGACCTGGACATTAAACTTTAACCGTTAGCGGTTTATACCCAGCGGAGGGAAGAAAGCTTCGATACAATCGCACGGGGATGGACGCGAAGATAGGGGCAGGTGTAACACGCTGTCGCTTTTTGTCATCCGGGCCGCGCGTCGCAAAGTGCAATGCTGTTACGCGACATGACGGCTGGTTGGCTGGTTCGGGAAGTCGGCATGCTTACAGCGCGAGAGATCGATTTATCGCGCGTCGGACAATTTTATTCCCGAAGGCGAGTAGCACGTAGATCCCATCTCGCGGTCGAACGACGCACGTGACGCGCATGCGCGCGCATCGATCAAGTGGAAATCGAGAAGTAGAGTCGATTAAAACTGCTTTCTATCAGCGATTCGATTTATGCCGCCGGCGCCCAAATCGCAGGAATTATTGCGGGAATGAATCCTGATGCGATCCGCATCTCGTTTCCGATAATGATCTCGATCGGGAATGATCCCTCGTGCTATCTAAATTATAACGAGGCGATATCGCGCGAAACGAGATCTCGATGTGGGATGTTCGATATCGCGCCTCAATCGTAGCAATTCCTTGCTTCCAAATAAGACTTGAGAGGCGTCGTTCGCTATTTCTTCTCGTCTTCACGACAATAAAACTTTCAAGCTCGCACGCTGCAGAGGAGATCGAAGATCGATTGAAATCTCGATAAAAATCAGCTTGCTTCGCGCGCGCTAATTGGCGCGTGATTGCCAACACGGTTCATTCAATCGATCGATCGCTCGAAAATTCGTTTCGTCGGACCTCGATAAGCCGCCGCGATATATCGGCTTGCCGAAACCGCAGATTCGATTGATCGATTCCTGTGTCCACGGTCCGTTTCCAATTTGCTCTGTCGCTGTACCGCTGATCTTGCTCGACGTCGGGGAGTTCAATCGTGTTTACAACGACGATAAGATAATCGACTGTAACGGAACACGCGAGCTGCGCTCCGCCAACGTCGGTATGATTAACGTCATTAACGTCATTAACGACGTATCCGTCCGGAATAGGGAGCGGAACGGCGTCCAAATGAAATTCTAGACACAGTCCATTGCACGCGTCTCTCGATCCGCTCGCAATTCATGACTGCGCGTGATCTTAATGACTGTCCTTAATTGTTATAAAATTGCTGTTCCAACGGTTGGCACAGAGAGAAAGAGATAGAGAAAGGGAAAGCGTTACTGCGGCATAACTCCCGAGTTTCACGACGTAATTAAAAACCAATATGCTAAACCGGACCCGTGCGTTCTAATGAAGTTGTTTCCGAGAAGCCGCAGAATCGCCAGGCCGCGATTTTGTTCTTTAAAACTCCCTAGTGGGCGTTATTGATCGTTCTCTATTTTCTTTCATCGTGACAATCGTTCTCCACATGCAAGATACGAGATGAGATACGAAGCGAGCCCGCGAAGAAGCGCATGCGGGATCGCGGAGCGTTCGCGCGCAACTATTGAGTCCGGAATAAATAATTCTCTCTGCTTTTAGCGTCTTCAGCTATAATCGTCGAAAGGAAGTGCGGCCGATCGAAGAGGAGAACATCCGAACGCGATAATATACGATAAAGCCCGCTTTACCTTCGCAGGAGCATTAATCAAGCCGTTACCGGATACGGTATACAATCGCGGTTATAATTATATACAGTCGTACGGCAAAACGAAATACCGAGCGTATGTAGAAACAGGATAAAGCGCGAGCGATGCGCGCATGGAGGAGAGAATCTCGTAATTGTCAACCGCTGTAATGCTCGACGCTTTATCTCGCGACGACGATCGATCCGGTCGCGCGTGACAGGTGACGCGTAATTATATGGAAACAGGTGCAACGCGGAAAACCTCATCGGCGAATACAAACATTCGCGAGATAGCCGAGATAGATACGCGGAATCGCCGTATGCTCGGACCGCTCGCGACCGAAATTGGGTCGCCGCGATGCGGCGCGATGCGCCACGATTTTAAGCCCTTTGACGTGCGCTCGATGTGTACATTCGTTTACTCACGACCCGCGCTGAATACCGGCATGCACCGTCTTCCTGCCACGCGACGGTATCAACCGATCTTTTCAGCCTCGGCCTGCCTCTTGCGCGGAAAAGCCTCGCCAGCGCTTCGATTATCACTTCGCACTCCCGCTCGTTGCTTTGCGCAGGCCGCCCCGAAAATATGAGCGTTGCCTTTGCAATATCGCCATCACAGAATATGCATTAGATAATTATTATTAAATATCCAATTTATTACGATATTTATAAATCTTGTGTTTTCTCCTCGACATTCTAAGAGGAATACCGCGAGGATATTCTGATTATCCGGATACATTCTCATCATTTCAATTATTAGAATAATTCAAATCTCGAGTGAAGTATAACACACCTTCCATTAAATCATAGACACGATGAAATCCCTTCTATCTAATTTAATATGGCAAATTAGTGCCACGGATTTAAATTCTTTTTGAACCTGAATCGCGAGTTTTTCCCGCGAATTTACCTTCTTCGCCGCGATCACTGATCAGGAAGACGTCGAAACTCGCGAATAACGTTGTAATGATACCATAATATCGCTTGCACTCGCGAGATAATGGCAGTTTAACAAAAGCTTAACGAGTCTGATATTATGTCGAAATTATGGGAGAATAATTGCGAACACGTATTATGACGAGCCTCTCAATGGAAGAATAGGAATAGCGAAGATGATGCAGCTGAGAACGGCAAGTCAGCTGAATCACGAGTGCTAAGATACTTGGCACCGGAAACATAACTAGAAACATTTCACTTCTCGATCTCGGTAGAGCTTGAATTCTCCTCGTGGACTTTTTATACATGGCAGTCTAGACGACCGAAAGTAGTACGAAAGATTTGTAAACACGTTACGAATCGATATATATTTCTCATGCTCGTCCGAATAGAGAAAGTCTCGATATATTCTTAATGGATGTATTACGCGTACACGTTTCAGCAGATTCGCTGCAGCGCGGCATCGTGTCGCGCATCGTTCGTTATAATAAAATTAGAGCAATTATGAACGTGTTATACGTTGAACGTGATAATAGGAACAAAAGCGAAGCAGACAATTAAAAAGTTGCGCCGGTGCTCTACGGCCATTCGAAAATGACAATTCAATATGGTCCACCGAGCTACGCGCGCACGCGCGCGTGAATTAAACACACTTCAAATTCGCCATTAATTACGTTATTAAAACGCTGTTTGTATCATTTCCGGCAGCGTTTCAAGCGTTTCAACTTCATTTTTCTCGCGCGATACCGTGCATCGCCAGATGCACGTCTGGCGATCTTCTAAGTTCATCGCGTCACTTGATCCAGAAGTTCGCATTGGAGAACGCTGCGATCGATATCTTCCGGAAATAAATACCGAGTCCTGAATAATTGAACACCGATAAATCGTTAATGGATGAACGAGGGGAACGGCAATATGCAAAAGTCGATAATGCAGAGACGGGACTTCCTTTTTTTTTTCATCGACGACCTTGTCGGGCGGGAGATTGCAGCATCCGCGAGAAGGTCAGGCTAAAATTAGCACATGGAAGCACACATGGGCGTAGATCTCGGCCGTGCTCGTGAAGCGATCGTTTGAGCGAGCATGAATAAACGCACATGTCGCGTGTATCTCGCTTCGAGCGGGCGTGCAGAAAACAATAGACAGATTCTAGGGAAAAAGCGGTTCGACAAGTCTAGATCTCGCCGTTGAACGTTCTTTCTCGACGAAGAAGCGCAGATAGCCGCGAATGCACAAAAGCGTTCATTATCGGCTGATCATGTTTCCACTCGCCGTGTATAATGAGCATTTAATCGCGAGGAAGCTCGATGATGTTCGGAAGGGATAAAAAGCAAACGGGGGCGTGCCTGGTGACAAAAAGCGAGAAGCAGCCCTCCAGCTAGCTCGATGAATGAACGCGGAGGGAAAGGGAGAGCAATAAGCGAACGTGCATGCACGGAAGGGCAGCCGCCACGGAAATTCGCAAATATTTTTGCATCCCGGATAAAAAGTCCTCGCGTAAACCGACGCAAAGTGCCGCTTGCTCGCTCGGGGCTTCACATCGGGAGGCCGTAAGAGGATCCTCGAGCACGATTCTGTGGAAACGCGCCGTCCCTCTCTGTCCCTCCTGTCGACCATCTCTGTGCAGAATATCGTTCCCTTCTTTCTCCTTTCTTTTTGCGCTAATTCCCGAGGTAGCGTTACGAATGGCGTTCCGCGAGGCACGTAGGGCAAACATAGGACGCGCGACACTTCGGGTAGTCGCAGGTCCAATATGCCGGGACTCTAGTCGATAAAGCTGCTTCCGCTCCCTTTCTCCCGCGTCCTTTCTCCCTCACCGGCGCTTCCGCCGTCTTTCTCTCGTCTTCCACGTTCTCCTGTCTTCCTTTTCCGTGGTTCACCATCGCCGAAGAGAATTTATCGGTGAACTTTATGCTCGCCCTCCGCCATCGATTGTCGAGTCGACTCACGGATGACCGATAGTCAGCGTTGGCCAGCCGATGCGACGATTCAGGCTGAGATAAAGCGAATGTTAGCGCTCGAACTAATTTATAAACATGCCAGACTTGCCAAAGCAGGATATTAGTTGGTGAATTTATGCAAACTTTCCGGAGCGGAGGTGCCCTGTTGCTGTGATGAACTCGTAAATGCCGAGTATCGATCGGCAGGCTGAAACTTATCTCTCTCTCAGTCTGCAGATTAGCTAACCGATGTTAAACGCACGAGATGTTCCTTTCGAGAGTGAAACGCGACGATGCGAGATACGTCTCAATGAGACGTCGACAAACTGATGCTTCGGTTTTGAGTAACTCCCGTAACGCGCGTATTGCGGCGAAGCAAATCTCTCGGAAGAGAATTGTAGATGTTATTTTTATATAGCTTTCATAATCATGCATTAATCTTTTAACAAAGCAGCCTGCAATGGCGAAGCCTTCGATGGCGTAGGGATTGACCTTAGCGAATCGGGATTTACGTTTATCGAAAATTCTTCTACGATGAATTCTGATCCCTCCTTGTTGACTTTCCACGTTGATGAAATCTCGCAGGAATACATTAAGATTATGAGACGGAACGAACCCGCACATAATCATGCACGTCCAGGCGGAAAATTCCAAGCTTATCCAGTGCGAGTTGCAGAAGCAACGAACTGTGACTTAATTGTTACGACAGCCTCGACGCAGCCTGTTATTCTATACATACTATTCGTTGAGCTTGCACTAGCGAGTGAGAGTCTAAGATCGATACGAGGTCTGTCTTCTCTGTCGCGATGTACCACATACATCAATAGGTCGCCGTCTCTCGCAGCGTCCCAGGAGCATAATTGAAACAGAGCGCGTCCCCTTTCGAGACGCGACAAAAGGGCCCCTACATTTCCCTTCCGACAATTTTCGCCTTTGACTGCTTCGTCCCCCGTTTTTACGCAAGGTTCGACGAAAGTTCGAGCGATCGCAACAATTATTTCCGTAGAGGATCAACGTGTTCAATGAGACGTCTCGGTTTCCTGCTTGGGGAATCGTATCCCTGTCTGAATCGTCGAACTTGATTAGGGCAATCGAGTCGAGTCGCTCCAGCCAACAGTCGATCGAGTATGCTCGTACATGCTCGATAATCAGCAGCGTGCAAATATCGCAATGCATCGTGACTGCGATGTCATGTCGGCACGCTTCGTGTGAACGAAGCTTTATGCGCCGCGCATGGCATGCGCCGACACACGTGTTGCAGGGTCGAGTGGCCAAGACTTCCCGGCGAGCGCGATCCCTCGCTACATTCGTTGACCTAGGTAACCGATCGATAATCATGGCGAAAGGCCCGTGCCTTTGAAAATAGCGGGTGCACCCCATCGCGCCGTTGTGCCGCGGAAAGGCCGTGCTCGACGTGAGTGCACTGCCGACAACGGCGAGCGAAGCTCGTGTAATAAAATAACGGGACGGAGAAAGCACGAAGATTAATTGCCCTTCTTGCGACCGCCTCCGTGTAAGTAGTTTCATTAAGTTTCGCGGATGAACATTTTGTTACGAGTTTACCTCTTGCGGTGCAAGAACTGTCACAGGGCACGTGAGATAAATGATAGCGCGAGTGCACGGAGATACAGAGATACGCGCGTACCTCTCGATTAATCTCGATCCATGTATCCTCATCCGTTTCAATTTATCCCGCTGGACCCGTTCATCCGAGTCATAAATCACGAGTATCGCCGATACGCGACGAGATTTACCAAACATTTACCTAAGACGCGCCAAGCTGTTACATGCACTTGACCCACATGAACGCCCACGCGTTCCACCCCTCGTTTCCCTTATCAGCGCGGCGATCGCCCCTCTTTCCCTCGTTTCGTTTCGCACACCGCGATCCCCGCATGTGGCATCTCTCCTTTCTCTTTTTGGTTTCGCTCTGTTTTGTTTTTCTTTTTTTCCCTTTCACTCGTAACGAGTGGCTGCGACGAGCAGGCTCAGGTGCACGCCGCTGCAGGTTTGTGCACGGTACACAAATGCGACAATACAGGTTCGCACGTACGCGCGACCGTGTACGCTTCGTGCATTCCGCGAGCGCGGGCTCTCTCGGACAGCTTCCAGGACCAGAGATCGACATTGCTGCGAGTTTATTAGAAATTCTGCCGGGCGAGATAAAATATTCGCGCGAAACCGCCGGCTCTCGCTCTCCGCGTTGCTCCGCGACTTTTGACCGAGCTTATTCATATGTAAGGAAACGCGCGCATCCGCGCGACTGCACGGGCGATATTATGGAGATCTTGTCTGCGCTGGCGCGAGAATCAATTTTAAAACACTATCCTGCCAACGTTAAGGAAAATTCCGCCAATTTTTTTCTGACGAGTTTCATCGGGCTCGGCGATGGCAGGTGATGGGATGAGGCATCCGAGGAATTCGCGTTATTTATTTCCTGCTTATTCCGGATTCCGCGGCGATTAAAGCCGGCAAGTTTCATCGGATATTGTCGTCTCCGGGAATTCTCGATTTCTTTTTTTCTCTCAGCCCCGTCGAGCTTCGAGCTGCGATTCGGAACGAGGCATTCGCAGAATCCACACGATTTTTACCTTATCTCGGGAAGATTATATAGCTCGGCGTGTCAAACGATGCGTTCCACGTAACAGACCATGCTGCTTGGGATATCGGACGAGATAATAACGCAAACGAAAGGCACACGGATGTCATCAGAGAAGCGTAGAGAGATGTTTGCTTCGCTCAATCGTCTGATGCTATTTGCGTTTCATTTCCATGGTGCCTTTGTGATTCGCGTGTTTCGCGCGTGTATTCCCTCCAATTCCATACGATTATATCTGCTTCTTTCCTTTCACGGGATAATAATGGAGACGGACGTCATTGAAATGACGAAGTAATAATAGAGACGACTGCAACATATACCGAAAATAATCAGGAGCATCTGCAGAGGAAGGTGATGTTTGCTGCGTCAAGATGTCTGGCGATATCGAGTGCACCGTGGATTTCTGTGCTTCCATCGCGCAGTTTTATTTCTCCTCTTTCCTTTTTTTTCTCCTTCTTCTTCTTCAATAATATCTCTTGCCTCGAAATATCTCGCGCGTAAAACAAAGATAAAGAGGAACGACCGAGTATCGACGACGGCGCGAATAAAATCTCTTTAAAGCGCGTCCCCCTCGTAATTATGTAAAAAGGAAAAGAGCGCGATTAGAATAGAAAGATCTCGGGAACGAGATAGAGGAATATGAATAAAGGACGATGAATAAATGTTTCGCCGATAAACTAATAGGTCTAATTGAGGGCGGCACGAAGGAGAAAGGATTTATCTGTGCCGTGTCCGCGCCATTCCCGACGAATTATGCAACGCTAAGTTGCAACCGGCCGAGGGGATTCCGCCATTCTCATTTCCGCCCGCGCGGATTAATAGATGCGGAACGGATAAACGAATTTAAGCCCGCCGTGAAAACGAACCTTTGCCGCGTTTGTCATCCGCGGGATGCTTCATGTAACACGAGCGCCAATCGCCAATTGGATACGCCAGACATCGCGATTCTAATCGCGTTCGTTTTCGCTTGGCAATCAAAGAGGCTTCTTCCCTCCTCTCGAGGAACAAAGGAAACCTGGAAAGCTCGAATATCGTGAAACATGCAGACATGAAAGACAGGCAAAAGCACGTTCCGGTGCAGTTCGACGAGTACCAAATGACTGATCGATGTATCGTTAGGAACGACAGGCGGAACGGACGGAACAGGTGTGTGAAACGAACGTTTTCCGCGATATAGCCGTTGTATCGTGCACAGGCGAACTGTTTCTTACCAGTCGAAGAAGTTCCACAGGCACGCGAACATGATGGCTACGCGTATTCCACATCAGACATCGAGCAGAGATACGTTGCGCGATCCTCCACGTGAATCGATCGCACCGAGTTTTAGAGCCTCGCACGAGGCGCGACAAAGTCGCGTCGCTCGATCAGCGAAGCTTGCTGCAGATTTTCTTCCCTTCTCGCGATCGAATGACTTATCCGAACAATGTAATCGTCCGTTGGTCTCCGCAGGAGCTTCATGTTCAAGCGGCCGGCAGGCCTGGAGATTCGGATCCAGCGGTCGTTATGCTGAAATGCGATCTCACGCGAGTCTCATCACGACGTCCGTTTCAGCGATCCGCGGTCGATGTCGCGACGATGCGAGCGGGGAAACAAATAAAGCGGAATCGGCGGGAATTATGCGCGCGTGTCATGATACGCGCGTATCGCCGGGCTTCGTGTTCGTTCCCTCAGCGTGAAACCGTGGCAATTAGTCAGCTAATACTAAAAGCGAAATAGCAAATCGCCCGTCGCCCGCGTGGAAACGCCGTGTCGCTCGCGCGCAGCGGGACACGCAATTCTGTATTAATATGAAACAGTGCGGCGAGAAAATGGCGCGCATCCATTCCTTGCCGCAATTTCCCTCGCAATATTTTGCGGTGCCACATACGAGCGGCCACCGCCGGTCAGACGATAGTCACACGAATTCCCAGGCGATGCGAGCGGATACGCGAATACGCGATAATACCTTGACCAAATACCGACTGATAAAAAATACATTGCTAGTTACGCTCGTTCGCGGTGGGAGCGAGCTCCAGCGCCTGCTGAAACATTGAAAGGCAAATTAGGAGCGAAGTGTCCACCGCATCGATCACGACGGTAACCGCTCTGGAAAGCTCTCGTGAATTCATCGTTCGTCTGTCGAGCTAAACAAGCGCGCGCGCGCGCGCGCGAGAGAGAGAAAGCAGTCTCCGATCTTCCGTCTTTGGTCGCTCCGGTAAAGTCTAAATCGGCGATACCGCGTCGCGCGTCATACCGCGCTTAAATTCCCCCGGAAATGAATACTCGGATGGACGCGCTCGACGAGGAAGCTCCCTGAAGCGATAAATCGATCATAAACTCATTTAAACGCCGATCGGCGATGTGTACCGAGACATATTAAAACCCGCCCGACAAGCCTGTCGCGCGACTGCATCGTCAACGGTTTCGAAATCGATGTTCATGGAATTCCGCCATGTGCAACAGCATCCGAGTCATTACGAGGTAATTGAAAAAATTCGCCGCATATTTGGACCGCGCGTAATGTAATCATCGTGTAATCGTCACGACGGATATTAAGATACGGGAAACTCGCTTCTGAATTCGCATTACTCTCATCGCATTCTCGCCTCTCCGCGAGGCTGATTGATTATTCCGACATGTCAAGCTCTGTGCGTCATTTCGCACTAGCAGCTGTCATCGTCGAAAGTATTTTGACAGTTTGACAGTGTTCTTTGCTAGATGGAAAGCTCAGATTTCTCTTATCGGAGATTCGTATTATCGGACGGAGCTGGAGTTTTAAAATTTGCAAAGAATTAATGCGATGCGCATTCTGGCTTACGCGACTTTTTATTTATCGAATTTAATCAGTCTGACAAATGTTATATCCGATTTGTTTCTTTTTTGTTTGTTTTTTCTTTTTTTTGAGGGGAGGGGGGGAGGAGAGAAAAATTGTCAGCGAAAAAGGAAGAGATAAAACGCGGGCGGCGATTTCGGCACAGACCGTGCCACGCGAGTGGAATTTATATAAATAAAGCTCTCTCTCTCTCTCTCTCTCTCTCTCTCTCTCTCTCTCGCTCTCTAATTGAGAATTGATACATTTCAGCAAATTAATAATTCTTTTTACGATTATTTTTATTATCGTTATGTTTATTTTCATTCGCGGAACTTACAATTCGGATTTGCGATTCTGGAGGACTCGCTTCGGGTCAAGTGGAATTGACCCGAAGCTACCCGTTCTCGAATCTATTACCCATGTTCTTTCACAATTGAAAATTCATGCGTACCCGTTGAATTAATCTAAATATCTTGGATTAAATTAACAAGAAATCGATATAATCATATATATATATATATATATATATATATATATACATAATTTCATTTATCGAGTCTTTTTGCTTTCAAGTTGCTAAAGGTATGACATAGATTTAGCCTTGTTTGCCAGAAAACTTCTTTTAAAGTCGTTCCCTTTGAAATTATACATAGGAAACACGTGTGCGCAGTACGGAACCGACGTTACAGAGAAGAAAGGTTGATAGGAAAATGGAGCATTCTGCATATTCCGCACTCGATGGTGCAACATTGCCGGTAATATGGCGAAACTTGCCGCGCGAGTAAAAAGAGGGAAGTAGCACTATCTTTCCATCATATTATCGCTCCTGCGAGCGACGTAATGTATTCGGCAGCATGTAAAGCGCGCATCGAAAACAGAGTCGCCGTAGTTGCTGGTCGAATACATGAATAATCAGGCTGCCGTTATGGCGCAACTGCGCTTCCGATAACAATGCCGGTTTTATCAAAAGCTCGCTCATCGCTGCTGCAAGGAACGACGGGGCATCTTCGTGCTTCTTTTCCGTGCAAAATATAAATCCTCGTCCTTCCAATTACTCTCGCTCGCGGGAGCGTAACTAGCATCGTTTGAATTGCGCTGATTTTTTCATCGGCCATCCCGTGTAATCTCTTTAACCTTTTACATAATCCTTTAAGAGTTATATATAATTACATGCCCTGAGCGAGCGTTTAATATCGAACGCGGTATTTTTCACGAGATTCATTAGCTTCGCAAAAAGGATCGTTACGTGTGCAGATAACGTAAGAGAAACCTCGTGAAATGAATTTCGTTCCGCGTTGTGCGAAAAGCCGTCGTGCAAAAAGTGACGAGATCTAAGCAATCGACTGCACGCGCGTTCCTCTCGTACGGGAAGACAAGATATTAAAACCGCGCTTTGATGCGGTCAAGCGATTATCGCGCATCTTTCGCGTCGATTTTAATTTTACCCAGCAAACTATTCTCTTTCGGTCGCCTCTTTCGCAATCACGTCGAGGGAATCGTAAATATCCGCGCTTCTATTCGCGGTCTATTGTCTCAATTAAAATACCGATGGAAAGCAGAGAGCGCGATTCAAAGAAAGAGAGCGCGCGCGCGCGCGCGAGAGAGAGAGAGAGAGAGAGAGAACGCGCATCCATCAACCTCGCTCACGTTACCGAAACGTAAACGAGCGTGCAGAGATGCAGCGCTCGAGCAAAATCAACAGACGCCGAATCGATCCGACGCGAACGCGAAAAACAACCAAGCACCCTTGACGAGACGCGTTTAACGACGAAACGTATTAGCCGAGGATATCGCGGTGACCTCAGCTCGCCCTCGTCACGCTGTCTCCATCGCGTGCCACACGTCCCGCGCCCTCGTCAATTCCCATCCCTTCGGCGCATGGAGAGACGAAAGTACCCCGATTAGCATTCGCTTTCGCGCTCGTCACGAGCGATCGTCGCGGGATAAATAAATGCGCGACGAGGGGCGCCGAATGGGATGCTAACCCTCTGCGCTTTTTTTCGCGAAGCTCCTTCGGCAAATTAATGCGCTTTCGACGCGCGTCCTGAATAGCTTAGTTGCGAGTGCCCGCTGCAATTACAAAGACCGATTGCTGGGAATCGTCCAAGGGAATTCTTGAGAATCCGCTCGCATCGCCCTTGGCCTTCCACGATCAAACCTTTCCGAATGAGTCCCGCGTACGTTGGCCTTTCGCGTGAACTTTGGAGCAAAAATCCAAGAGGTTTATACATGGCTAATGTAAGGTGTGAAATTTCACGTGATCCGGCTAGACGAGACTCTTGAGAATAAATTACTTGAGAGAGATCCTTGTGGACGATTCAGCGAAATGGGATTAGTTTAATAAATAAAATGGCGAAATGAACTTGAAACACGCAGCTCAATTCACTTCCTTCGTTCCCTATTTTGATAAAATATTAATGTGGTTTGAAGGCATGATTAAAAAATTCTTTGTCGTTGAAATGAATTACCGAGATACGTCAGAAACTCTTACGGAATACCTCTTCGTCCTCTATCAGCGAGAATTTTATCCTTTATCTCGCCAGTCTAATTTTTAATTCATTAACGCTAACCGAAGCTACCCGAATTCCGCATTTCGTTTGTTCAACTACGGGAGCTACGCTTGAATCAACCGCATTTAGCTGTGGGTACAGATCGCGGATAGAGAGATTGAACGTTAACTGATAAGAAATAACGCCACGAATCTCGCGATTCGCGAGAACGATGTTCGCGTTCAATAGCCGTGATGAGACTTCCGTTTGGATCGGCTGTTATCACTATCTTCTGCGAGCTTGAAAATCACAGAATGGCAGATTGATCCCAATCGTGATAACCGGGATAACGATCGCGGACACACACTGAAAGATGATCTCTTCGAGACAGCCGATGCACGATCACGTGGGATCGTTCGCGGTCGATGCTTGCCGCAGCACTTTTTCGAGCACGTCGACGAGAAGAAACGGAATCCGTCCGGGTGATCGCGTGCGATCACCGACCGGTGGCGGTCGATCGCCTTGACCGAGGTCACGGGAGGACACGCCGGAAGCGGCGCGGGGTGGACGAGCGCGCGACGATTGTCATCGATTGTTGTCACTGTACCGGCGAGTCTCGCTCGTCGTGACGACACCGGGCAACGCCGACGCCGCGACGCGAGGGTGGGCGGATACCGGAAATCCGTGTTGCCGAGAGTCCGCCGCTCGCGAACGCGACGCCAGGAGAGTCTCTCGTGAACGTCTCTCGGATCCGTCTCCGATAATAGAGAGGACGAGAATCCTGGCTTTACCCGACTCGTAGCGCGGCGAGGGCACAACTGGCATGCGCCTTTGCCACCCTTGCCTCCCGCACTCCCGGCCACCTCCGCCGCCACTGCCACCCCACGACGTGCCCCATCGAGTTCCTGCCGCCACCCCCTGACGCGCTCTTCGTCAGTACACCAGCGGAGGGGTACACGGAGGGGTAGCACGGCTTTCGCTCTCTCTGTTTCCTCTGTCTCGATCATCCCTCCCCGCTCGAGGGCGAGCGGGTTGCGCGTGTGCATCCCCTCTTCCTGTGTCGGGAAATCGCCGGCGGCGCATTGTCCTTACGAGGGTTTCGCGGAGGGCCGCGTCTTCCGCGGTATGCATCTGCCTTACGATGATGGGTTAGCCTGTCGTGGAAAGTTACGGGGTAGAACGCGCGTACATGTACACGTTCCAGGATCTACCCGGAAACGACGAGGCGTATCGAGAAACCTCTTGTCCCTTGCAGCACTTTTGCGTTTGACTTTTGACGTGGTGCATCAAGAAGTATACCTTTTAGGCAAAGAAGGAAGAAATTATTTGTGCATATCGTTGCGCGCTCGTCCACCCCGCGCCGCTTCCGGCGTGTCCTCTCGTGACCTCGGTCAAGCCGATCGACCGGTCGGTGATTGCACGCGTTGTTATTCTTACTTCCGAGGCCAAATATTGAAATATTGGAATTTATACTTGAAATGTACATCTTATGACACGTTAAATATAAAACTAAGCTAAATAAAAAAATTGCTAGCGAAATGTTGTTCCTTATGATAATACAGGAGAATAAAGTAATGATATAACTTATTTCGGCTAGCTTAAGAAAAATATGAAAGATGACGATATGAACGATATCTCCGTAGAATATTAATAATCATCCTATTCGATGGATCGTAATCGCAGATTTAATAAACACAACGGCAAACATGAAGCTTGAAAATTTCAAACTCGGAGGAATCAAAGGGAATCAAGTCATTGGCTCTTCGCCATGTAACTAACTTCCAGGCTTGCGGACGCATTCACTATCGTCGTTGTTGAACGAAATTTTCTTCTCTTCGCTCAGAAAGGATCTCTCAAGAATGTCATCCGAGCTTCTTTAGGCAACTCGACCAAGCACGAAGCGCGGAAGACAAAGGCGAGACTTCGCGGATGAACAAGGACCCGTAAATACTCACGTGTAAAATAATACGTTTCGCTTACAAACGTGGTAACGGAGATCGCATCTCGCGCGCGTGTCATCGATGAAGAGTTCGCTGTAGGCGGATCTCGATACCACCATGTTTATTCTCACCGAGTAGAGCATGCTGAAGTGATCTGACGTCACGTGTGACGTATCACGACGCAAAATTTCAGTTACTACATATCACTAGGCACATCAAGGTACCGAGTATATTAGATCAATCCGTTCTGACAGGATTGATCTAATCCTGTCCGACTGAAAGGATTCTGACATCAATCGTAAATCTTTTAGCGATCGATTGCAAGCGTACCCGATGTTAGTTAATAAAAAATGTATTACAAGAACTCTCGGTGGATAAGCATTGCTAGAATAATTACGCGCACTTAAAGAAATTACATATCGAACGAGCCGAACGTTCTCTTACGCATGTATACGTCACATATACGATTGCATCGTTTTCGAAGAAAGTTACCGAGACGAAAGCTGAAAGGCTCTCGCATTTGGTCAGTTTCCAATTTCATCTCGCTCGTTTTCTGATGGCCTATCAAGTACATGTGCATATATCGCTGCGCATATATGGCCATGCATTCCCTTTGCGTCTTGAGCATCGAGACCGTCCTTCATCTGTCGGTATGGACCGCGCTCGATTCCATCTTAGCTAAGATCGAATTTTTCTTGCGGAGGAGAAGTCTTCCAGGCGAGGAATCTTGCATTCTTAATCCTGAATTCTCTAATCACTCTTCGAAGGGACCGGTAGGATTTTTTCACAGCGTGACGAGCTCGCTAGAGGAAAACAATAACGAATGATGAAATGTCTGCAGTCTAATTCCGCATCGTCCGCAGAATTCAGGAAAGCCGGGATATATCTCGCATCTTGCGGTTGCTGTGTCGTTGGTCGTGCATAATGCGGTTACGCGATAAACGGTGGCACGCGTTATTATTCTACAATAACGCACGACGCGGTAGGATACATGGTCGGTTATTGTCGCGTTAACGCGGAATGACATTATGTGCGAGTGCGGAATCGTAATTCCGCATCGTTTGCCGGCACGACGAGTCGCGCAACATTTACAAACGCGAATTTTCATTGCTTCCCCGAAACGGAGGATTTCCCTTTCATTTGCCGCGGCCTTCTCCGTGCTTCGCTTCTGATAATGTTATGTCATCTCGATGGGCGATGGTGACCTCTCGACCTCGATCGAGGGGAATGCACAAGTCGCGCGGGAAGTGGTCGAAGGCACGTATTTCGTATCTGCGATGACACACAGGGCGGCTCGCTTCCGTATCGACGTGCTCCGAAAGGAAATTCGAGCCGCGACTTCGAAATGCGAAAGTGTCGTCTGAATTCCTCACCCGTCCGGAAACAGTTTATCGATTATCGTCCCCGTTCCTCTCCCCGAATGCTAACGTCTCCGTCAATGACACGAAGCGACGTTCGATCCGATCAAACGAGACGAACGCGGATAATTCCGCGGCGCATTAGAAGAACGCATTAGATAGATCGAGGGATCGCATCAATAACGCAGGTCGAAGAGCCGGCTTTCGAATTCTCCCGCGCTCTCCTAGCCCCGCCAAGAGAGCGATTGTCGATTCTCACCCTCGCCGGAGTCCGATAATAGTCCCAAGTTTTCAGCGAATGGTTTTATATTAAGCGCGCGGCATTCTTCCGTGAAGCAGTGGATAAACTTTGCAGCCAATATCGTCCTTTATTTGTTAATAACGGACGGCATCGCCGCAGACTGCGGACCGTTGAACCGCGAGGCGCCGTAGGCGGAATCTGCCGCTCGCGTAGTTACGTAATGCGGAGCGCATTTGCGCGCTTGTGTGCGCCGCGCGTTCAACACACGTAAGCACCTTTCGCCCGCATCATCGATGCTATCACCGGATATAGGGCGAGAGCCTCTCTCGTGAGAATCCCTTTCTCGCACTCGGAAAGGACTCGACATTCACGACGCGCTCGGGGTAGTTATCGCAAGACTTAAGATCGTAGCGGCGACAACCCCGAGGGTCACTTTGTGTGTGGCTCGAATCGACTGGCTCTCCTCTCTCTCTCTCTCTCTCTCTCTCTCTGTCGAAGCGGGATAAGTGAGATTTATTTCAACATTGATTTCAACAACGAAACCCTGCGAATGAGGATCATGGATAATTAATTAATTGATTATCGATAGCGACTAATTAATCGAAAATCTAATCCAACATCCGAAACGGCTGAGATGCAAATGTTACAATCACGAGGAGTCGAGTTGAATTTATGAAATCTTCTCCGACAAGCCATTTTACAGCTCATCTCCGTGCAACAAAGTTGCAGGGAACTAACAAGATTTCTCAGCCTCTTCGCTCTTCGCCAGGAGTCACTCCTTCCCCCTTGTCTCCTCTCTCTCTTTCTCTCTTTCTCTCCCTCTCTCTATAGGCGGGGCTAAAAATGAATCTTTTAATGAAATTTGTTGTCGTTCTCGGGAGGCTAACGATCTGATACATCCTCGCCGTAACGTGCGGTAATAATAAGCGCAGGTAGTTTCCTCGTTAATATCGCATCGACATTGCGCGCTCTTTTCTCGACGAAGCTGTTAAATTGAACGCGCGAGAAGCGCGATCGATTTTCGCGCACGGATAACACGACGTAATAACGTTAATATCGCGCTGATGCAACCGCGAACACCGGGTGTTGGGCGAAATTGTTGTTTAAATATGCGAGCCCTCCATTAAGACAAGATTCCGTGCGCGGCGTTGTTCCATTCGCGTTTAAGACGGCTCGGGATCGTTTTGCCGCTTTCTGAGCACGTCGTGAGTCTAGCTAACCGCACAAAGCGATGCATCGTGGAGACACGCCATTAGTAAGATGCATGACCGCACGCGCGCGCGATCATGTAAAGACAAGGCAGGTATATGTGTGTGCGTGTCTCGCACGGTCTTCCCGCATCAGCATCAGTCTGAAATCTTTGCGCAAAAGATAAGTGAGCTGAGGACGAGGCAATAATCCACAGAGTAAATAATGTTTCTCGACGCGGAAGGAAGATCTCTTTGATCCTTGATGCGTGTGCGTGCGCGATTTGAAAACGTTAATAAAAATGGGATGTAAATGCGGAGCTAAAGGTATCGCTTCCACGTAAAGAGCTGCGAGCTTTGAATCTTCTCTAAGCCGCTTTCCCTTAATCCGTAATAATCCCTTTCCGTAATAATTTAATCTAATGCATTCGAACGGATCGATCTAGTATGCTCGGTAGTACCTAGAGATATCTATAACAGAACTCCTGTGTCGTGATACACACACACACACACACACACACACACACACACAGAGCGTCCACAGATCTTCTTTGCTCTGCTCGAGAATACGCAAATCGAGAACAAACGCCCGAACGAAGTGGCGAAGCTGTACTGTTCCTTTTATTAATTCCAAGTCTCTGGATCTGCACGCGAACGTAATGTAATCGATTCATGCGTCTGAATAACACAAATGCATAACACATCGTGCGTCATCTTGAGATGGAAACCCATTGCGTAACACACTTTGCTTTACAGCGAAAAGGAGGGATTCTTTGGGGCAAGATGGATAAATAATTTTCACGGCGATCTGAAGTACGGTTTCGAGGGTTCCTCTTCGCCCAGCATCCGTTCGATGTAAATGAATCCACGCATGCGCGCGCGCGCGCGGCTGCACGTGCGTGAATGCAAATTGCGGCGCGCGCACGTGAGCCTCCGCAAAGGCCGCACGCACAATGCATTCGTATGTGTGTAACGAGATCCACGCGTATGCACCGGAATCGGGCTATCTCGGGGAACTTTGGCACCTGAAACACGACGCTGGGACGTGCCTTCCCGCAGCCTCAAATTGAGATGAACGAGGGGAGCAGCCGTATGCTGCGTTACCGCGAGATACACTCGTATCGGAGGCGGAAGAGTCGACCGAAAGTTGTAACGCAAAATCCCGAGAAATCTCCCGAGCTTCCACCGGCGAGTCCGGACTCCTAAATCTCATTTAAAAATTCATGAACAAGAACGTCCGTCTCTGTAAACTCTTAGCGGATTAATGCCCGTTTCTTATTTCGCGCCGGATGGAGATGGAAAGTTCCTCGTTTATTCAAACGAGGCAAACTTTCGAGCAATCGTTAATATTCCTCTTAATTCGTCCGACAGCGAGCGGAAGAGATCACTCGTCGGCGTCTCGTCGCGCCATCCGAAGCGCAATTCCGGTGCGCGAGACGCTGGGAATCGCTCTCGATCGCGGGACAATGATCCTAAACAAATACGCTTCGCGTCGAGGACGACGTTACGTTAAGTGGATTGAGAAGTTGCACGCGAAAATGGAATTCATTACTCGCGCGAGGGCGCGGCGGTGAGACGCGGTTAATTAATTCTAACCGCTCAAATCTAGCGGAGCGACGTCGCGCCGGCGCGCGCGATTAATCGCGCGGCATTGTGCGCGCGTCCGCGGATTAATAATCAGCAAAGTCGATTAACCGCTCCTCGGCCGCTGTTTGCTTTGTCTTCGAGCAACAGAGAGTTCGAGATCGACTAATCGCGGATAACACGCTATAGTTTGCGTTCGGAAGCGCGTTTCATGCAGCCGCGCCTTCCGCGGCCGATGATATTTAGAATAACTCGAAGGGAAAGCAGCGATCTGCGAGCTTAGATGCATCGTGTATCGCAATTATCGCGATAATATCGACGATAATATCGACGTTGCGCCGTGAGCGAGAACTCCAAGCAGCCCGGGCAGTCGCTTCTCGTCTCTTCAGGGGGAAGGAACTTCGCGAGGATTCGAAGAGAAGCAGAATCACTGCTTCTGCAGATTTATCATCGGCGATATGATAAATTCGCGGCGGAGGACATGCTCTGCTCGCGGAGTTAATAGCCGAATATCCGAGCGCGGCGAGACTTTCTCAGCCGGCCACGGGGGAGAGATTCGACGACTCGGGGGATGCTCCATCGTGCGAATGGAGGAAATAACAGCCCGGGAACACAACGTACGGCCTGGACTTAAGTTATTTATAGACTTCCAGACAACGCTCCTGGCTTCTCGCGCGCCGACCATTCACTACTGTTTTCCCCTAGCCCCGCCGGATCTTCGACTTGTTCCCGAGACATTACGGTACAGCGGATTCCAACATGCGCGCGGCTACCTCGCGCCGGAACCCATCGTTAATCCCGCTCGCTGAATTCCGCTTTAAAATCCGCGCGAGATATTGGCCAACACTAGCCATTCCGAAACGGCGCCGGACGAAACCGGACACTGTCAAGTTTACATGGATAATGATACCGATAATGATTTCCTCATCGGGATGAAGCGATAATATCAATCGTGATAACCGTAGATTACGCTATCCGCTTCCCGATAACTGCACATGATACGCCCGGATACGCGTTTGAGCAATTTTAATTTTCTTCGATTGCCTTCTGCTCAGTATCATTCCGGGCGATTCGCCGGAAGTACGGTCAATGGTAAAATCATCGGACTCGTCTCTCTCCGCAACCGCGAAGCGATACTGAAAAATGTATGGCGTCTCGCTTGCGCACGATACTTTCGCATTCGCGGAAACGTTGAAAAATTCCAGAGCGCACCTTTCTGGAAATGTGGACGCATTCGGCGGATCTCCACGCGGAAGTGAAATAAAGGATTAATGTCTCTCGTGCACGTGTGTGCGGATACGTGCACCGTCGTCCACGTCCAAATGACGCATGAAACCATTCGGATTCGACGCGAGAAAGTGATCGGAACAACGCCTCGACTCGCGATTGACCAGCGAGAGACCGATAATCCGATTCAACGGAAATCCTTTCCCGCCATTCTCTTCCTTCTCTTTCCTGTGCCTCTTTCCTTCTCCCGCTTCCCGTTGGATTTCCATCTGACTGGCGATTGCTCGCGCCAACTTTCGGCTTTCTCGTTCGCGGCTTTAGCTCGATGCGGCTCGGCCTCGCTCCAGTTTCGCATCCGCAATACTAGCAAACCGAGTAACCGAGCGCAATCCTGTCCCGTTATTATGATCGCACTTGGCGCAAATTATTTTCGCTGAATCAATCGGAGATCCTCCCGGTCGCTCTAGCTATACGAGGGAAAATCAGTGGGAAAATTAGCGAATGTGTCGGTGAATTATCCATCAGCGATGAACGATGACCGAAGCTGTGCCAATTACAAACCATGTGCCGTTTCTGCACGCTCGTGCGTTGTAACTTGATTCGAGAATAACATATCAACGTAATATATGCATGGAATCACAAATTGCTCCAGAATCAGCGGACGTCGAATCAGCAAAGAATACGTGCATGCGAAGCATCATCATCATCCTAGAGTTTCAAATCGTCGATCCGTTTAATTCGCCGCTGGAAGATCTTTACGTTCACTGCTCGATTATCCGTGCACGCTATTTAAAGATAAATGCGATGTGGTCGTGTTGTACGTATCGATTAACATCGCGTTGTTTTGTTAGCCTGCCAAAGATCGATAAACCGCTTCGCCAAGTCGGGGTTTCTCCATCCTTCCGTCGATTCTAATTTCGCGCATGGCCCGATTTCCACGTCCGGAGGAAACCTTTCTCTTCGGAGGGAAGGAGAAAGAGACACGAGGAAAATTTCCGCTCGACTATCGGGATCGCGTTTAATCGCGGCGGGGAGAGGCGACGAAGCGTCCAGAATCCGCGGTAATTTCGTCGCGCGTATTTTCTTCCCCGTATTTTGTCGCCATCAACGTCCTCCTCGTCGTCGTCTTCTTCTTCGATCTTTCGTATCCTCTCGAACGGCGAGAAGAAACGCGAAAGAAACGAACGCGGAAACGCCATCGCAAAATCCCTCGGAAAGGGAGAAATGACGAGTCGCCAAAAGCGAGGACGGAAGCGAAATTTCCACGAGGGTAAGCGAAACTCGTCCAGGTCAAAGCACGACCTATTGCGGACGACAGGAACGAAGAATGAGGAGGACGGTCGGGAGGGGCAAGAAATCTTGCTGTCGGACGTGACGGATAACGAGGGCGTTAATCACGTGTTATCATTCGCTCGTGGAGGAAAACGAAGGGAGACGACAACGCGCCAAGAAGAGAGAAAGAAGAGAGCACGCATGTTTCCAAGCTTGAGACATTATATTGTTGATTCTTGTATTCCCGTCGCGACGCGACGATTGAAGTCCAGTATTCATGCTTAAAATTCGAATCGAGGATCTCTTAATGCGAAAAATGTGTTAATCTTTACGTTCGCTGAGATAAACGGCAGTATAATAATTTATCACTCGATAACGTGATTGAATTACAAACTGAGCGCGCATTTAAATGATTCAAATGATTTCTCATTTGAAATTTTACAAGGTTTTCGATTCTACTGCAAATGATACCTTCAATATTATTAGATTATAACGATTTTGTTACGTTACGGGGTGGAAAGCATGGAAATACAGAACGATACAGAACGTAATGTTGTAACGAATACAAAGGCGAGGTCAGCATCAGAGTTAATCCTGCCTATGAAAATAATCCAAACGAGTTTAAACGAGCAATTTATAACATTATTTCGGGAAAACGACGCAAAAATGGTATCAAAGTTCAAACTGGAGGACTGTGCCGATGATAATGATCATGTATTATCACGCGAACGGTCAAATCTGCTGTCGTCATCGCGCGCAGGAATTCTCGAAAAGCGGGTAATCGCGAATAATAAGCGCGTTCCTTTGTCAACGGTCAGGTAAGAAAGGAGGTAACGGAATAAGACGGAACATCTCGTGAGATGCGTGTCGCTTTTCGCGAATATACATTGCACTGATTGCAACGGATTGTCAGTTGAAAAAGTCAACGCAACGAGCGTGAGTCGTTGTGATTCGATGGAAAATTAATGTCACCCTTTCTCGCGCGTCGCAATGACAAATCCACGACGAAGTCTTACATGCACATTACACGTGAGACGTCAGACACGCCTTCACTCTGCTCCCTGCCTTTTCTTTTTCTTCTTCTGCCTCATTTCTTGATTTCAGATTATAATTCCTCGCTAATTGATGCGAATACTGCACTGGACAGCCGACCCGATGGAAAAGCAACGCATGAGGGAATTTAAATTAAAGCCTCGCGTTTCTGGGAAACTCTCGCAAATTTCTGAGAAATCGCGAGATCGAGACGATTCCTCGCGGGGAACGATCCATGTCACTTTATCGCGATCTGTTCGCGCGATTAGCGGCGAAAATCTAACGGTTATTACGCCCGTTGCGGTTGCGTCCAACCGCGTAAAATCAATATCGCACTTGGAATCGTTCGCAGCATCGCGGATTCCGCAACAGTAATGCAGTTTCTTGCCAACGTCATAGGCGACATCGGTCGTGCACGGTGAAACTTGGCAGTTGGGAAGTTAGGAGGCTGCCCGGATATCCCGGACGAGTTTATGGTACGTTCGTCCGGCAAAAATTCCGACGCGCTGCGCGAGATTTAACGCGGAGCGATTCGGAGGAAAGCTCGGAAAAGAGGAGTGAAGAGGAAGAAAGAGAGAGAAAGAGAGAGCGCTAAACGAGTTCTTGGGGCTGCACTTTCTTCGAGCTCCCTAAAATCCCTCTTACTTCCGTCCGACGTGAGCTACGTCGATCTAATTTCGCAACGACGTTAGGCGGCTTACGTCCACGAGACGATAGCGAGATCGCGCAGTTAGTTAGCAGCGGTATCCTGCATTACGTTAAATGACGCTTCCTCGCTCATCGAGGAGCGTCCTCCGAGAGTAAGAAGAACTTTCAGATGAAATGTTGAACGATAAAAGGCAGAAACGCGCCGTGAAAGGTCCGCCACGTAAGATCCTCGTGGCGGGATTTCGATTTGCGGGGACAAGTCGGCACGATTGTCGCGGGATCGTTAAGAAAATCAATGCGCGGCGAGATCAAGGGAACAGGAGAGGAGGAGGGATCAGACGTTCTTCCGTCCGGCTGATTATTTAAATGACACTGCGGACACGAGAAAGGGAATAAATGAGGCGAAGGAGAGCGACGGCGGGAACGCAGGAAGTGCTTTATTTTCTTTATCGCGGCGCGAAAGAGGAAGAGGATTCGTTTGTCGGCTGCGTCGAGTGTACAATGCGTGTACAATCTGCGCGCGTGCGAGTAACTTGGCTGATTGCAATTTGTACGCGGGTCGGAGCCTCGAGTAATGTCGCTACCGACCACTCGATTTTCGAGTCTCACGACACCTAAAAGATGCATAAAAAATACGAAGAACGGATCAGCAAACGTGATGCTTGTTAAGCATTACTTAAGCTCGGGGTTTAAGTATCCTCAACGTCGTTATTTATTTATTCGCTGAATAACAAGTAACAAGTCTCTTAAAGCGATTCGTTCGGGGTCGGGGAGCGGAGAATCGCTCCTTTGAAATGAAATTTGCTCGTAAACTTTCATCGCGCGCTTCCATTTACGCGAATAAAAGTACCCGACATTTCATACGTTTATCATACAGCGAATTATGTTTGTACAGCGACACAAGGATCGTAATCGACAAATGGAATAATACAGCAGCGACACGAGTCCAATTATAATCCGTTGTTATTATTAAGAACCTCCAATTCCATGCGACATCGATCGCATCACCGAATAACTGATTCCATCGTGTCATTATAGAATCCGCAATAAACGAAATGGCGCGATCAATCTGTCTGTATTTTCATGTCGGATAACATTGTTCTCGGGAAACGCGAGAGAAATGGATCTTGTATATACACGGTACGTACACACGGTACATACACTTGTACGTACGTACAGACATATGTATCGAGGATGAGATACATCTTGAAGACAAAAGATCGATCTCAGCAATTTTACATCCGAGAAAGATGAGACGCTTGGCTGCTTATAACGTCACGCTGTGTCATGTTTCTGGCAAGATCTGGACTAAATTTACGGAATCTATATCTGAAATAAGGCCATGCAAAACCAGAGTCAACGTATCGGCTCGAAGAGCGGAAGAAGAAAGAGCATGCCGGGTTACCTCGAAGAGCTTACCTCGAATGCAGAGCGCAGCCGCGTTGCGCCGTGATAAAACTCGATGCTGGTGGTGGCGGTGGTGGTGCGAGATACGTCGACGGTGATAGGGGTGGTTCATGTCTGTGGGAATGGTTGTGGTGGTGATGATTATGAGAATGGCTCAGGGAACCTCGTAGAGTTCCAGGCAGATGGCGATGCGGCGTCGACTGCTCGCTGAAACATCAACGGGAGGAAGGCCGGTCAGAGATCGATCTCAGGATCCTCCCGAGCGGTTGTTCTTTTTCCACCAGGTACCGGCCATGTACCGGCCACGTGGGATCGTACCCGTGGTCGATCTGGCAGAAAGGATTCTGCCGGTCGGTAACAACCGGCGCGAGATAAGATCGGATGTTCGATTCGATGAGCGATAAACGATTGATGCAGCGATCTGTACAAGTTATCTCAGAGCCACGCTCTTCCGTAGGAGTGTGACGTTTCTGTTACTATTACATCATGAAATTGAATTATTTATAGGCCAAAAAATAATCCCGTCTCTTCGATGAGATAATTTGCGTCAGGAAGATGCAGCGCGCACGTGTCCTTGGAATCCTGGTGAACGCTGCTCGAATTTATCAGTGTCAAAATGAAGGGAAGTTGGGAAATACCGGCATGTCCGCTCTTATAATAAAGTACCCGTAGAAACGGAGCGAAACTATTCCCTTAAATCTCATAGTCGTATAAATTTTGTACGATTACACGCGGGAATATATTTATGTGCGTTCATAACTCGGTTTTTTAAATTAAAGCCAACGTTTCAACTCGCGTGATTCTCTGCAGTCTGCTGTATCCTGCGATATTATTCTGCATTTATCAGCTACGTTTCTCGAAATCGAATTAAACACGCGAGCGGCCCTAATGCTTATCTCTAATATTCGATAAAATATTATCGGATCAAGCATGTATTTCGAGTTTATCTCCAACGAATATCGATGTTTATTTTTGTGATGGTTTCACGACTCTTTTCTATATTTCGATACTTATCGATTATCACAAACAATATGAAACGTAATAAATTTCAAGAGATAACAGCATTCTATCATCGATAAGATAAGATATAGATTCGTGAAGAAGGGAAGTGCGTGTCGAATGATATCGTGGGTAAAATAAAATTCGTGTCATCGCTTATCCTTATTTCTTTACGTATCAAACTATCGCTCGTATATATTTTCCTTTGCACAAATGAGACAAGCTACAACGCACGCGCCGTAAAGGCATTTTTCATTACGGATTTTTTGGGATTCGATTTGTTTTCACACCTGCCGGTAATTACATGCAGGAGGACGCTCGTTACATCCGGTCGCAGGGTATCGCCGCACCTGGGGTCCCCGTTATCCAGAAATTCTAGTGGGGCGTTGTATTCACAATAGAGAACCGTGTCTCGTTCCAGAAGCCTTGCTATTTGTACGAGACATTTTCATATACGCCGCAATTCCGTTGCGACGCGCGCGAAAGCGCTCGTCTCTTAATCACGGAATTAAAATAAAACTTTCACAGAAGGCCGCGATTACGTTTCGCGAGCAGACGCGTAACGCAGAACTGCGTCCGTAAAGAATTACAAAATGCTAATTACACTTTATGAATTTGGTCGTTTAATTTCCGTCTTCCGGCAATCGCGAGACGAGCTGCGCGAGAATGAGATTTTTATTTAATTTAATAGCTCCGTGAATCCAAGTTTGCGCAATCGCTGTACCTGAGGACGACATTGCGCGGGTGAACGATTTTATTACGGCGACGCGTGAAGAGTAAACGTGGGACCGGAAGCGTCGAAGGAAATGCTTCGGTCACCGAGGAAACTCCGTTACAAGTGCGGTTATTATCTGCGGCTGTTATCTGCCATCAAGCTGACTGTTTTTGACATATGTTCCCCTCTCGGGCCATTATCATTTAGTTGTGCGATAAGAGAAGAAAAAAAATGGTGCACGTGTGCATGGTGCAACGAATGCGATAACTTTAGTAGAGTTAACTACTCTAAGTTCGGTTTCGTTCGATTGAGGTAACGATTAAAAATTTTCGCCAACATGTCGAGAAGTCCCTCGGGTACTCCGCGAGCTTCATTGATGAGTTCGATGAGTTTTTAATAGCCGCTAATGATCCCGCGAGAAGCGAAACTTCGATCGGCGTGCCGAAATGCCATAACGAAGCCCGTGGCGTAAAATTTCTAAGAATAGCGATGCTCGGGACGAAGACTGACGTGGGTTCCGTGAAAAAGAGTAATTAGACGCCGCGTCAGTTGATATCAAGATTCATGCGCGAAGCGCCAAGTAATTAGCTGAACGAGAATAAAATGTAACGCGATCAATTCGATGATACCAAGAGCGTGTCCTTGAGCTTCGCGATTGAGAAATTATACGGCATAAGATTAATCGGATCGATTTTTCCGTAACATTCGCGAATCCACGAAATTAGTCCCTTTCAGAATCGAGTAAAGATAAATTCCAAAAATGATAGATGTGAATGTTTTGATGCTCATTTATCTTTCTCGCTACGGCAGCGTGCGCCGAATAATGATTACAGAATACGTAGACCACATTCCAGCAATTGCAATTCGCTCACGTTTTTCGTTTACTTCGTTACATTAAAGACGTAACTTTCGAGGCATGAGAGCGGAATGAAATTTACGTAGACACCACAATCGCTTAAATTCGAATTTAACGTCTAATTACGTTAACGTATCGTTTCATGAATGACAACTGTGTCTGACCGTTAGGAGCAAAAGGATTAAGCAGCTCTTGCTCTTGCTTGAAGATACAAATGACTCGTGCGGAATTATGCTCGCATAAACTTGCGCTGAAATTTCGCGTAGGCTCCACGTAATCATATTACAGCTGTATCCAATCTTGGATACAGCTCGCTCCGTAATTCTTATAAAACTTGCTCTTCCGATTAACAACGGCTTGAATATGTTAGCATCGATAATTTTGGACTTAGCTGCTGGCGTAGGGGGGAGATCCCCGTGCAAAAGAGATTAAGGAAAGTTGCAATCCACCGCGAACCAACTATCGGCCGAGAACGGGAGTTTGGATCAACATGTAGGACCGGCTTAAAAATGCAAGCCCTAAAACCGACACGAGCACCGGTGCCCGCGACGTAATTCAAGAGCTGCAAGAGCTGTGGGAGTTCGCCGCGCAAATGTTTAACGTGAATTCACGGAAGAGAAAAACTCGGGGGTTCGTGTTGCCGCACAATTCGCCCGATGTCGTGCGCGCTCGTGCAGTAAGTTACCGCGAGAACGAAGAGAACGAGCAAACGAGCGAGGCTGAGACAGCGGGGAAAATTGTGATCTGCGCGTATGAATGTTTCAAAGTGGCCGCGAAGATACGTTTTATTCCGCGTTGCCGAGTGCGCGCCTCAAACCCCGCGCTTTACGGCCGAAAAATTACGGCCGCCATTCTCCGCGGGCGCATTAAGAAAAAAGGAAGAAGGCAGGAACACGGAGCGCGAATTGATCGGGGAAAGAGAGAGAGAGAGAGAGAGAGAGAGAGAGAGAGAGAGAGAGAGAGAGAGAGAGAGAGAGGGAAAGAGAGAGAGAGATCGACCGAGGAAGGCAATGCTGTTTTTGTTAATGTTTCCTCTGCTTTCCGACAGCATTTTCCCGTTTCTCGGTCGTTTCGCATAAGTGTAAACAAGATGAAAAAACGGCTTCGAAACGGCTGTCGATACGGCCTAATCGCTTTCTTTTTCTTAAATTTCACGCGTCGCGCTCCAACAAAGCGCAAGGTCGAGATCGCGATTTCGTCACGACATCAGTGGAGACTGAGAACACGGTATCCTTTCCTTTTAATTGCATCACTAAAGACGCTGTCTTTATAGATTTATCGATTGTACCACTCCTCGGACTTGCCATTTTGGCAAGTATAATCGATTATGTGTTCTTCCCTTCAATTATACATTCTTCTATCCCACCTGAGAGAATACATCGATGCCAATCGCGAGGAAAGGACTTTGTTCACCGATCGACAAAAGAATCCGCGCCAATCTCGAGAAATGCCAAATCGTCTATTTCCGATACCAGGATTATGTCGTTTGGAAGGCATATCGCTATAGCGACGAATCGGTTCCCTTCAGATCCGATAGCTCTACGAAATCGGTAAAATCCCTTGACTCAGCGATTCCCAACGCGAGTCAAGTGATTCGCGAGTCCCAGGGGCTGGCGAAGATGTTCCGGAGAACGCGCGGTAAAAATTCTATAACGGTATCTGCTGCAATCTCTATTTTTCTTCACGACAATGGACACTGTATACCCACACACCGTGATAACTCTTGATATCTGAATCGTAACAAAAATATCACCGATGGCAAATATTACATCGCAGCCGAGGAAAGTTGAAATCCTAATAAGAAATTGGAATATTAATATTTAAATGCTGAAAACTCTTTTCTTATTCATATGATTAGCTCGTTTTTGTAATCTTTGAATTTTTCATTAACAATAATACTGTTGTACTTGTAAAGACTATTGTCTTGGCTGAGTGATCGTCGCGAGGGAAACAGCGTATAGCAAAACAAGAGTTGGAGCTAATCAGTATCAGCATAGAATCGATTCTCTATTTCCTGTGTCGATAACAGATAATTTCGCAATAGAGCGTTGCGGCTCAATCTCACGGAAATTCACTTCGTCCACCGTTACCTCATCATGCTCGTTGATAATGAGACTTTATGCCAGTGATCGCGAAGCAGTGTGCGTTAAGTTTACTATCGAAGCAGAAGAAACGGAGCGACGTAAAAGCATAGTAATCGGAAGCCGATGGCAAGGTATCGACTGATGCGAGCATTGGCTTCCACGACGAATGTTATTTAACCGGAAATTCTTCCGTTCTCATGCCCGATGTAACAGACCTGCTGATATTTAAAGAGATTTCCTAGCTCGAGAGGAATCTCATCTAAACGGATAGCTCTTTGATAAAAAGTACAATGATCGGAAAGCGGATCACGATTGTTAGGAGATTGTTAGCAGATGCATGAAATACACGCACGCGCGTTAATCGTAACACCGCGAGTGCGAAAGAATTCTTGCAGTCCGTCGAGCTGTTTCAGGGGTTGCATCGCGGCTTATAAATAAAGATATCGAAGGATGCATCGGGGCGATCTATCGCGGTGCTTTACGAGATCTTTCGCTCGCATGCGGCGAGCATATGCTTCGGGCCTTGCCGAAAGTAGCCGCGTAGCCGCCAACTTTAGACAAGGGGACGTTCTATACTTGACCTTAATGGCGCTGCGCCATCGTCGTGGCGGTGGTCCCGAAGGTCCTGTGCTTTTTTTCGTCCATGTCTTTCTCGCGCCCCTTGCTGTCTATATTTTTAATTGAGCCTCGTTCTCCCGCCGCGTCTAGCCACGATGAATAAGTATAATCTGTCGGCGTGAAAATCAGGAATCACGCCGGCGGATTAATCCGGATAATCGGTCAAATCCGACGGATATCCCTTCTTTTTACATCTCGCTCGCGTCGATGCAGATTAACCGGTGCGTATCGAGCGCAATCTCGATGTCCGCTGCACTCGTCGTTAATTCGACGCTTGAATCGGGGATACTCGGGGAACCCACGATCGGAATCCTTACTATCGCTATCGGAGAAGAATGCTCGCGATGCGGAATTCTTGCGGAAGTATTCTCAGAGTCCCCGGATTCTCTATCGCAAATATTGCGAGGAATGAGAAATTTCCTCCGTAAGATACGCGCGCGCGCGTGCCTTTTTGTCCCGTTGCACCTGTCGGTCCTCGGCTGCATATGAATTTCAACGACGTCTGAGAAAATATGCATTCCTTGCGTGACGTTGATGTTGTTCCGTTCGTGTACGCTCGCGCGCGTCAAGCACAACGACGCGTAAGCCGATTATCATTACAACGAATAATTCTCGCGCCGCCATCACGCGAAACCGTAACGAGTTTGCCCGACATCATTCACGCCGCAAACATAAGCCTAGCATAATCGCAGCAAGTTAGATTGGAAATTACTTAATTCGTGTAGAAAATTTCTCTCTTTCTCTCTGTCTTTCTCTTGCTCCCTGATTACCAAACCGCGGAGCGTCCCTCGCTGCGTCTCACATAAATATTAGGCGTTCCAGAGAAACGGAGCAGGTTGCGATTCCCCGATCTCGAATCGCACATTGCGTAACATCCTTCTAATCGATAAGCACGCGGGAGATTATTTAATCCTTTCGCCGCCTCTTAACAGGTTTCATTCCTGCTGCAGTCGTCAGGGCGGCCGAACGGATCGAACGAATCCCTACAAATGCAACCGGGCGAGATACCTGGGTACGTTGTTGCTCTTGAAGCTGACCATCACTCCGTTTCCCGGCTACCGCAATAGTCGCGCGTTAAGCCGCGCACACAACGCACGCACGCACGCACGCACGTACGCACGCATGCACGCACGCACGTACGCACGCACGTACGCACGCACGCACGCGATTCGACCGGTGGACGCGGGGGAAGGGAGAGAAACGCTCACGCCACGTGTACGAGACGCCCGAAGCATGCGACAACACACATCCTTCCAGCCCCGCGTTTCCGGGCAGACTGACGAACGGCCACGCTTCGCGGCCGTTTTGCCCCCACCTCTCCCGTTGCACCGACCGCCGCGTCCCCTCGACCCGCTCTTGCATCCACCGTCGCCGCCACCGCTGGCGTTCCCGACAAGCGCAACCCTCGGCCTCTTGGAAGCGCATCGCATCCTGCATTGATGAACCGATCGGCCTCGCCGACCACTTCACGTGAATTGAAAGCAAAAATGTGTCCTAGTATGTAAAATATCTCGGCCAATGGATGCGCGAACTGACACATTGTTTGCGCGGGATGTTTATGCTGGACGTTTCACGTGGAATTCGCACATAGGGTGCTGATTTAAACCGTTATTTAGAGAATGCGTCTCGTTAATCACGAGCGAATCATCTGCCGCAGAGGTCAACATGATGTTGTTGTTCTTCCGATAAACCGTTGTCAACCGAAGGAATCGGCCAAAAAGAATATTTTCGTTGGGATATGCACACATGCGACCGAGGTGAATTCGAGATTGATGAGTGAATCGTGTAATTGTGACAGAAAAGTGACAGAAACGTTTAATTTTCGAGATGAATTCACGGATACTCTAGCTCACTGATCGATGCGGTGTTTATTAAAATCGTTCGAGTTAAAGCGAGAGCTTTAAGGGAAGAAAGAAATCGGTAAATCCGTCCCTGCAGCGCTGCCTAGTAAATGCATCCTTCCGCCGTTTCTCCCAAGTGCATCGCTCCGCCGTCTCTTCGCAAGCGTATCTTTGTCCCATCTCTCTCGAATGCATCCTCCAGCCGCCTGTCGTCAGTAGCGCATCCGTGCATTGCGGTGCCCCAGACTCGATCAAGATGTCGAGCCTGTGTCAAGGCTATCTCTCACTCTTCTCGCCGGAATAATCATCGCGATCATCGCAGCTGCGATCAGCTCTCTTCTACACCAAGCCGCGAATCTCCGCGTAATTTGTTCGCAAACTCGAAAGATGCTTTTCCCTCGATGCCGAGCTGATTCCGCAGCTACGTTACGGATTTAAAGCCATATGCGTCACTGTCTCCAACAGAATCGCCGCAAATGCAACCTCCATCATAGGCGCATCGTTTTGCAACGACTCGCGAGTGCGCATCATTCATCTCCGCCGTCTTTCGGAAGTAAGTAAGGGCGTTTAGGGAGTCTCGTAAGCATGTCGTTCCGCTAGCCCGCGGTTTGCCATCCTTTCTTTCATTGTCCCCAGCAATCCGTCTTTGACGACAACCGGCGGAAATCCACGTTTCCACTTGGCTCGGCGCTATATCGTTTCGTCATCGTCGTACGGATTTTACACGGCCCGCGTGGCTAAATGAAGGAACTTTTCATCATCCTAGATGACACTTTAATTGTATCAAAGTCCCGTTACGTTTTAATTTAAATTTCTGTACTAGAACGTTTAAGCTCGTTCAATCACTCGAAGAGCAACATTTTTCATCACGATTGTAACTTTTATCTAAAAATTTTATCCAACACTGAAGATCCTGAGGAGCGATCGCGAAGTCGGCTGATGTTGTTTCGTGACGCGTTTGTCAAGAGTAATCGGATAATTATTCGCGGACGTGAACAGAATTTTAACGGACGCCGCATAGAAGCTCCGACTGTCCTCTATTCTTCTTCTTCTTCTTCTTATAGGACCACGTCTTGTATTTTATCCAGTATGCCTGCTCTCCTGTGATGTCGATGTCCAAGTTTTGCATCAACGTTTTGAAGATCGCCCAGGATGGCCTGGGAATGTTCGGTTTCCCATTTCTTGCAATTTCTGCCTTATCATCCATCCGGTTTACTCCCCTCATCCCTCCCCCCCTCCCCCCTCCCCCCGAGTGTCTACGATAAATCAGGAATATTCGCCGTCATTCGCGCCGGAGGCCAAATGTACCGAGCGAGTCGCAAAACTCGAGATTAGAGCCCGAAATATTACACGGGACCACCGCATATTCGGAGAAGAAACTTCATTTCACAGTATTTCCGGCTTCATATGGGGGACACTGGAACGTGGGTAACGAGTTCGTGAGGTGCGCGGGGGACAGTGCTGCGAAATACCGGCGCAACGTTATTTCATGCGGATTTTGATGCGGCGTTCGTTACGCTTAAACGCCGGATCCGGCGTACGCGCTTTCACGGAATCCCACGATTGAACTTCCCTGTCACGTCCGAAGCTTTCGTGTTCCTCGCGGCTTTCCTTCGATGGCGGGTTGGTTCCTCTCGAAAGGCAACGAGCTCGGAAGGCTCTCGTCGAAACTGCCAAGCGTCATTCCCGGAAGTCTTAGCCGCGATCTGACGCGTCCAGAGCAACCGCGTAATTATGATTCAGGAGGAATTCGTCGTGACTTATCGCGCAAGAGGAGGTTCGAGGAGACCACCTCCTCCGGCTGCGACCAGCGAAAATAATTTAGGCGCCATTAATGCCCCGCAGCGATTCCTTTCAACCTATACATACGTAGATAATCTTCTTTCGCGTTTCAGGATTCATTCCATTGCGCCGCGCGAGATGAAATCATTATCGCGCCGGATAAAACGTTCCGCTTGCGCTTGGTCCCGAAGAAAAAGGAGCTACGTTGAAGCGGATTATTTATTTACGCGTAAACGTTCGCGCGGGTAATATATGTCGTACTTCTCCAGCAGCGAAGTCTCCAACGCTCCTTGTCCCTTGCCTGCATTTTGAATTCCCAGCGACGTTGTGCATGTGTCGAGTGATGATTAGAGGAAGATTCAAAGAGAATATTACTCGACTCGTTTTAAAAAATGGTCCTGTGGATGCACGTCCTAGATTGAAACCTCGCTTTCGATATTATTCGATGTTCCAGAGAATGTCAAAGTTGAGAAAAAAGGTATGAAAGATATGAAAGTTTCAAAAATCCGGAAACTATTTGAACGACCCTCCGTCTCACTTTGGCACAGCAGCTCTGTTCTTAACCTATCGATGGATCCCTGCTTACCCTGTCGAATCGCTCCGTTACGATGCATTTTTGAAAGATCTTTTAGGAATTCGAGGAAACAGGTGAATAGCAGGTATGTGACTTCTTTCTCCGTTTCTCTCCTATTGTCGACGCAGGTTCGAAAGACCGATGCGTCTGCATCGGAACAGGCGCGTTTGACATCAGGTAACATGCAGTTGCGTTTATTTAGAAACAAACACTGAGGAGCCGAACTTATGAATGCCCGGCAACTGCTCGTCCCTCCGTTCGTTCGTCTGCAGGAAGGCTTCACGCAGCTTTGGCTTTTGTCACGCTCGAGATCCTTCCGACCGTCGTCTACCTATCATTAATCCAGCTTTTGTTCTCTCTGCGCGGTGTAGACGCCATCCAGCTGAAAACGCCGAAACGAAATTACGAACGCTCACCGAAAATAGCAATCCGCGATTTAAAGGGCAGAGGACAATTCTTGACCCGCGCCAGCCAGAGATTGACCCGTTCCGACTTGATGTCCGACACGGACGACTCTTTCGGTTTTTATGTGCAGATGCGCGTGATTCCGGCGTGCGTTTCCTTCAGATCGGCGCTGATCGTGATTTATGAACGACGAGTAACAAATGGAAACACGATTGGTCGATACGAGGAGGCTCGCACTGTTTTCTCCCCATATTTTTCATTCGCTTTCCATAGAGAATCCATTTTTTTACTTCGATGCAAAGAAATGGATCGCGTTACTGCGCGATGGTATCGCGCCATTGTGCCGCGTTAAATATTGACTGGCTCTATTGCCGCGCGTAAAGAGAAGCCAAGAGAGAGAGAGAGAGAGAGAGAGAGAGAGAGAGAGAGAGAGAGAGAGAGAGAGAGAGAGAGAGAGAGAGAGGCGGCGGCGCCTTCTAGAGAAAATATTGGGACTCGATGTCCCGGCCACGAGGAGTAAGAGAGCTATTCGCGTGGTGCACGCGCGCGGTGTGCTCAGAATTTCAATGAGAATCGCTGGAGATCAGCGGTAAACTTTCTGGACCATGTGACGACGCAACGTGAGAATGGTCAGGAGGGCGCGCAAACTATCCGGAACGTTGGATGTATATACGAGTGCAACAAACTTTGAGAAGGCTTCCGCTCCGCTGAAGCCGTTTCGCCGTCGACTCGAGTCTTCGCTCCTCTTCGAACGCGAATCGAGAAGGATCGGGAATCGAATTTCCGCTGGATCCTCGCGTTGCCTTCGCAAGTGACCACCCTATACATAAATTTCCACCCGTCGCATCATCCTCCAGATGCCCCGCAGCAGGCGACGTACCCATATTAAAGCGCCGTAAATCCGAGGACAAACGCATCGAGAGACGGGAGAAAGGAGAAGCGAGGGAGGAGTGAGATCCCTGCAGGAATTTTTCATCACACGAAAGGAGAGCTGAGAGTCATTAAGAGGAATTGCATAATGTTTGCAAGATGGTCGTTGTTATCCTGGTTTTTATTTTTCTTCTCCACGGCAAGACTTCGGTCCAAGGTCCTGCCTTGTCCGCCGAACGGATATTCGATATCTCGATACGTAGCGCGCGCGAGTTGCCAAAACTCCCGCGGCAATCGCACGCGAACACTGCGAATTATTGACGGAATAATCGAACTCTGATCAGTGTCGCAGGAAACGCTAATCCGTTCGCCGGATGAACGAGATGAATCCGGCGCGGTATCATTAAGTCGCTGGTCCCGCGAGTTCCTAAGCAGCTTAAGACGAGACTGAAGATAACGTCATTGCGCGACGACGACGACGACGACGACGACGACGACGCGGTTAACGAGATATCTGAAAACGGACGCTCAGCTTAACGAGAGGATTGTACAACGAGCAAATTTAATGTTGCTAGCCGAATAAACGCGCTGCGATGTCCACAATGAATGTCGCAGGTGCAACCAAGTTATAATCGTCTCGGCAATAAAATCCGCAAAGCAACTTGGAGGTGTCGCGAGGCGTCGTTGGATCCGCGCGCTTCGCTGCATTATTGCGGATTGGAAGCACGCTCGGTTCATTACAATTGTAATGGAAATTGCCTGATGAAACTATTCGTCAAAGGTCATCAACTCGACGGATAGATAGCACGCGGCTGCACGCGTTCTTCGTGTAATTCAACAGCAATATCGCGGCTAGAAATTCTCACAGTAGAATTGGAAGGCATAAAGGCCGCTTTTCGAGTGTTCCCGCTTTCATTTTATCATGCAGGTAACCGTATAATTCTGGCATATTTTACGAAGGAAATTTGAATGTTGAACGCGTTATATTCAACGGGGAACAAAGGCCGCGCCGTTGTCGAGAAAAAACAATTTGTAAGATTCGCTGAAAATTTATGAGTCGTACAAGTGCGTACAATTAAAGTCGCCGTTATTACGCTTGCAAATCTTTCTTTTATTATTCGAATCCGAATAACAAATCCGTTAATTAGCGGGTAAAGTTTTGTTCTAGGGGAAAAAACGTTAACTCGAGAAGAGGAGGCGTCCAGAGACGGCAGCGAAATCGGTGAAGGGGAAGAAGACCCGTGAACGGAACACGGTGATAAAAGAAGAATCTTACAAAGTTCTCTCTCGTCCACGTTGTTGGCCTAACAACGCGGACGTAATACCTGTTCTTATCTTGCCGACGTGGGCGAGCAAGTGATCCTCTCCTCTCCTTCAGCTTAGCGCACTGAATTTTATCCGGATTACCGAGAGTACGTGGGAACCGGCGCACGAACATGCAACTAAATCTCGCTACTTTGTTGCTAAACGCTTGCTTCATTTCTAAATACGGCTTAACACTGATCGACTCGTGAAATTCTACAAATCCGCTCGGCGCAGATAAACATCTTTCCGCAAAATGTCCTTCCCGGATATTCCTGATATCTTTATTCGTCTCTGAATTAATTTTAGATGTCACGTACGCTTCGTGTGCTTCCCGCTGGATCGATTGTATCCGTCATTTGTCATCCATGTCACGAATTTTCATACCTGCTCTACAGCGTGTAATACTTGCATGAGTATATCATTATCATGATATTCACGAGCCATCGCGATGACTCATGCATTAACAAATTTCTATATAGCAGTAAGATGTTAACAGACACATGCTTCCAATAAGAGATATCTGTATCTGTATCTGTATCTTATGGGGGTTTATACAGCCAACTGCTGTGTATCCGTATCCCGTAATTAATAATTTTGGTAGTCGCCAGAAAACGACAGTGTGTTTATGTGTACATTATACGTGTATATTCGTCCTTGTCTAGGGGAAATACTAAGCATCACTCCTTTCAATTGCGATTTTATAGCAATAGTTGTTTTACAAGTGCTGGAGAGCTAATCCACCGCCAAACCCTCCAGGAGTGCTTCTTTTGGTCTGGTTCTTCACCTTTGACCTGTCCGGCAAGAGAGACTCTATCAGTAGCTACGCTATCGCCGGTAGAATTCTCAGTTCTCCTTTTGAGAACTCACAAGCCGCTCCACCCGATAGATATCTTCGGCAAGGTGGAAGCACTTTGGAGAGGATTTATCAAACACGCAGGGTAATGCGATAAAAAAAAAGAGTAATGCTAAATAGTAAACGATACGGATTGCGATATGTTTCTTAAAAATTCTTAAAAAAAGAGCGAGATACCGTACGGAGATGTAAGATCGAACGAAAGATCGACGGTCATAACTTTTCCGCACGCTCGTGTATCGTAGTGACGGATTTATTTCCGCGATCCGATGTGAAATGCGGCGCGGAAGGAACCGATCTCGAGATATTGTTCATCAATAACTTAACGCGTTACTAGAAACGATGACGATTTATGCACGAAAGAGATGCGCGAGATGGATGCACGGCACATGGAGAAGTATTTCATCCGGCAAAATAAATAAGGGGGACCGCAGTGACGAATAAACGAGTTACAAAGGAGAATGAATGCTCTAAGCGTTTATTTGCCTAAACGCGCGCTTTTGAGGTGTTCTCGCGTTGAAGAGAGACGAAAAAAAGGTGGCAGAAAGGCAGAAGGAAATTATGCACCGCATGATTCAAAATGCAACGGGAATTTACTCGAACGAGAAAACATGCATTATCCGATTTTGCAATTGACAATCGCATATACAACTACGAATGCGTTGGAATTTTTCCCAACGGCTGACACGCGTGTTTCATCGCCACACGTAATAAAGAGCAGCCAGATAATGGAGAAGGAGAGAAAGGGTCGAATGAAAACTCGGTAAAACGCGCTCGGAAAATAAAGTGACAAGCGCGAATATCCAGCTGTATCCGAGTAATACTGCAAAGAGTGCAGGTCGCGGAGACCAGCTTCTAAAGCTGAATGCAATGCTACGTGGATTACCGCGTGCCTTTACAACAATTACGATGAGGCGTACTTTGCGGGATTGCGAGACGCGTTTGGCCGCATGATAACGCGAGCACGAGGGATTTACGACGGTTTCGCGGCTCTAAACCTGGCCACTTTTCTACGCCGCGGCGGACCTGCTCGCTGCGTTCTAAATAATCAGAGCGTTAATAATCCATATCTCGCTTATGTTCATCTCGTTGATGTTCAGGCGCGGCTAAGGGATCAAAGTCATTGCCGAACCTTTACCGCGTATAAACTCGGCTTGGTCCCGAGCCGGCAGAAAAAAACAGGCAGAAATCGTCGCCATGTGACGGCACTTTCCCTGATCTTGAGAATGCCGAGGGACTCGAGAGAAATCACGGCTGGATTATCATCATACCCGGCAATTAACGGTAACGGTGATTCGGACAACGATAGGGACGAGTCGAATGCTGCCTACTTGTTTTTATGCACACGTTGCTAAATGTCCGGTTCAAATTAGGAACCGGAAGAACACGGAGGTTCAATCTTGCTGCTCTATATCGCGGATCTCAAGTACTCGCGGACTCGTGTCCAGTGAACGGGCACTCTTTCGTGCATGATGTAAATATTGTAGGATATTTCTATCCTGATGGAATTATTAAGTGTGATAGGCGTCTTCGACACCTCAGATTGATGGGACAATAAGTAAAAAGACTCTTTTATTCTCCTTTACAAAGATACAACGCAAGGATATCTGACGATAGGCTAAGTTGACCTACAATTACTCGACTACTATCACCCTGTTTGCATGTACTGTTACTCTTTTGCTCTCTGTCGCATCCTCTGTCGTCCTTTTTATATCCAAAAGTGGTGCTACATCTCAGAGTTGTCGACCAATCGCTACATATTATCATTCAATTTGAACGAATCACGTCGTTCCGCGAATGTCAACGGCTCCTTCGCGGTTGTCCTTTGTTCTGGACGCAGCATATCCACTAAATATACGCACGTATATATGCGCGTCGGCTTCTCTGATTACAAGCTTTTGATACATGCCGCCACCGATAATCCCTTTCTTCTACACTACGCAAATCGAGCGAAGCTCAACTTCAGGGCTATTCTTTATTATCCAAATCCATATCCGAGCATTCATCCGCGTGATGTAAGATTGGTTGACTTCAATCGACAAGATTGACCGGCGAATTCGACATGCATACATGCTACAATCATCGTCGCTGAGACTGCATCATCGTTTCAGTGTTCGCAAAACGCGAGAAACAATGCGCGATAGAGAGATCGATGGATCTCGCGTATTCGTCACGCTCGATTCATTGACTCCGCGATTTCGATCCAAATAATTCGATCCAAGATCTCTTTGACTTTGTGCTGTTCCAGTTCCATCACGCGCGAGTATCTCGTCTGAAGAAGTGTCAGAGGAAGCGCCTGATGATTAAAAAAGCCGTCCCTTGTGCGTTGACTTGTGACATTGATATCTGTCGTCTGTAACTTTGATATCGCGTGATAAATGCGTAACGAAAGTGACCAAGAAGGTGAATTCTGGACGGGAACAGCCAATGTGAAAAATAGCGTGCTCGCCTGACGTTTATCATCTCATGTTTTCAAACAAATGACTACGTGCGCGGCGTGTTAGACGTCGACGAAACTTACCGGCGTAAACCCGCATCTAAACCCGCGCGGCCATTGCGGCAGCAAGTTTCGCATGCCGGTTCGGCGAAAATTGTTCCTGAAAGACGATTTATATCCGTCCGGACGTCCGCGCGAAAATATTTCTAGCCATTCCGTTGAATTCTTCTCATACTAAACCGAAGAAGTCTCTCGTTTGCATATTTTTTAAAAAGATTTGGCATTTGATGAGCCCGCGCTAACATCAAGTCTTGATATTTCGCGTGGAGCAATTCTCACAAAATCCTGCCCAATCACGCGATGTAGAATCATATCGCGTGCGAGTTACTCGGATATTTGCACACGTGTGTTTCCTAACTTATCTATCGGATGCTAGAAAGACAAAAGGATACTTTGTGTTTTATTCGTAAGGTCTCTCGGGCGCATTTTCCTCTCCTGCGAATGAGCGATTTAACGATTATTAAGAGCGACTTTCCTTTGAAATTCCATAAAAAAACGCGCGTCTGAAGGCGCGCCAATCTATCGCCTTGCAAATTACTCAGTCTATCTCAATCTGTCTGCTCCTCGTTTCGTCATTTCGATAACGGATATGAGGCGGCGAGGATCGGCATGCGAATTGCACAGCTGCGTTTAGACACGATTATATACCGGGAGTGTCGACGCGTATGCAAGCGGAAAATCGCGCGATATTCTATTCGCGCTCGTCGCTGAGAGCTATTTGGCCGTATCGGGCGGAGGCAGATTTCTTTTCTCCGGATTTCCCGTCTTCTCGCGTACGAGAGATTCGCCTCTCACGCTCGGCGAGATTCGTATCGCGATCAAGAGATCCGGATAGATCGCTCGCGTCTTCGCCGGCGCGGAAATGCGAGGCTTCTTCCTCCATCGAGCATATAAGAATTCCGCGCACACGAACATGCGCAACGTAATCCAAGACTCGCATCCATCGTCGCTGCACGCCCCGTTTTCGCCGAAAAGAGATGAAATCTCGACAGTTCCTCGACGTCGTCGACGTCGGCGGAAAAACTGCACCATCAACGATCGTAATTGCTTTCGAACTCGCGGGAACTCGACGCGAAAGTATGTCGCTCGAGGCTTTGCGCGGTTTGTCAGAGGCGCGTCGTTGCATCTCGAGCTAATTAGATCCGAAATTTTTCTTTCAAAGAAAAGGAACACCTTGCTCGAGAACTCGGATTCATCGTGAATGCGCGGCGACGATTGGAGTACTTTTGCAAAATCGTATTCCTCACCGGTTTTATTTGTTCGAGATAAACGATGCCGAGTAATGAGCGAGTCAAAGAAACGGACGACGGAAGAGAGGAATCTTTCTTGCACGCTTTGCGATTCCTATAAGCTCGCGATTTACGATTTCCGCGGACGCTGGGGATATTACTCTTTAATGCTACGAGCCCAACATTTCTTATCGTCTTGGACCAGATGCGATTCTCGTTGTACATGCACGACAAGCGAGCATCATCCCCAAAGCATTGACTGAAAGGCAGGTTTAATCAAAATGCGGTTAAGGATTGTCGCCGAACGAACTTTGCCAACGCAGATTTCAGCCGACGAAATTATTAAGAGGGCTCAAAGGGCGCGTCGTGTAACATCCTTCGGAATCAATCTACGCAGCCAGGAATTCTATTGGAATTTTTACCCGAAAGTTTCATGCGCTGTGTTCCGCGAACGGAATATCTTGAGCGCGAAACGTCTCGAAATTCACGCGCGATCGATAGCGCGAACGCCTCGAGTGCCCCAAAGCGCTGTTCTCGGGGGTAAACCGTAATGCAGGGATGAAAAACATCCCGGCCGTCTCCATCGAGCTGCGACGTCGCGCGATATCGCCCACCTTGCATTTCCGCAGCAATCAAGATTATCGGGAGGGGAAAGGAACGCGTTTTTTTTTAGGTCGGGCTGATGAACGGGAGAGATTCTCGCCTCCGCTGCTGCGAGAAAATCCATCAGAAAGATCCCCGTCGCCCCGCCAATCGCGCCAATTGTCAAGAAACGTCACGCCGCCGCTCGCCGGAAGTGGCTCTCCAATTCGTCGAAAAGTACCGACTACTTCCGTCGTGGCGATTCTTCTTCTCTGATCGCGCACAGCTACCGAACTCTTCAAGCGTCTATTATTCGCGAAGGGAAAAAGTTTGAGGAATTCCGAGACTCGCGGGATTGATCAAGACGGATGTTATAAATATCGTTTAACGTCTTTTTGCCCTCTTAACGAGGGAGGTGGTAACTAGAACTACGTGTTTATTATAAACGGTAATAAATCTACAGGCAGCTCCTTATAGCTGCTTTCTGACAGCTATTTGATTATTCAATTAATTGATTGAGCCGTTATAATTTCCTGTGAAATTCTTCGTGAATCCGAAACTCGATTCTTCTTTCTTTCTTTCTGTTTAATTACCCAATTAAAACCCGACGAGTTCGAGTGAACTTGGTTCGAACTCGAGTACATGTTCCCGGAAGATATTTGTTTAGCGCGATGCACGGGTCACCACGCAAATTACAATGGTTTATTTAATCCCTTTTTGCTCAACAAATAGCCCGATGTTATTAATAACGCGATGCGAGCCAGTTAACCGCTCGCAGTTTCGCAGGAAATTCGACATTTGCACAAACGCGTGAACAGCATGCATAACGACAGGGTCGAAACGTGTTTCGGCCGTTTATGCACGCAGTTTACGCATTTTCCTCGCTCCCTCAAACTGACGAGGCCATCTTGACGTAGCGAGTAAAATGGAGTTCTGCGGACATTCCAAGCGTGACTGCCCAAAGAGAGATTTTGCTCGTTTCGGCTGGAGGACTAAGAAATCCCTTAGGAATTCCCTTAGGAACGGGCCTGCTAGGACTTGCAGATCGGAAAACTGTTTTTTCTCGCGTGAGCTCGCCGCGATTGTGATGCACGCGAGTCATATTATTGCGCGATAACGCGCTTCGGCGGTCGGTTTCGTGCCGGCGCCTTTCTGGAATTCCGTCATTCGCGGCGAGTCAGCTCACGTGCGCGATTACGTGCTTTTCGCTAACGCCAACGCTCGGGAACTCCCGCGCATTCACGCGCGAAGCAACGGATAACGGCGCCATTGCGCGTTTGATTTCCGCGCGAAAATCAGCGGCGTCGTCTGCTCGTTTGCGTTTCTCGCGGCGCGCGATTAAAGTTCCGAGCGCGCGGTATTCACAAGTGACGCTTCGGGAATTCCGCCGCACCTTCGTTGGAAACTCCCGCGGAATTCCGCGAGTCGGCACGCGGCGCGACCATTCCGCGAGAGTGCCAAACTTTACTCACGCACGTCCGCGACAGGCGAGATTCGGCATTGTAACTCACGGAATCCGGAATCTCTTGTTTTCCGCTTTCTTTTACGGCGAGAATCTGCATCCGGGAGAAAATCGTTCGCGATAAACGGAGCCGCGACCGCGAGGAACAGATTTTCGCGAATTGGAATTCAAGTTTGTCTCAATTTCTAAGTATCGATCGGTCGGGTATTTTTCATTTCATGGAAAGCTGCGAATCTATGATCCGAACGTTCATCATCGCGTTTGTACATCATTTTAGTGTATCAAGAATCGTATGTTAAAGTAACAAGGAAAGAGAATCAGCGTTTAAGAGAAGAGCAAAGATGTAAATGCACCAAGTAAATGTACGAGCGGAATTCAAAAGCGCGTTTATCAAGAATACGTTGCGAACGCGATCGAGTGACATTGCGTTCTCCGGAAATTCCTTGCCGTTTGGAATCCGCCTATCGATAGTATCGCGATTGCGAGCTTCGCATCGCGATGTACGCGCGATTCACGAGGAACAGATCGATTAACGAATTTCATTTCGGTGGCCCGAAGCGATTGGCGAAATTCAGTTATCGGCTCGAAAAAGCGGGATTCAGACCGCCGGAAATGACTAAATATCCGGTCGGAGATGTACACACGCCTCCTGCAAATCAGTCCTTGACCCCTATTCGCATTTAACGAGCACAGGCGGCGCGTTTCCGCGTGTAACACGGCGAAAAATTGCGCCGAGTGTCCGAGCCGATTATTACAGCGATGAGCATTTCCTTTGCGCTCGATTTATGCGCGTAAACCGCCAGTTTCTTCAAGATGTCTTTCAGAAGATCCCCGTTTGGAATAATCAAGACTCTTTCAGTCGTTTAATGAAAAATTATATCTAAATTTAATTAAATTTATAACAATTGATTATGTTGCGTAGGAGACTTAATTGTTAAAGTGGGATAATCATTTCTTGAAGTTAGGAGAGGTTGTTGATTCAATAACGATTGGCATAAACCTGATGATTAATGCCGCAAATTTCAGAGCATCGTCCAAAGAATAATCCGGGATGACATGCGTAAATAATCTGGATTGATTTAATCGTCCTGGAGTTGAATCCATTCTGATTCCTGATCCTGATCCTGTTCAGTGAGATGGATTACGTCTATTGACGTTGTTAAGATTCGAATATTGTTGAGCTTAAAGGAAGAATACATCGGTTATACTTTTATAAAACGAAATTCATTTAGTTTTAATCGAGAAGTAAAAGATTATAAATGAATCAAAAGTGAAACGCAAAACGAGATATATTCCGCACATAACAGCGTATCTTTTTTCTAATAACTCCCCTATTGGAGAACTCATGATTGATCTTCGCCGATTGGGGTCAGCTAATCTTATTTCGCTGTGCGGATGGATATGGATTTCGGTAGTAAAAAACACCCTGAAGTTGATTAGCCTTAGCTCGATTTGATCTGTTTACTTAATATTTACGCCATGCACGAAACAGTGTCCTTAATATTTACGCTATGCACTGGACCGCCGTACTTGAGATCCGCGATATAGAGCAGCAAGATTGAACCTCCGTGTCCTTCCGGTTCCTAATTTGAACCGGACATTTAGCAACGTGTGCATAAAAACAAGCGGGCAGCATTCGACTCGTCCATATCCTTGTCCGAACCGAAATGTTACCGTTAATTGTATGATGCGAATTCAGCCGCGATTTCTCTCCCATCCCATCTCGGCACTCTCAAGGTCAGGGAAAGTGCCGTCAGATCGCGACGGTTCCCGCCAAGTTCCCGTTCTTAGTCCCGATCCTGAAATTCGGCTCGATCGGCGGCAACGATCCAAACAGTGACATAAATTTCTAGCTTTACGCGGACATAATATCCGACATATTGGCGATAACATTACTGTTTTGTCTCGCGTTTGGAATATTAGTTCAGAGGCAGCACGCGGTGATGAAGCGCGAGCGCTACATCGACATTTACGACGTTCGATGAATGGTCGACTTAGCGAGTTAAGAGCGCGAGATTATTACGTGCGTTTCGATTGTTCGCCGTGTTCGCGGAGCGTGCTGTGAGTGAGCTTTTACGGCCACGCCGATGCTCCGTACAGTCTCACTTTCTTAAGCGCGAAATTACGCGTCGATTTCGCTTAATGAGCGAGCGGAGCGCCATGGCGTGTTCGCGTTTCGCGCGCGCCGCGCAGCAGAGAAGCGCGAGAACCGCTTACGCAACAACCGGCCAGGCAGCGAGGGGAAAACCGGAAGTGCTCGGTCAAGGTAAGACATTGCCTCCTATCCAGCGCACAGTGCGCACATGTGCCCGCGGTTTTCCGCGATCGCCTCCTCGCGCCATCCAGAATGCAACTCGCGGATCGCCGAGAAGTGCGATCTAAAAGTATGTTCCGCGGGAAACTCGAGTTCGCCGGGCCTGCTTCCAAAATGCAGCCATTCTCGATGTCTTCGCAGCGCTGAGCGCGAGTGCTCGAGATCAAGACGGATCCTTGATCCTCCAAACTTTCCCCAGGACGGAACCGCGATTCTCGGACGCGCGCTCGCAGATTGAAAAGCGAACGCCACTCGCAGGAGAAGAGCCTCGCGCAGCCTCGCGGATATAGCTTGGCGGGGAGGGGGAGGGGGGGGGGACAGGGGGGGGGCTGAGAGAATTCCAGACAGAGCTTTGCGAATTTATGGAGATTTATTTATGGAGAGATGTGGAATATGATCGCGGAGGATCTACATGACGCTTCGCGCTTTCGCTGCACTTCCGCACGTCGCCATCGCGAGCGTATCACATTCGCTGCACGTAGGATCCGTCGACCTTCTCTCCGCTTCAAGGAAACGGTCGTCGGTCGATCCGGCGGTCCTCATCGTGGATCTCTTTTCTTGGTCGAGTGCGCCTCCGACGTGCCGCGATCGCAGTGGTTCGCCGATGTAATTTCTCACAGATAGATCAGCTTCAGCGGTCTCCGCGTGATCGTGATAACGCGGTGTTTCCTCGGCCGATGCGTTATAATGTAAATGATCTTCGGCTGCGCCTTCGCATCCGACGTAGCCACCGCCTGCGTGGGGCACCAGTTGGAGAGAGCGATCGCGAGAGCAAGCAAGACGGAAATCAAGATGCACGGACGCATGCTGACGATTTCGGGCCGATTGGCCGCGCGGCCCGCCGCGGCGGCCTTTTGTAACTCGGCGATCCGTTGAAGGAACGCACGAGGACGCGAGATATCGCGCAATATCGCCCGTAAAGAAAAGGAAGGAAGAAAAAAAAAAGAAAAAAGAATAGAAAAAGAAAAGGAAAAATGCGCGAGTGTTTCCGATAACGTCGGAATTGGCCGTTATCGTCTCGCGGCCGCGCCTCAAAACGCGTAAATTCCGGCTCGAATCTCTCAAGGCTGCGCGGATATGCGATGTTCCGCTGCGCTATCGCGCGTGCCACGGATGTGACGTAATCCGCATTCCTGGGAGCGCGAGCTCCCGCGCATTCGCCCCCTTGCATTCTCGGTTTGAGAATGACTGCGTAATCCGACATTCGGCGATCGGGAAAGCGCGAAGGGAGAGGAACAAGACGAGCTCGATCGCGTTGATGGCGATTTTAGGTAAACGAGGGGCGCGATTCTTCTCAATCGCTGATCCCGATATCCGTCTTCCGGTTAAATCAGGAATTAACGGCGCGTCGAGCGATCAATCGAGAAATTGCCGTAAGCTTCCGCAGAAATGAAAAGAATCGCGCGAACGATGTAGAGCGGACTGCAGATTCGATAGAATCTCGACGTAATGAGCCTCCGTTGCGATGAAAGGATCCTTGCTGCTCCAAAGGTTCTCCCGTAATTTCTTCGCTCGAGCGGGAACAAGCGGATTCGAGCGGCCGGCAATATCGGCGCTCTGCTCGAATCTGCTCGGTTCGAGCGAACGATCGATTCGTCGCGGATTTGCTCAATCGCGCGGGGGAAAATTTTAATCGCATTCCCGCGATTAATTATCACGCTCCGGTCGCGTTTACCAGCGACACACGCCGCGGCAATTAATAACGACGCCGCCGACAAACGCAGCCGCGTTTCATTAATCCCTCGCGCCGACACGCTCGGTCGCGCGGCGGGGGTAGTTTCGCAACGATCGTTACGAGTGATAAAGTTACCCCCGGGACAGACGATGCGGGAGATGCACGGATGCAGACCGGTCCTAGAGCGGAAGTTCCTCCAAGGCGCAATCAGCCAAGGGGAAGCGGACGTCTCCGCGGCACAAAGCGCGATCGCGCTTGTCGCTCGATAACTCAGCGTCGTCGTGTCGCACGCGTAAGGAGCTTCGCGTAAACTACTCGCTCGAATCTCGGCGCCCACGCGTCGACTCACGACTTTCGTTATTTCGTTTATTTCGTTCGTGTGGAAAAATTCAAATTGCCCAAGTTCGTTCTCATGAGAGGAAACTCTGCCCGAGTATTCGCCTTCGGAAATCACTTGCAAGCCGCGATCGGGAATTTGTGGAATTACAGTTTCGCTGGTTAATCAGTCTTATTAATCAATGTCGCGTGCTGCGGCATTGGAGGGATCCTTATTAAATTCTATCGAGAGATTTTGAATCTTTGAGGAGGACGGAGAAAATGATATTGAAAGGGGGGCTGACTCGATCGAGGTCTGAAATTAACTTGTAATAATGCGGAACAGGAAACGTGACGGTAAAGAGAAGGGGATTCCGTCAAACAGTTAACAGTTTTCCTTTTTCGGATTCATGCTTCTACGCTTGATTTATTGCCTCATCGATATTCAATCTTTCGTTCATTGAACATCGAACAACGGTCTCTGAAATCAACGGATTTCCATTTCCGCATGTGACTATATAAAGATCATATCTTTCGCGACTGCATTACAAAGTATCGTCCCAGCATCTTGATACCCGCTTGATCCTTTACTTTACTTCACTCATAATAATCACGCCACGTGATAATTAAGCACGACGTGCTTTATCCAAACTTTAACGTATGAGTAAGCAGAGTAAGTGTCTGAAAGAAAAACCGGAGATAATGTCAAGACACACATTGGACGCGCACACGCGCGCGCACAAGGCGGTATCGCTAGAATCGCGAGAGGAGGACACGTGAGATTTTCTCCAGAGACTGGAAAACGAGATCCCGTGGATGTTTCTATCTCGAGAAACTTTCACGAGATCAGCCGGTATTTCAACAGCAATAACGGTCGACCCGATCATCCCTCATTTCCGGGGAAATCCCGGAAATCGCGTCATTCGATCTCGCGATTTCGGGACGAGGAGGAGTCGTCCGGAGAGGAGAAAAAGACGAGCATTGTCGGTATCAATCGGACATTTGGCGGATGTGCAACGGAATTCAGAATTCATCGTGTCACTTTCCATGACGATGACGCGGGGGGCGTAAACGCTAAATGGACGCGGCTCTAAAACGTACGGTGGCCCTAAAAGCGGTCCGCGAGCGGCTCGTAAACGCGAATGAAACGGCAGACACGAGAGCAGCAGAGAAGGAAATCCGGCGGAAAGAAGTAGCAGTTTTCATCGCCGGAGAAAGACGGTTGGTTCCTATGCTCCTCCTATACTGATAGCATTCCGTAAATCCAGACATTCTTATCTATCTCTGCCGCTATGTGCTTGACCAAACGTGTCTTCGGAAAGAGCGCCAACGGAGAGGTCGGAGGTGACGTGAATGCCTTATCTTGCGTGTCTGCTTTCGCGGTTAAACATAAAACGGAGAGCTGCCTCTCGCCAGAGGGGATCGATGAACCTTGTTTCGTACTCTGTTAATTCCGTTAAGGTCTTCTCCCCAAGGAGGGCAGCGTTGTTCGGCGGGAATGCCGGCGAGGATCTAAATTAAACGGGCCAAGATGGAACATCCGCTTGTAATCATGCATCCCGCATGACATAATATCGCCTTTATCCAACGTGCAAAAAGTCGCTCATGCTGAATAATCATTTGATGGCTATTTCCATGGACTAATCCGGATTGTTTCCCGCCGCCCCCCCCTTCCCCCCTCTTGAGTTAAACATTAACGTCGAAATATTATCGTATCTCCTGCTAGCGTATGAAATACTTCGCTCGATACGGAAATGGAGCGAACGCGCTCGCCGGTGGATTCGAATTTCGTTAGCGTTTGTTAAATGGCTGCCATATCCCCAACAGGGGATAATAACATTCGTGCGTTTCTAGAATCTGAATTTTCAATCCTCGCGGCTCGCTCGAGCCATACGTGGATCAATAAAGACGGGTATATTTTCGCGATAGCATTATTCCTCGAAGTATCTCATAAAGCGATAACGGCGTTTTTAGAGTCGATCGTGAGGAACGGCAGGACCGTTAAATCCAGACCGCCGTTTGTAATCTTGCAAAAAGCCGTACGACAATGTCCGGCCAAGAAATTTCAATGATACGAATAAACCACTGCGAAACTGCGTTGTTAAACGAACAGGTAGACGAGAAACAGAGAGAGAGAGAGAGAGAGAGAGAGAGAGAGAGAGAGAGAGAGAGAGAGAGAGTAGATCGGCTAACCGAATCACTCGTCTGAAAACGCGAAACGAGGATTAATTATTTCGCAAAGCCCCATCATTCGTTGCTGCGCAAAGACCGCGCGACTCGTTTCACAAGGTAACAATAGATGCGCTTCTGGCATTAATTATCCTGTCGCGCAATTGCGTCTGGGATAAGAATTGCATCCGCGATAAGAAAGCGAATCGAATTCGGCGCGAATTTTTGCGGCACGGATGCGGCACGGATGGACGTATTCGTAGGCAAAATTTGCGGATTGTCGCACATGCAAACAGCTTACAAGAGTACAAGGACAACTCTCTGGCCCTTTGCCCGTCCGAAATGCCCAGATCGCGATGAAATTAGGCACGACGAAGATGCGCGTGCCTAATCGGAATTCCGCGCGACCTGATGGGGTGACCTGATCGAAAGCACCAGCTACAATGATTCTCTAATGTCTGCACAGCATGACGGAGATCACGGCGTGACGCGATCTACATCGTGGGAAACATTGTTGCGTATCGCACGTAACATGTACACGTATCGCGTGTTCATTTACTGCCCGCGAATTTCGTACGTTGGCTCATGTAGCCGAATCGACCGGTCGACAGGTCGAATAGAAACGTACAGCGTTAAGAGAAAAGGTCATGAAACGAGACGCACAATGAAAAAGATGATCAATCACAATCATGAAAAATTATCAGAGAAAACATGGCAAGGTGATTCCGTTGCGGACGCCGCTTGTGTAAAGCAAGAGCCACGCTGCTGATTCGTGTACTTCGTATTTTGAAGGAGTTTGGAGACGATTACGCTTAAGGAGAATTTACGGTCAAGGCGGGAAAGGAGAGGCACACCGAGCATGCACTCGTAGAAATCGCGAGCACGGTTATTTTAACAAATCGCGGTCCGCATTTCCGTTCACTCGCCTTCATAACTCGCGCGCTCTGCTTTATATCGATCACGCGGACATGCATTTTTCCGCATTACTGGAAATTGTAACTAATTGTCGCGCTCCCTGATGGAAACCGATGGTTCCCTCTCTCTCTCTCTCTCTCTCTCTCTAAACAGTTGGCTGAAAGTTGCCGAGCGTGGAAACCGCGCAGCGTATACTCGATTTATCGGGCATCCCGTTTCATCGAATGTAAACTGAAGACTGAATCGCTTCTCTGATCTATGATGTATCATTAGCATGGCGTGAGTTTTGTTGCTTGATGATACAATAAAACGAGTAACTGACGAATGGAGCTCGAAAGGATCTGTCTTTTACGTAAACAGGAATCTCGGGCGACGTTCATCGAATGATCGTCTCTCGAGGAACGACAAAGATCTCTCGCATCGTAAGAGATTTTTGATTTAAGAAAGAAACCTGTCCGACTCTACGGAGATCCAAGCGCGTTCAAGCGCCTGATCGTTACGTCAGCGTTTGAAATAGCAGATGAAAAGGTTGACAGTGCTGCCGTAAACGATGCTGCAATCGCGACGACGGGGTAATAGCGCTAGCGTATTTCACGCTTCGTGAAAGTTTTTGCGTTAAATGCGACCGGGGAAACATCGAGAATCGCTCGAGTTCGGCGCCGCGAGTTGAGGCGCGGCCGGTTGTGCGAAAAAAGAACCTCCGATCCTCAAGTTTTCCTTCGCGGAAGACGGGACAACGCCGGGCGCCGGTTTCGCGCGAGCAACTCTCCCGGAAAGAAGAGGAAACTTGTTTAAATCGCGCGACGCGAGATTAGACCACAAAGCGACCCGGTTTCTCCCTGCCCCGCCCTCTCTCCCCCCCCCCTCCCCTCCCCGCGACGAATCGGAATAATCGAGAGCCACGGCAATTTCCGCTTCCACTTTAACTTATTCGAAACACGCTGCTATCGAAGCGCTGCTATGCAGACGCGCGGGCGCGCGAATCAATTTAACTCTAGGAAAATTTCTCGTAATGAACGACATAACGGCATTGTGCGCGCACAAAGCCGGCCGCGATAAAAGAGCTACCGCAATGAGGAACGGAAAATGCAGTTAATGATTCGCGACGCACGCGAAAGAGAGAGAGAGAGAGAGAGAGAGAGAGAGAGAGAGAGAGAGAGAGAGAGAGAGAGAGAGAGAGAAGGAAGGGGCACTTGGCGCTTTGACCCGCGTGGATGCGCGAGAAAGAAGGGAAAATCCGCGCAAGGTTGCTCCAGTTTTTGCGATTTAGCCGGCTTTCAGGCTCGAACTCGATCCCGTCTTTCCTTTCATGGCGAAGACACGTTGGACATTCACGGCCTCGTCCTCGCGGCTGGCTCTTTTTACCGTTGCGTTTCTTCCCTTTCCGTCATCAAAATTGCTAAACGGCTCTTTCTGTTCCAAGGACGAGCTTTTTATGCCTCGAGATTGCTGCAGTCATCCGTGAGACGCAATGATTCCGCCGGGTTTCCGCCGCGTGGATTCGCGCTAATTGTCATTCGGCGATTAATCAGGATTCGATCTCGATTGGAGACCTCAGCCGCCTCACGCGCGTGATGCCGAGACGTCGCGAGAAAAGGGAAACAGTGAAATCGCATACAAGCCGATAAGTTTCTTCATCAACCTCGAGTCGTCCGAAACTTTTTAATCCTTATTACGATCAAAGTTTTTAAGTAATTATTCTATCCCATGTTGGAGCTAAAGTTGTTCGCTTACCGAAATTACAGCAGGTTTTCTCGACGGGCGGGAGAAAATTGGGACGCTCGGTGGAACTAGTCGAACTGTGCGAAAATGTACGGGGACTATCCCCATAAATTTCGAACAATTGACCATCTTACCGTACACGGTATATGGACGAAGATCCGCCGGCGGATTACGCCGGCCGAAATAAATTTTGCGGACGCGTTTCCGGACCGTTTCGCTCGTTCTCCAGCGAAATGATTCCGCGTGGATTCAACTGAAAACAGTGATAGCGCATCACTGCTGCGAACTGAGCACCGTTGTTGTTGTTGGAACAAATGTTGCTCGTTTATATCGATTTCAATCTCTGTGCTATTAATGATAAATCGTGGCAGCTCTAATTGAACGGCACGTGATGAAAATCCATCGATTAAGTCTGCCCGTTTGCCGGATCCATTTAATCTGCGATATTCCCGACGATTTAAATATTTAGCGAGCCATTCAACAAGCGCCGAATCCGAACGCGAGCGTGAATATTCGGCGCTCGATTAAGAAGAACTCGATAGATGCACTTTAATCGAAACAATCGCGACATTACGATAACTGAATGAAAAAGGGCCACGGTTTCGCTAAATCGCTAAATGATAATAACGCGTAACGCGCGCGAACGATTAAACCGTAAACCGGATATCGCGATCCATCGCGTATCTATATATCAGAACACGCTGCGATCGGCGTAATATCGAGGCGATATCGAGACGGACATTACAGATTCCACGAATCAAGGCAATGCATCGAACTCCGCAAATCTCTTCGGACGAATCACTCCGAGAAAGGCCTGACATTATTATTATTATCAATAAAATCTAATGAATCGATTTCCTTAATGAACCGATGGGATCTCAGGGACGCCGAGCGAAGTCCGGAAGTACAGAAGTACAGAATTAATCATCCCTGCGCCCTTCCGTGCGAGATTACTCGATCGATCATCGAGATTCGTGCTGGAAGCAGTCCGGCCGGCGCGTATCGGAAAGCCGTTGATATTCCGACAATTCCTCACCTCAATTTGGTATCCAGCGTACAAAGTAGGCGCGGATCGATCGTGCGATCGATATCCGTGCGCGACTCGCAAATCCGAGGAATTCACTGCGATTGATCGATCGCGGTCGCTCAACACCCGCGACAGCCGGCCCGAGATACGCGCGCACGTCATATGCGACCTGTTCACTTTCACCCCGCGACGCACGGCGATACGGATTGCGGGCTGCGATGCGAAATAGCGCACGTTCGTTAACGAGGACACGGAACCCCCGCACGCATGAGCGGAGGGTCGGAGGGGAGGAAAAGGGCGAAGAGAGCTATCTAACGAACGTGGCGCGATCGCAGATGGAAAAAGCGCTATTAAAACGAAATATTTATACGACAGCGTTCACAGGGGGTGTAGGGGGAGTTGGGGGGAGGGAAGAGTTGGGTGTCACTCTAATTAAGGCAAATAAATTGCGGCGGGCCAAACAGGGCGACGCGGGATCGCGATTCCGAGCGGCGAGCGTATGAATGGGAGACAGAAATGGCTGAATTGTTATCGCGGATCCCTGTTGATAATTCGTCGGTGGCTAGTATCGTATAATAATTATTAAACCGTGAAATTGTGTAACCGGCGTTTCTGCTCCGGTAGCTTTACGTATAAAATATTTAACGTTACCGGCCGGGATAATAATCATGTCGAATTAAAGCTGATAAAACTCGCGGTTATTCAATCTCTTGGCGGAATATTTTATCGGGGCGCGTATCGATTGGCCTTTCATCTACATTGTCGATTAAAGTGACGAGTATTCGACAAGTTTGCTCAAGCGTGTTCCCCCCTCCCCCCCCCCCTGGTTACGTTCTCCCGTGATAACGCGACAATTATTAGCATAAGTACGTTGGGGAGTCATTACGTTGGCGCGAAGCTACTTTGCTCCTCAACAACGAGCCAGATGCACAATACGTTGGAATTAATCGGAGTTCTCGTGAACAACTCCGCTCGAAATGACACATTATACGCAACGATGGCTAATCGAAAGAGAGAGAGAGAGAGAGAGAGAGAGAGAGAGAGAGAGAGAGAGAGAGAGAGAGAGAGGTGCAACACGAAATCGCATAATGCATCGCGCGGACAGATCCAAATGAAAACAAGCCTCTCTCCCGCGGCTTGAATATCCCTTCAGACGCGAAGGCGACTGAGATGAAAGTCTCATCTCGATGTCGTTCGTTTACGAGCGTCCTTGTCGTACGCATCTTGGCTGCAAGATAAATTTTATCTCCCCGCATTTCCGAAAACTTTTCGAGATTCATCGTGAGATGCGAATAGATCCGGATGCTGATACCGAGGAAGCGACGCTAGATTAACAATTACGCCGAGTTTCCGACTTCGCGAATGCGAAGTCTGTGAGAACCGCACGCTCAACCGAACATAGTGGCGAAGAGTTAACGAATAATTGCCAGAGAGACAAGGATTCTTTTATGACGATGCTCGTGAACGTATCTCGAAATGACGCTAATTAAACTGCGATTCCAATCTCTTTATGAGATGTAACTTGTATATCTCTCGGTCGTCGTTTCTGATTTCAGCTGACAGAAGATAGCTCCCGAGGTATCAAAATCATTCGCACGCTCGCACAATTTTCGACAAGGAAAATTATCTCCAAACCGAACGCGTGCACACGCGTCATCACGCGGCTTCAAGACGCTTAGTCGAAAAACACGAGTGAGAAATGTTCGCGATCCTCACGATGAATCGCGTAAGATCGCCGTATCCTGCGTACGACGTGATTCCAGCTTCCTTCCGAGTCACAACGAGCGGAAGAAGCCACGAGAGAGAAGAAGCACGGAAAGACGAAGGAAGTGACAAACAAGTTCGCGGCGGAGTCAAAGAAAAATAGCAATCCCAGGAACAAGGAGGAGCAACACCGAGAAACGGAAAGCAACGGGAAGACTATTACACGTGCAATCACACGCGACGAAAGGATGTATCAGGAACGTCCGTATCGCGCGAGAGTTCCTGCGGAACTGACGGCACTTCCGCGCGGCAGCGTAAAAATCACGAGACACGATCCACCTCTTCTCAACCCCATTCTGTTCCCTCCACCTCGCTCTCGACTGACGCTCACGTGACCTTTCACCTCCCGCCCTCGCTGAGCTGCACTCTCGCCCTCCGTCCTCCCTCCCCTCTCCCGCCTCACGCCGCGCTCCGAAAATGCACGCGAAATTCTCGCCGGTGTCATTCTCGGTCCGACATTCCGGTCATGTCCCGCTACGATTGGTTTAAGCAAAACGATGGCCGAAAGGTGAGCTTGTACTTCAAGCCAAATAGCACGTGGGCGTCTCCGGCATGCTAAAACTGGGAATTCGCGCGCGGAGAATGGCGGTAGACATTAGCGTAAATTTTGTAAATGAGGAACCTCGCGAGTTGCAAGCGGACTGCGCTGAATGATTTTGAGAAAGCAAGCCTTCTCTCTCTCTCTCTCTCTCTCTCTCTCTCTCTTTCTTGTACATGTGAGCGTACAATCTTCTTCATGTTAATGATGTAAAATGATGTCTAGAATGTTGAAGAAAAATCTCGGATATACAGATGCCGAATGAGGATCGCCGAGAGCTTCGCTGGCACTTTGCATTCCGCAGCTTCGATTATTCGAGAAATTCGAGGCGGCTATTATCAAGGCAATGATTTATACATTTCGCTTATCTCACGCGGCTGTTCTACAAAATTAAACTCGTCCCTGAAGGCAAGCCTCGAAAGTAGGCATCCACTTTTCCGCGGACAGTGTTACGAGTGTTTCGGCATGGAGGTGGAACGAAACATCGAAAAATGCCTTTAAACATAAAGGCGCTCGTACATCATCCGCTTATTATACGGAACCGGAATGTTTACCGAATAAACGCGGACGGCTCGAGTAAATAACGCCGCGTGGTAAATCTTCCGCGCTTCGCAAGCGCGATAATTACAGCGCTCTCTCTCTCTCCCCTTCTTCCTCCCTCGAGGCTGTCGGTGCAAGAGAGTCGAATTTCGAACGATAATCTGAAGTAATATAATTCCAATCTGCATCCGTCCGCGGATATACGAGAATCGACGTTTTCCTTCCTAACGAGAGTCCCTTGAAAATCCCTTAAAGAGACTTAATCGGCGAAAGTTTTCCGAATCGCGGACATTGGCGTAATCTAATTCGAAAAGCCTCACCTGCCGTTTCCGGGAATTCTCACGACGTCGTAGCGAATACTGGGCTTCCTACGACAGTCTCTCGGACTCCTCAGGACCTCTCTACCGTTTCCGAAGGGCTTCTGGACGACGTCGCTGAGATAGATGCGAGTCTTTAGCGGCTGATACGCCTCGCCACCAGCCTTGCAGGCGCTGATGCAGCCGCAGCACTTGGCCATCGCGCTCGATTCTTTCCACGCTCGGACGGTCGGATCCCACAATGGAAGTTCCTTCACCTTTTATCCCTCCGTCTCGCGCATTCTTATTACTTCTCTACTTGCTGCCGCACTGCACTCGCGAATCGCTTTACTCGCTGGCGAAACCGCGCCGGGTCTGCTATCGACAGCGCCTGCACGTCCAAAGATCCAAAGCGGGAAAACACGAGGCGCGGCTCGTACCGGCGAAAGCACGTCCGCCGATACGGCCAGTCCGAGCGAGATACATTTGACGGCTCGGAACCGGCCGATCCCGAGTGCACGACTGGCCAGAGATCGAAAAAGCTCGTGAGTTATTGCGCGCGTGCTGCTTACGTGAACGGACTCTCCACAGCAGAGTCTCGATATCACTCAGCAGTGTGGAGGAAAAGCACTCTAGCTGAAAACCTGGAACGGATCCTCGCCGTGACCTTTGTCCAAGTCTCTGCCGTGAAGAAGGCGTTCCGCTCGAAGCAGACGCACACGGGACAAATTCAATTTCGCACGCCGTGGACACGCGCGACGAGACGCGGATGGTGCACCACGTCGCACCAGCTGTCGCGTTTCGTCGCCGGAAATAAGCATGGAGTTCACCCTCGTGAAAAATCCAGACTTTCCGCTGCGGCGTGGCGCGACTCGCGCCAGAATTTATGGGCTTCGTTATGATTCGGCGAGGATCAACAAGACGAAACTGAAATCGGGTATTCGTAAGACGAATGGCTCAGAGATCAGCCGAAATCGAAGGAAGAAAGAGAGAGACGGAGTGCAAAGTTGATGGAAATGTCGCGTGCAGCATGCGAGACAATGCCGAGATGCCGAGATCGTGGACTTCTCCGTGGACCTCTCTAGAGATTGCGTGATGCTGCGGATCGTTTTCTCAAATACTAAATACTCAAATATCGTCGTTTAATACCGTAATCCTCGCCTCCATCTTGATCGGCTTTTACCGAGTAGCCTCTTGGCAAATTTGCTCGATAATTCCCAATATTCAGGAAATATCCAGGCGCGATCATCTCGCGATGCGCACGTAACTGATCACTATCGCGGATGATTTGCTCTCACGATGGACATGCAGTGTTGAAAGTGTCTTCTTCAATGTCGCGAAAAGATCTAGCTACAAATTAAAAAGAGAGGCTTGACTGGAAATCTGTTGCTCATCGCGGGAAGACACGGTGCATAACGCGATGATATTAATTTGTTTATCTATGTGTCACGCAAGTAGAGCATTTTCATGCGGCGTGAGAGGATTACGAGTCTTCGTCGCGGTTATCAGCTTACCGCAGAGAATTTATTCGGCGTACAAGTAAATTCTCTTCCGCAAAGGAGATGGAGAAACGCAACAATATTCCGCGGGCATACTACATTTCTCTCACGAATCGGAATTTTGCTCTCGCAATCTCCTTTGTGCTCGCCGAAAATTTGGGAAACTTTTACTTCGAACTGTCTCGCGTCGCATGTCGGAGAACACTGTCGGAAATTCGCGAGTTGCCGCGCGATGAACGCTTGGGACGATACTGAGAGAAGTATCTCCCCGAAGGGAAGAGATGAAGAAGAAATAGAAGAAGAGTCAAAGAGAGGAGGAACGCCTGTCCTCCGTCTGTGCGTCAGCGGTGCGTGACGCATAGTGATTTAAATAAGCATGCAATATCTCCCCGGGGAAACATTTTTCGCCATCATTTAACGTAAAGATAAGGACGATCCTCGCGGACGATCTGGTAGCGTCGACGCCGCTGTTGTTGCAAACGATCGGTTCGTTTTCGATCGAGGCTTCGGGGGAGGTCTCGTCAGCGAAGATTTCTTCCCGGCGGATCAGATTTGATTCGATTCCCTCAGGCTCATATTTCGGGCGCGCAAAGGCGATTCGACGCGACCTCCACCGGAGGTTACGCCAATGCACACGATCGCATCTCGTAAGACATTCATGGGCGTACACGGGCGCGGGAGCGCCTTTAGTCGACACACGGGTCGCTGTAGTCTGCAAACCGGGCGGATCAACAACCGGACTCTGGGCTCGGTCCGACTGCAGCATCTTGTTCTTCTGCGTTACGCTCGCGCCGGTCGGAAACGCGTATCGCGCATCGCTGAAAATTTCATTCGCGCCGCTCGTGTCGATCCATCTCGCTCGATTATATCGTGCCGGAGAGAAGGCACGAATTTCCGCTTCCGGGAAAACGCGCGGAACTATCACGGCGCGTAACAAGGCAACGATAACGCGCTGTTATCTAGCTACAAATAATCGCGATAATTGCATGACCGACGCATGTAATCAGACGACGAGGAGCTGCTGGGGAGCTGCTAGGGACGACTAACGGCGCCAGCAAGGTTCAGATAGATCAAACAGACAGGGCATCGTTATTATCGGTACGGGGCGGTTCCCTCTTCCCTTCCGGAACAAGTCTCTCAGCGGGAGAGCGAGGGGCGAGGCGCCGCGCGTAAAACGCGTCGCGAGCAGAGGAGAAGAGGAACGCCGACGCGGAATCGAGCGGTGGCGCGCGGATTCGCCTGGAAAATGCGACACGTGCGCGCCAGAAGCACAGCAAGACCGATCTCACGCCCCGCGTGATCCGGATCCTTTCCCCGCCTGCGCTCCGGCCCTTCGTTGCAGACGGAAAAAGGAAGAAAAAGAAAAAAAAAAAAAAAGGAATGCCGCCGCATACGTCCGCGCATCCCGGCGTGCGTCGCCCGACTAACGGGATGCAGCGTGCGTCAGATCCGCGATCGGATCAGGCCGTTCGGCGCTTTAATGACACGGCGGCTGCTAGGTTTCGGCGCGATGCAGCGAGCGGATCGATCAATACCTACGTCGGGAAATTAAATCCCCGATCATTTGCCACGATTAAGCCGAGCCCCGGTGAATCACGGGGCAAATAGCACACGCACGTGTTGTGCACACATACCGACGGAAATATAAATTAAAGTGCACGGCGCGCGAGCGTGCACGAAAATATGTGAGCCGAGATCGCGAGTTTACTTTCCTTCGCCGACGATTTGCCACACAATTTCCTCCCCGCGAGCACTCCAGACGCACGCGCATCTTCAGCCTTCGCGCATGACGATGTTCCTCTTTGACTTTGTATCAGACAGCTACATTAAACAGCGAGAGAGAGAGAGAGAGAGAGAGGAGGAGGAGGGAATTGCATGGCGCGCAGGTAAAATTGCATGATGTTCCAGACGCATTTTTCTTCGTCAAATCCTCAGATTTGATCTTGCCGTCGAGTGTATATTTTCCATCGGAATTAAGCTTGGAGTTTAGCACCAGAGGGAAGGTTTGACGATGTGCGAAGATTTTATGATAAGCCTAATTGGATAATATTTAACAATCTCAAAGGTATTATGAGATCAATGGCTGATCTTAGATTTGAACGTGTTTAAGATTTAATCGCATTCAAATCAGAATCAGAATCCATCCACGAAAAGCAGCCTGCCACAAAAGCTTCGCCATGTTTAGCTGCGCTGCGTTGATTTATTCTTGCTTTTTGATTTTATATTCTATAGACGTGAGTGCAGCAGCAGCGCGCAAAGTGAGTCACAGAATGTTAAGTTAAGCGTAATTATTTCTTTTTCCTCCCCTCTTCCCTCTGCGTTTCTTGCCCAAGTTCTCGTGTCCAATAAATCCTTTGTAACGGCCGTATGAGCACGTAATCCGTTTACTTTGCGGAAAGCGCTCCTTCCACTCCCGAGACAACAAATTTATTAAGAACAAAGGGATCTCACGGATGATCGGAGGCGGTCCATGATGGAAAGCGATCTGGCGCTTACCGCGAGTGCTCTCGGTTTAAATTCCTTTTCCATTTCCCCGAGTAGTCGCTCTTTCGCTCGTACGCGTCATTTAATCCTGTTTGAAAAAGCAAAAGTCGATCGAAACGAACGAATCCTCTCTTTACGGTTCGTTTTCTCGATACGACGCTCGCGCACGTGCCCGCGCATTGCATTAGGAAGTTCGCGAACGTAAGAGCGAAAAAGGAAACTCTCAGGACGTGAGCGAGATTTGTGCCACGCGATACGTGCCTTTACGAAGGGACTGAGGTAATATTAAGAGGAAAATTGCGTCTTCATCGGTCACTCGTGCTATTGTAAACCGCATCAAATATTTCTTTTACATTTCTCTCAAATCCATTAACATTATGTACGTCGACGGGCGTTGTTGCACGGTGGCTTGCAAAACGAGGAAAATCAGCCGATGAGAGCAGAACGGTCGCAATACTTGGCGTCTAAAAATATCGATGACGCGGCGGCGTATAAGCGCAAAAAGAATCAATCGGCAGGGAGATGGAAGGCAATATTCATGCACTTGGCGAGCGCGCGAAGCGGAAGGCAACGCTCTCATAATTCAGTACGCCGTGCAATATCGGGGATCCTGCGGAGCCTGCGACGCCGGCACACTTTCGTATTTCACCTGAAACAGGTGGATATTGCCGTCGATGTATCACCGTCAGGCCGTTCCTATGGCGTTTCCTTGCCGCAATTTATCCGCTGCGGTAAGATAGCCGCGGATCGATTGATTTGTCGACAGCGTTGACTTCCACGATTAACAACGCGTGTGATCGCCCGGCGTTTTGCAGGTTTAACTACGAATTAATTAATCGTCGGTACGGCGCTACCTCTTCCTTTGAAAAAGCAACCTGAAGCCGTAACCTCCGTTCTTGCTCTTTTACTTCTGTCGGATTAGGAATCCGTTTGCATTTATTTTACCCAAATCCGTTCGTTCAGTACTCTGACGAATATTGATGAGTGATGATGAGTCAGGATGAAATGTACAACGTACGAAGGAATAGATTTGACCTCGCAAATCCGTATTGTCATTCGTATCGCTCGCTGGAAATCGATTGTTTCGTTAAGGAAGATGCTGACTCGCGGCTGCAGCGAATCCTTCCCCGTTCCCGCGCTCTCCCCCTGACATTGCCCCGAGATTTTCATCCCGGTAATTTCTCCGTTTCCTTTCCCCACCCTCGCAAGAATGATTGGCCGCATTGTGGGATGCTTGTAATATCCACGGAACAAAGTGCAATAACAAATTGGCCGACAAGAGACGACACGGGAAACGAAATGATTATCCGCTCGCTTCTTCTACGCCGGGGCTTTTCCGGCTTCGCGGGAATGCGCTTCATCGTTGTCGCTTGAACGATGCCAAGTCGTCCCTTTTCTCTAATTCAGCTCTCTGAAGGGTGAATGTCTGAGAATACCTTCGCGATGTCGGGAATGTCGAAAGCCGGGATGTCGAACAAACGCAACGTCCGCGTTGAAGCGCTCGTAATCGATATACATCGTTCTCTTTCTTCCGCAAATAATTAACGGCTCGACGTTGTTGTGCTTCCTCTGCAAGTTGCGCATTTATTACAAAAGCTTCTTCGATTGTTCGGACAACGTCGAGATATCATATCGAGCAGCCTACGTCACTCTCGCACTGCTATCGATCGCGCCGGCCACGAATATCCCGCGAGTTTGCCTCGCGGTTTTCCGGCATGATTCCTTGGAACGCGGAATGCGAATTGCAGTCGCACACGATCGGCGATCGATCGATCGATCGTAACGATTTCCGCTCGATGGTTTCCGGCGATTGGTTGCCGGCGTCTTTCCAGGAGCCGCGGACAGGACGCGATTTCGCTCGAAACAACGCGAAAAAACACCGAGGACGACACGAGTCTCGGGGAATCGATATCGAGTCACGAGAAAAAGAAACATTTCTCCTTCCGCAACATGGCTAGCCGTTTTTCTCATTGTTCCGTCGGTCTCCCGAGCTCGACGAGAAGAGAGCCATCCAGAAGAGAACCGTAACGAGCTCAGCGACTCCTCTGTCTAGCGCTCTGCCTCTTCTCCCCTCTGCCCACTTCGTGCGCGCTCCCGCGCCCGCAATTTTCTTGCTTGGGATATTATTATTCGCGTGAAAGATGTTAGCTGCAGAAAGATCTATCAAACGCTTACAACTTCCGCGACAAAAGGTGCCTGGTCGTTTCTCCATGGCAACTTTTGCACTTTGGGAAGCTAAACTGCTCTGTTCGCTGATCGCCAAGTCGACGGGGTAGCCTTTCAGCGCTGTTAGTTAAATCTGAGCAATCTATCCGTGATCGATATTCTATGTGGAATTTAGATGTATTCCGGAAGGAGGTTACATATTAAGAATACACGTAGCCGTCTATAAACAAACATTGTGTCGCGTTTCATGAGACACGGAGGAATCCAGTTTCATCGCTGCAATTTCCTTCTTCCTCGTGCGGGAGAAATCTGCCCTAAACCTTTTCGCGATGAATAAACATCGTCCGTGATTTGACTTTAAAAGATATCGAAAACACATTCGACGAATCCTGCCCGATGAGAGTGAGTTGGGCGAGCGAGGAAAACCACATTCCACGAGGAAACGCACATAGAGGGAAGGCAACTCACAGGATGCTTTAGAGAATCTACGATTCGATCGATCTTGCATCGAGCGGTACGAGGATCGTACATCCTGCTCGCACGGTTCTTACGCAAGTTGCCGAACAATCAAAATCCAAGATCGACTTTCCGAGATGCGCTCTGAATTCGCGAATGGAAGCTGGTCGAGGCCGGAGCTGCAGTCGATCGTGGCGAGATACGTGCGAGGAAGCGAGAAGAAGAGATGCGTGCGAGATCAAGAGGGAATGAAACAGCGGAAAGAAGAAAGAGAGGGAGGAAGGCGAGAGCGAGCGCGAAGTCGGAAGAAACGAGAGAACGCATGACTCGACATGGCGCCATCGGCCACTTTTACCCTGATACTTTCGCCGGATTCGTGCGTGCACATCGCAATTGAGTGCACTCGAGAAAGTAGCCACGTGGGTACGTAGCGGGGCGTATCATCGCGATGCACTAAGAGGCAGAAGAGGGAGAACTTTTGCGCACGAGAACGCTCCGCTTCAGCTCGGGCAAAAACGATCAAGATCCGATGGCACTCGATGGTGCATGAAGTGCATATTTCGCGAGCTGCGCGAGGCAAGACGGATGGGAAATATATCGACAGGATATGCTCCGTCGAAGAAGTATATTAATTAAATTCTCGCGCATCTTTCGGGGAGAGGGGTAGGTTGGGGGGGAGGAGGAGGAGGAGGAGGAGGAGGAGGAGGAGGAGGAGGAGGGGGGGGATTAAATCGCAACGCTCTAGAGAACAGGCCAGTGACGGAGCAACAGAGAGGAAAGAAGAAAGAGAAAAAAGAAAGATACGGAAGCTCGAAGGAAATATTTCTTCTATGCGCTGGCATTATATGCCAGGTGAGGTATATTTACTCGCTGGGACATTACGGAATTATCTCCGCAGTGTCCTATAGTCCCGCGAGAATGAGCGATTTACTGAAAATGGGACGGCAGTGTAACTTCGGCATGGCATGGAAGGAGGAAATAACGCTCTCCCAGATGCGGATGCGCCATCTTGGGAAGAAACGTCCCTCTCGCCGCGATGAATTACACCGAGTTGTAGACGAGCGAGGGATGTAAAGTCGACGGAAAACTTTAGTTCGGGACAGAAAGCGCGCGTACATTGGGGGTCCCTTGTGACGTTTCCCGTCACGGTGCGACCTCGTCTCGTGGCGTTTCACGGTGTTTTCTTTGTGTGCATAAACGTGCGAGGCATAAAGGGAACCAGAGAAACAGAAGAAGATGGAGCAACAGACGGAGAAAAGGAAAGAGAGAGAAACAGCAAGAGAGCGACGCGATGCAGAGAAGCGAGCATCGGTCCAGAGAAGATGCTGAAGAGCGCCGCGGAGAGTAAACGGAGACGCGATGGCGAAGGAGAGAAGGAATGCGGTGCGGTCACAACATCAAAGTGAAACGAGATGGCGAGTCGTCTGGCCGCGACCGAGCGTGCACGCCGAATGCACGGAGGCTGCACGAGCGTACCGCACGAGCTACGGCTTCGTAGCCTACGATTTACTGGTTTGCTGACGCAGGTTTCAAGGCTGACGCCCGATTTTCGCGAGTTCCGGCGAATTTTTCTCGCCCAACTCATTCTCATTCCCGGGATTCGCCGTTAACGGTACTTTCATGTCAACCGAGTAGTCCGAGGGCCTTTTGCTGCTCGTTTGCGGATGCTTCCTTTGAGCGACACGTTTCTGTCATAGCAACGCTTCTTCCGAATAGGCAAACGTGCTTATAATATTTCCTTCCTACGAGATTTCTCTTTAGAATGACTAAAGTTATTTTCATGTAGTCTAGTTCAACAGTTTGGTCCACATATCCGTCCATGCAGATTGGATGGTGCTTTGCGTTGACCCTTTGACTGCTACGGATACATACACACGTCCGGGGTGAATTGTGGACACCTACATGTGATTGTTTCTGTCGAATATACGCGATAATAAAAGTTATCGGTGCTTGAGATAGACGCATGTGACGCTACGTTTCTCAGCATAATAATTCTCAGCATTAATAATCAAAATTCTATTTAAATCTGATTTTCGTTTCACAGAGAGTTGCTTCTTTCAACGATAGACGGTTGTGATTGCCGCAGGATGCAGCGCAATGTTGTCATTGTTGTTGCGTATATAATTATTAAACTCGAGAATAGTATTCTTATATTATTTAATTTAACGTAACTGAGATATTACAACCGTAACTCGGCTGTATACACGTTGTATAATCAATCTAACATTGATAGTACGAAGAATACACGAAGAAGTATTTCGCACAGATCGCATCCGCGAGCCGCAGAGAGTTTAAGTCTACAATGTTCCGCAGTCAAGGAGTTAAGTTCATGGGTCATCGGTCATCGGTTTCATTTAATAGCTCCTTCGTGACTTTTCCGACCGGCTTCCCAGTTTGATTTTCCACCACGCTATACATGAACGTGTTACGTTGCGGAAGAAAGCGATAACTCCACGAATGAGGAGAACCCTAGATTCAAGTAAGCACGCGTCTTTGTTACGTGTCGTTTTTATCGCTAAAACGAGCTTTCTCTTGATTTAACGCTATCATCTCCAACGGAACGAGATTGTGTTTCGTTTCGAGTTAGCGTCTACATGTGCGGCTGAAAGGTGGCTTTGTACCACTCGCACTATGTATATATCGATAAGAACACGCGATATAAGGTAGTCGGGTAACGGCAGTAATAGCCCGTGGCTATTTTAGGTTCGCGTCTAAACTGCGCAGAAATGGATTTGTACCAAAGTACATGTGTAAAACATTTTCTGTTTCTTGACGCCAGAAGAAAGCAGATCGATTTGCTGTCTTCTATCAGGACGTTTTATCTCATTTGGAATATGAGACAAAGAGAGAGAGAGAGAGAGAGAGAGAGAGAGAGAGAGAGAGAGAGAGAGAGGCAGATAGTGCACGCCTAATGATACGGATCACGCGAGATTATGTATTTTTACACGTGCTCATTAATGTTCCTTGTATAACTTTTTTGCTGTATAATGGATATCGCAGACGCTCGATTCGATCTCCTCCTCGGTTGCGTAATTGAGCGAGAAAATAAAAAATGTCGGATTTCGGAGCGTTACATTTTGTCCGACCGTCACTGCCTTCGACACGCTTAATCGCGTTATTTTCTACAAAGCGCGATTGTGCACTTTGCTTGATCGGCAAATTCGCCGAGAAATCGGCAACAATAAAACTCGACTCGCTCCTCGATCGTCGAATTGTCAGAGAGGCGGAACCGCGCGAGAGCATCGGGAAATGCCTCGAGATCCGCGATCAAAGCTCGATGAAATTTAAATCGGACCAAGCGATGATCTATGAAGCAGCCGTCGACGCGAAGATCAATCGATTTTCCTAAGGGAAGCAACGAACTTGGTGCTCATACTACGAGCTGCTGCTCGATCATCGTCCGTTCTGACTTTCGCAAGGGAAAAACAACGACGACCAGGAGGATATTATCGGGTATCGTGGAGCTCTAATCGGATGAGAAGGGCTCCCTCGTTTCTCGACGCGGTAGACGAGAAACAACGCAACAGACCCAACAGAAAGAGCGGACACTCACCTCTGCTGCGATCTCGGCTATTGCTTCGACGAACGGTCTCACGGCATCCAGCATCCTCCGTTCTCTCGTTCGCTATCCTCTCCGTCTTTGTTTCCGTCTCCCTCTTTTTCCTTCAATCCCTGTCTCGGCCGCTCCAAGTACGTAATCGGAAACGAGCTGCGAGAAGGATGACGGTATTAAGTTTAAAGCCACAAAAGGCCAGTGTTCTGGCGCACACACGCGGTGTGCGTGCGCGTCTGTATGCGTGTGTACACGTGGCTATTTTATCGAACGCTCCTCGCGAATTACAGTCTCGAGTCTTTAAATACGTACGCGGGGGGGTAACGGATAATTTCAAAGTAAGTTCCAAGACGAGGGAGGAGTTACGAAATGTCGCGCGACATCGGCAGAGTTTTTCTTCGCGGGATAAACGCGCGATATTAAATCTTCCATCGATCGATAAGCGTGTCGATAGATACGCCGAAAATTCCAAGTGACTTGGATTCGAGAGTCGAGACATCGAGAGAGAGAGAGAGAGAGAGTCGAAGCGGACTTGACTCGAGTACATTTGAGATTAGCATACCTTCAAAGACCTTAACTTGTCATTCCAATCAGCGTTGCCGCTAAATGTTTATGCACATCATGCACGAATTCCAAAACCGTTCGAATGCCTCCCGGTGCATTCTGCCGGCCACTCAGCTGGTCGATGATCGCGAGAGTCACGTATTTACATGATCTTTTTCTTCTCCCGTGCGCCCGGGCGAGATGGTTCTCCTTTTTCTCTCGGTCGATGCCAACGACGTGGCAAGAATGCGTGAATACGCCCACAACCGAAATATCTACCTGCCCGGCTCGCTTCCTCGCTTGCTCCGGTGAGTCATGGACTCAGGTCGCGCAGTTTCTTCAATATTCCGACATTTCCTCACGCATTTTCGTCACGTTAATCGTGCCTTAACCGCGATCGCCTGCGATCAACGGTCGTCGATTCCTCCATCTTTCCACCGTGAGCACCAATGACCACCCCTCGACCCATGATGATTATTAAATCGCATTATTATCGTTATGATTACAGAAATTTTTATATTTTATTATCACTCTATACCCAGATAAGCGGTATCAGTTGACTGCACGGGATGCGGCTCGTGCGAATTCCAAAAGCGTAGCGCAACAAGCGCAGCATGATTCTACGTAAAGCGCACAAAACAGATAAGATAAGAAGAGCTAAACGGCGTGGCGCTTACCCTGCAATGTCTAACAAAGAAAAGAGATTTTAGCGATCCTACTGAAGCTGAATCATTGCCCGTTAATCCCGCACGCGTCTCGATCGCCTCCGCTGCTCTCGTCGAAAAATGGACACGCAGGATAGGAGCAATTGGAGCAATGATAGTCCCGTTGTTCGTGAAACGAAGGGATTCGCGGAGGAACTCACCGTTCTCGACCTGGAGGAACCAGGAACGCAGTTATCGATGATCGGCACTTCCGTCAGCAGTGGAGATCGCGCAGGTCGCTGCGCGAATCGGCCATCCACCCTGCGTTGTCACTGCACTTAATTCACGCACAAGCTGGTCGCGACTTATTCCCACCTCGAACCCTCGCGCTGAACCCTCGCGAGCCGAGCTATCGAACTATCCCTCCTCGCCGAACGCGCCCGCGGCTACGACTGAAAGTCGCCTCTCGAGCGGGCAGCAGCTGCGCACCTCCTCAGGTTCTTCGTAATCTTTGATATCCGAGGAATCGACGATAATGGATTTTGTGCCCTGATTTGGATCTCCCTCGCGCGGGTGATCGTCGGCGAATGTCCGTCGCGAGATGAACAAAGATCGAGTTTCCCAGGAGGATTCGATCAGGTCGGAGATTCAGAAGAGAAAGAACCGCCGAAACGGACACCAATCAGCTCTCCAACATTAACGCGCAATTTCCACCGGCCTGGTTCGCCGAATCTCTGATCGAAGCGCCGCTTCGATCAGCGAAACGATCAGAAAAAACGTCGGAAAGCGTCGAAGCGATGACGCGCGGCGAGAGAACTCTCACCTGATCGCGGCGGCTGATCGCAGCGGATCGGCGCGACTTTTTCCTGTCTCGCGCGCGCGCGCACACACACAGGCACACACACGTGACACACACACACACACACACACACACACATGCACATGCACACACCGGCACGTACGCGCGGCGCCGCGCCGTTTTCCGTCGCGTTTTCCGCACGGGATCGTGAGCGCACCTGAAGGTACGCGCGCGCCGCGAGAGCACACGTACCGCGTAAGGACGAAACCGACACGACACTGGAGAACGGGCAACAGGTTCGTCGGCTTCCCCCGAGGAACACGGCAACGGTGTGTGTGAGAGAGAGAGRGRGRGAGRGAGGGGGGGGGGGAGAGAGAGAGGCTGTGGCCAGGTAAACCAGGTAAGCCGCCATTGCTCCTGACGCAGCATCCAGTCTGCCAGTGGCGTACTTAACGGGACTCGGGAGGGCCCCCGTTAATTTCCCTCGTAAAGGTACGAGCGATGGAAAATTCTGATGATTGGATCGTCTTTCTTATCAATGGGAAACTGAGGGAACGCATCTCCCGATGTCGCGTGCACTTGCTTCGCGATTTCGTCTCCCTCCAGCGAATTACGCTTGCGTGATTCTCTCATACGTGCGCGTGTGTGCGTGTATCGTGATTCGCTAGGGCATATAAAAAAATAGGAACGTAATTTTGAGTTTTTTCTTTACTTCGATACTCGGGCAGGCTAAAGACGCTGTTTAGTCGCAATAACGCGTCACCGGAGGGGAGGAGGATAGTTATACAAGGTTATATAAGTTTTATATACATATATAGACATCTATATATATCATACAACATCTATATATATATATATATATATAGACATATCGCATTTTTGAGATTTTGATATGTGACTGCTGTTGCGCTACTAATCGCAAGCGAATTTGAATTAGCTCATACGTGCTGGATCATGCCGGATCTGCGAATAAACAAAGCTCACACCTCGTCGTTTGTTCCTTTGCGACTCACAGAGGGAAAGTCATCGAAGCGCATCCGACCGAGGGAGATTGACTCGACGAATTTCCCGAAAGGAGTGACTCCGTTCCTCACGAATTTCAGAGGCGGCGCGCGCAAGTTAATCGTCGCGGCAGCGACGAGGCGCGGTCCATTTGATGATGCGGGTACCTTTGATGGGAAAGGCCGGCTACGCCACTGCGGCAACAGGTTGTTGCCAATGAGAGCTGCCATGAATGAGCGAGCGAGCTCGTTTCGTGGCAGCGCGACCTGCCCCGCGCTACGTGGAGACGAGCGCGATTCTTCATGTGGCTGGACGCGGTCCGCCATTCGTGATCAGCAGCCGCCCGATAAATATGCAGAAATCGCGTTCGCGTTTGCGCGTTTGATGATAAACCTGTATTTTTTCGCCCTTCCGTTCGCTTTCCCAGTGGGTGGCTCGTCGGCGTGGCGAGTGAAGCGCGATGGATTCTCACGATAACGCCAGACGCAAGACTCCTCTTGGTCTTTTACGACCCATGAGAGAGTCGAGTCATTATCAAAATCAAAAGCGACAGAGATATCGTGCCGGTTTCGAAACGCTCTCGAGAACCTGTCAGGTCGTCGGAAAGAAATTCTTGGTCGGTTAATGAACGGTGGTTGGCATATCCGGGTTCGCCCGGAGGGGCGAACAACCGTCAACTTTTGAAAGTCTTGTGGAGACACAAGGAAAGGTACATCCCCCTTTTGGCTCGGGATTGTCTCAGAATTAAGAATTAACGATGAAAAGTATAAAGAAAATTATGGATAAATCGCTAGAATAATTACAATGGCGGATATCCCGCCCCCCAAGGAGGCGACCAATAACGTTTTCCTATTGCTAAAACTGATGCCTTGCTGATGAGGGAGTGTATATATTTCGATGTACTTTCTAAGGGAGTTACCCTCTAAGGAAACCTGTACCGTCCGAGGATATTAACGCCTCGTCGGAATCCATAATTTATGGTGTCTTGCTTCCCGTGCGAGTGAGAAAACCGATTGACGGTCGAAGGAATGAGAGGAACAGCCAAGGATAGAACGAGTCGCTCCAACGTGATGTAAAAGGCAGCTGATATGCACGTAATCGGCATCAATCGCATCTCCAACACCGTGACGAAACATCAAGAAACGTGAGACGCACGAACGATGTTCCTTTCTCGAGAAATGAGCAAAAAGCACGAATGACGTCATGCCCCCATAAGCTTCCTTCTATGACGAGTGCAATTTGCGAGACGTATTCTGAGAAACATGATTTGCGGGATTGATTGATCCTGCATTTTGTACGAGACGTTCGTCTCGTGCGAGAATAGAATTAAACTTCTCCGGAATTTCTCTCGAGCGATCTAGCGATCTAGCGAGCAATCAGATCGCTAGATCGCTCATCGATAATCGGCAAATTATGTTATGCTGACATTTTCTGCCAGTTTCATCGAGCTGTTGTTCGAGCTCGAGCTCGTAACTTTGAAAACTTTCCCATTGAATTTAACTGGAAGCTCTAAATTTGCATAATCCTCCGACATGTTGTTGACATTTGGCCCCCTGATATCTCGTCAATTTCATCAAAATTTGCGCTGCTCGAATATTGAATCCAGCAGTAATTCTCTAAATTACATTTCCCGAGATCGTAGCTCGTGCCACTTCTTGGGAGATCTTATTCTCCTGATAGCGCGTCAATTTTGTCGTGTTCAAATTCGTGCGTCTGGAACTCTCGCACTTTAAATTAATTAGAACTTTAGAATACATTAGAGTTTCCTGCCGTGTGCAATTGTATACAATACTATCTCTCTGGATCCCCACAATAGAATCGATCGAACAATACGGAGGACAATTAAAAGTCGATCGACGTATTTCGCGCTGCGAGTGCAGCTGTTTCGTCGCGAGATGACAGCAGCGTACACCAATTGTTTTCTCTCTGTTTGTGCAGCTGTCAAAGATGTGTGATGCCGCGTCAGCGATCTCATCCGTCGTTCGACGACAAAGTCAATCGCGATTTACATTGAGGGAGAGGAGCTGATAAGCGCACGAAGCTGGCTGCAGAAGATGACGTACCGTGTGGCGCGCGATAAGCACAGACTCCGCACTTAGATGCGCCGTACCGTGCCGTTTCACGACAACCGATTAGCCGGAGATAACCTTTAAGGCGCTGATCAATTAAGGCGCTCGTCGCGTGTAAGCGCATCAAATAATACGAGGATCGCGCGCGTCAGTCATGGCATGTCTACTGCTAAATCAGGAGAACGTCTGCCTCAAGATACCCTCGACCGACACGGTAGACGGGGTGACGTATTATTGCATCGAGGTTGGAATTGCATCCATCAAGTGGACCGTCAGGCACAGGTGAGCTCGATGATGATCTCATTTCATCTGTTCTAGCTCTGTTACTATTTCGTTAGTTGATACGATTGACGATTAATATTGGATGACGATGAAGAGAAATATGCTTCATCTTCTGCGTTCAAGGTACAATGACTTTGCCGAGCTGCACGAGAAACTCGTGTCCGAGCACTGCGTCGAGAAAGACATCCTACCGCCAAAGAAACTCATCGGCAATAAGTGCGAGGCCTTTGTGGAGAAACGCCGTCAGAGTCTTGAGTTGTACCTCAATGCTGTTTATAATTACCTGAAGAAAGCAATGCCTAGGGAATTGGCAGTGTTTCTAGATCTGCATGTATACGACATATATTTTCTGCTGCAGAGCATGGCGTTAGAATTCTTTACAAATGGCAGCACTCTGCTGCAAACTTCATCTAGCTACAAGTTTAATCCGATACAGGTAGATAAACTAGTTTTTCATCATTAGGGAGCAATAGGGACAGACAATTATGAGAGGACATAGATATTTTCCACAATGGTGTTATAATATGTTGAATGCGCACTATTTTTGTTTTATTTGTTCACTGTTGCGGAATAATTTTGTAATCGATGGAGAGAATGGAAAAATAAATTGATATTTAATATCGTTTTCATCAAGCAACAAATAATCATTCTTCCTACCAGTTACAGCAAAAGGCTTAACTTTGCATCTGTTTGCTTTCAGTTGTATGCAGTCAGTGAAAGATTAAAACATCCATGCCCGTCTTTGGAAGTTATCGATAAGAAATATGATTTTAGTCACGTATTGGACTTTACCTCTCACATAAACAATCTTGCTATCGAGGGCAGTTCAGAACCTTACAAGACCAGTAACATTTACCCGTCCGCGTTGTCCATTGAGTTAAGTACTTTTAAGAACGTGAGTCATCTGACGATAGATCGATATCCTGTAGACAAGATTTACAATATGGGAAATCTACGTGACACCGTTGTCACGCTAAAGATCACCAATACCAAGCTCAGGAACATCGTGGAGCTAGCAATGTGCGAGGAGGTCCACAAGAGCATCGAAAACGCCAACGACTCTCATGTATGGCTGAAGGTGACGCATCTGGATCTCAGCGACAATCGTATAGAAATCATCGATGAGGCAATCAAGTTGTTACCACACATAGAAAGTCTGACGTTGAACAATAATCATCTGTCCGAGATCTCCAACGTAACACTGCTGCCGCGATTGTCTCAGCTGTATCTGGCATCAAACAACTTTACCAGTTTGCCGGACGATCTTCACACGAGACTCGGTTATATAGTGAACATCGATTTGTCGCAGAATAAGTTGACGTCGCTTGCTAGTTTCTCTAAACTGTACTCGTTGGAAGGACTGGATGTAAGCTGCAATCGCATCGAGAAGATCGAAGAAGTAAAACACATCGGTCATCTGCCATGTCTTGAAAATCTCAGGTTGACGGGTAATCCGGTGTCAACCATTGTGGATTACAGAGTTAAAGTATTGGAGCCGTTTGGCAAGAGAGCTGCCGATATTTGTTTGGACAACGAGAAACCGAATCAGAAGGAACTCGACACTGTGTCGGTCCACCAAGCGTTGCGCATCGCAAGGGAAGGCAAGTCACCTACGTTTACCGCGTCAGACGCGCCGCTGTTCTCCGCCGAAGTACCAAGTATATAGAAACTCGCTAGTTTTCTTTTCTACGATTCTAAATCTTATCGCGAGATTTGTACATCTCGATTTATATACGATTTATTCGCTGCTTTCGTCAATATGTAGACGAAATACGGAGAAGAATGTGTTTTTATCGCCTCCGGTGACCGGAGCAGAAAATATACCAAACAATAAAGTAGCACACGTCAGGAATATTGTAGGCTTATAAGAATTTAGCAGATAGGACATGGGACATTCTTTTTCTCAGGCAAGAATAAAAACGTGGATCCATGACATAATAAAATTACGTCTTGTGCAATTCGCGAGACAAATTCGTAAATAAATTTTTCGTTATTTTATATATCTAATTATATGTGAAAGCGTAGCGTTTATTCTTTATTTATGAACGAATATTTAATCTCTTCAGTACGATCGTCGATAGCCAGGAAAAGTACGACCGATCGTAAATCGAAGTTGAAACAATAACATAATCTTTTCATTAAGTTTTAAAAATTATTTCTTTTATATCCCATAAATATATTATATTTGTATATGTAATACTACGCGTCGGATGTGCGTCGTACCGAAGAAATTTATAATTTGAATGTGAAAATATTGAATCTGATTAAAATACTCTTTTATTGTGTTTATGATAGGAACAAATCAATTGTGCAATATTATCTAAGATATTTTTATCTAATTCTTCTCACAAAAGAATCCTCTCATTCCGAGAGGAATACAAATAAAAATTCAATTTTATAATTTAACGCAAAAAATTAATCTGTATATAAGAAAAAAGAATATTTTGTTAATAAAGACGAATAAATCTGCAGTCTGTGATAATTTTGTCATCGATATCTTGATTCTAATATTTTAGATATAAGAAAAATCATATTTTACCCATTAAATTATTAACGAGTTTCAAATTACGAATATATATTACTTGATACCAGTAATATATAGGCAGGGATATAATTTCTTCATATATTTTCCAACGTTAGAGAAGGGAATTCGATAGAAATTTATTACCGATTTTATTTAAACTTGCATTCGTATTACCTTTAAACATTTTATGCGCATTTCGGAAATATTAAAATATTCATAAATAATATCGATATAATGCTCATATATATATACTAAGCATTGTGTTATAGTCTTTTAACGTACACCTAAACTAGCACATATATAAATTAACCATTACAAATGTTTTCCATCGTTTTGTAATGGCCTCGACTCGTTGATATGCGGTGCAAATGTATGTTGTGTGCGTATGTATATATGTATATAAATATTATATATATAAGCGATACGAAATTTTCACAGCTTCTCAAAAAACGTCTAACTAAAAATCCACTTTTTCAAAAGGCAATGCACGTTTCTGAGAAAAGTTACTCTCTACGAGGGAATCTGAAACACTTGGCGTATCAAAGGAATAAAGCCACTCGTATGAAAAAGGAAAACATCTTATCAAATATCTTTGAATTTTCGCCTTTTTATAGCACTTTGACATCGATCTACATTTTGACTTTCCTTTTTAATTAATGTGAGTCGATAGCCACCCATGCATTTCGCACAGTCGCTGTTCTCGCTAGTCTGTTAAGATTGGTCGAACAACTTTCTCGCGCAGATAAATCGATTCGTTTTCAGGGATCATTATTGCGGGATGCGAGGAGGAAAGGTGCAATTTGGGAAACAGTTTGCACAATGATTGGAGCAGGACATGAAGGCGGGAAATCGATTTTCTCGCGATTCATCTCGCAGATTTACTGATGCGCGATCGGGATTAGCTTCTCGCCCGAACCGATCGCCGGTAAAGGCGCCTCTACGGTGAGCACTCCATCCTTGCTCAGGGATGATTTGATGCTCTCCGGATTGGTTCCCTTCGGCAGCAGGAATTCCCGATTGTATTCCCTGTATACCGATTTGCTTTCCGTCTTCTCTTCATGCTTGGCGTGGACCTGAACAAAACAAGATATCATAACATTAATCAGATCAGTTGCACAATACGCTGAAATTGGCAGCTCCTCATCCGTGTTAATCCAATTTGACAGACAAACGTAACAATACGCGCAATGATACGTTACGCGGAATGCGTTACGTGATAGTTTTAGATCCGATTAGTGCCGATATTTTCATTGAATGATCCGAGCTGAAAAGTTCCCTGTTTTTTCTGAATCATTGCGTCTACAAAGACATTATTACTTAATCGCTTAAATAATTAAAATATCATAATCCCTCCGATCTCTCCCAAATTAGCAGCATTCCTTGTGTAATATCGTGATACTATAAGCGCTTGCTATTGATATCGTTATCAAAAGCAAGAGATATTTCGTCCAGGGTTCATTGATGCCCGCATGTGCGCGTTAACCAGCGACTGAATGAATTTATAGATTCTCATTGACATTCGCCGTGCACCGTGTATCACGATTGATTCATCATCGCGAGTGTTCCGCGTGCTTTCTTCGTGAAGCCGCAAGACTGTCTCGCCAAGGCTCTAAAAACGCTGGCGCGTGAAAACAGGATCGTCAGTAAAATTCTCGCAATAATCAGGAAATGCGCTTGATGCTCTGCGTGACGCTTTTACTGGCAATTTCTCCGATCTGGAAATGGGGTAATGAGAGAGTTAGCCGTAATAGTGATAGACCGTATTACTCATACGGTCGACCTGTGAGTCATGCCGTTCGTTTGATCATGCGTAGGCTTCGTCTCCTTCGTAGAGAATTGGCGTAACGTTGAACGTCGATTCCACTTTTCCGTGTATGCGTAACGGATATTACGTTACAAATATATTCATAATGAATATTACGTTACAAGCTGCGATATCGATTACGTCTTTGCGAGCAACTTATATTTTAATGAGAAATGTGCGTCTACCATACTGTCTTACATTCTCTTAAATCTTCTCCGAGATGCTCCTGTTATTAGAATTGCTAGGTTTACGATGAGAGATACTTGCATTATAAAAATTGATGATTAAGATAAATTAAAATATAAAAGCTACAATTTATGTACAAGAATAAACGGCGATACGACTGTCTTTTAAAGTAAGGATGTTCCGATTTCTTCTGATTCCTTTCACGACTTGGATGGCATTAACGGACACACGAATGTGATCGCGTGATCACATGCACGATGATGCAGTCTCGCGGAAAGAAGAAATAAAATGGGATGAGGATTCCATCGTAAAGAAACATCCTCGTCGACGAAAGTGGCTCACAAGAGCCACGGTATAATCAGAGCGCCTGCATTTTACAAGAGTCGTGCAAGTAATAAAGGAATCGCAGCAGGACGAAAAGAGCGAGGAAGACAGCGAGCCGCCCTCGTTTCTTTCTTCCACGTCGACGCGAATCGATATCCTAGCTGCCTTCTTGCCAATCATCCTTTTCCGTTCGTTCCGCGTGAACTTGCTTCTGCCTGATCAGTTTTCTGTTATCCATCTACAAGTCTCCGAGCGAGGACATTTCAGGCGAAAAGCGCTCCATGTATCTGTCTTTTCGGAATATTTATCTTAAGCAGCTCCGTGCCCTTCGCAGCAAGGTTCTATCGAGCGAGACCGCGTTGACTCAACTGATCGATGATAATTTGCATTTTATCGTAAAGCGATCGCCCAATGCGTGCGCGCAGACCTCATTCCGCGTCCGGAATTTTACATACATACGTAACCCGTTTGTCACGATTGTTCTTCGTCGCGGGACAGTTCACCCGGATTTTATCGACGAAAAAAGGCGCTCCAATGAAATATGCATGAAAAACGGATCGATTCTTCTATCAGCAAAACAGCGTGCTCTTCTGTGCGATTCTTATTCCTTTCCCCTTTTTTTTTATTTTTTTCTGCTACGCGAATTACTGCTTCGCTTTGAATGTTCTTGTTTAATTTAAGTGAATGTTGAAACGAAGTCGATATTAGAAACTGCTTGCAAGACAGAACCTTCGCTTCAGAAGCGCAACAAACGTGCAAATATTATTGCGCGACTCGGAGACAGCGTCACCGTAGTTTCGTATAAACGAGTGTTATTACGAAGCCGTTACATCATACATGCACGCGTTATGTTAATGACGACGAGTTCGATCAGCGACGTATTTAGAAATCGCGGAGTTTGCGCGACTCGTCGAGCGACTCGCCTTGAAGATCGATGGCGAGTGCGCACTGTATGTTAATTCGCATGATCAAACAGCAAAAGTAGGATTATGCTTTACAACATGCGCATGAAACATCCTCCATTTTACACGAGATGTAAAAAATTCGTCAAACACTCGAATCCCTGTTTCAATTTTTATGTTAATTTGTATAGAATGGAAACATCGGAAACACGGAAGAAGGCAATCGTTACTTTCGCTCTTTTCTGCCGTTCAGAAGGATCCAAAATAAAATCGCGAATCGCTCGACATAATTCACACGTTCCGCGGATAATCAATGGAGCTTCATAATCAATTTGCCTACTTCTTCTAACGTTACAACAGAATCATAGTAATACCAGGAATATAAACATCACGCGACAATAAATCGCGCGAGAAGTCCACTGATCGTCCACATTCGCGATCAGCAATAAGCTACGAAATCGATTTGCAGCTTCACGTTCGCTCTCGATCGGTGACAATGATATCTCCCGAAGCGTGTCCCAGCAGCTTTGTCGCGCGCGAAAAAAATGCAGGTGCAGGATATGCGCCACACCCAACAGAGCGGCAAGCAAATATCAAAGAGTCGCATAGTCCGGCAGGCGAGGCCTCTGCCGTGTTAATTGCATTACGTAAAAGCCGCTAATGAGCTGCGCCCGATTCGCCAGGCGTCATTGCTCGCGTTTACCGAGAGAATCGATCGCAATTCGCAGATCTTCTCGTTTGTTCGCATACGTGCCAAAGAACCAGCAGGTCAGCCTTCGCTTTGCGTCGCGTGAAAAGTTCAAGCGACTCTCGCGATACCTAAACGAAAATTCATTTGGTTGTCTTGGCGTTTCTGTTCGCTGCTTCTCGTTCGAGACGACGCATTTCGTATTTGACTTCAGGACGCTGCATCGCCGCTTTGCGTCGTTTTTATCCCTCGACATCCCTTCGTAATTGCTCGATATATAATAAACAATGTAAAGATGACGAAAACGAAGTCGAATCATGCTTGATTCGACAATTATTCTTTATAGTTCTTTCTCATAACAAATCATTAATCCTGAACTCTTTGTTCTTCAATGACCCTTCAAATTAACTTTTCGAATCGACAATCCACAACAAGTGGCATGCATGATTATCAAGTATCATTCAGCGTACTTGAAGCAACAACAATGATGAGCCAAGGTAGAGATCCGCTATAAATTGCGAATTGTCAATGATATAAATAAAATATTTCTAAAATATTTCAAAGTTTCTCTTCGCAAGCTAAGAGCAATTCAAGACAAGCAGCAATTTGTTATCTATCAATCTATTTCCAACAGATGTAAATTACACGTTGACGTAATTGCCAAGCAGGACTTCCTTGCCGAGAAAAGCACGAGATGAAAACTTCGCCGCGGCGATGCCGTTATCTGCCGACTCTCCGGTTGTTAAGTTTGTCGGGCTATCGATCGTGCCGACCCACAAAAGACAAAAAGCACGCGCTGGTAATCCTAGAGCTCTCGCGGGACCACGAAGGAACGGCCGAACGAAAGAAAGATGAAAAGGAGAGAGACGCCGTGAACGAACTAAGCGGTAATCCAAAACTCCTAAGAGGATCTAAGTTTCCGCGATGGATATCGTCTTACGAGAAACGAGCATTACGCAATGCTACCAGTTGTGGCCGCTGGTTATTGGCGCGACCAATTTGTGGCACATCCCTGATTTCCGCGACGAATTCGGCAACGAGATCTGGGTTGCGCGATGATATCATAGCGATTCTATCAATATCGACACTGAGACAAGAAGAGACAAGAATCTTCGAATCTATCTCTGGAAATATATTCCTCTTTTTCCCCGCTCTCTACATCTCCTCGCGTATCGTATTTGTATATCTTGGTTATTAACAGTTAATTAGTAATTAATTATTATCGCATGCGCAATGGTGAATAATGAATTCAAGTATAGCAACTTCATGTAAGGCAGTTACTTCTAGTTTTGTTTTAGTGCGCAGTAGGAGATGCTTAATGATAGAATATCAGCATCAATAGGATCATCCGCGATAGTTGTGATTCGGAGGCACGATTGTCGAAAATAACGTAAGCTACCAACGTGAGCTCTCTGACTCACAGACTAAATATAACTATGAATTTTGATGTTCTCACTCCCATCTCTACCTTCGTACGGATGCCTGGAGCAAACTCGAGACACTTTCAAAGTTGATTAAAACGCCCATGTAATTCGAGATGATCCTTGACAATATTCCAATCGAAATGCTCCGCCTTGAAGAAAGATCGTACATCCAGAAGAAGCAAAAACTGACAGACACGCGATACGGTGACCATGTTGTGGATGTTTGCACAAATTTGAGAACGTGCTTCCTGGAATGTCGTCACGTGTCGCGCCTTCTCGATCTCAACTGACGTTAAGCAGGTAGGATTCGATCGCTCATTCAATCTCCATCAACGAACGTTCAACTTGGCGCGAATCGCGCGTTACGTGATAAGACAGACGAAAAAGGTAACGCGCAAGAGAATTTCATCGCCGTCTCGCTGCTTATGCGATGACGTCAATCGGCCGTAACCTGGCGGGACACTCTATTCCCGTACATCCCATTTCCGTCCCCGGTCCATTCGTCCTTCGGCGCGTCGTCCTTGGTCGAGCCCTTTAAGGTCCGTACGCGTCGACCTGGATTCGCCAGACCCTGACCACGATACGCGCCAGACAGTTTCGTGTTCTTGCGCCGTCAAGCTGTGTCCGACGACGGCGGATCCGTTTATGGTCGACTGCTCCCGTTCCCTCGAGATTATCTCAGGAAGGACCAGCGCAGCTGAATACACGAGCCATGTTTTTCTGGAAGATATCAGCGAGCTTGTGCCTGCCTACGCGGGGAAGAGAGATCGATCGAGCGAAAAATTGGGTTACGCATATACAGAGCGATGGAGCTTCGGGAGCAAAGATGACGATTGGAGAACGTCACGCAACGGAGAGATAGATCGGGAACTTGATGTGAATTGAGCGCCTTGATATCTCGTCGGCCTCGTTCGTGCGGTATGAAATGACCTACGACGAATGCGACAAATGGAAATGAGTCAATTACGGGGAATGAGAGCGCACTGTTTCAAGCTGACGTGAGGACAATCTAACATGTATGACATGTTTTGACGGATACGCTGTTTCAACGGAGATACCGCTAAAGTTGAAGCTAAAGCTAAAATTGAGGAGAATAATGGCTCATATCAGTATATGATATCAGTATATGATCAGTATATGATAATATCGAGGATTCCTTGTTTTCTCTAGATCGAGGATTCTTTGCTTTCTCTAGACAGCGATAAAAATTCCACAGTAACCACCAAACAATGAAATTCTCCCTAAAGATAAACCAACGTCCACTTAGCTGGACTTCGAACGAAAGAGCACGATTTCTGTAAAGCAGTCCGTATGAGATATTCCCGCTTCGCCATTCATGATTCTTAAGGATCCGTGAAATTAAGATGAATACGCGTTCGATTCACTGATGAAATAAATCGTCGGCATAATACCGTTCCTTGTTCGAATTCCGACAGATCCTTCATCGTTACGATCCTTCTTTCATCGCGATGAATGAGAGAGTACGATGGTACAATGACCTCATTTGAGGTCATTGCATAACTGTACAAGAGAATTTTTGCAATGTCCATCTTTGAGGGAGGAAACACATACCTGTTCTTACCACTCCATTGCTCTTCTTATTAAAATAAACACTCTCGTAAGGCAAAAGGAGTAAATATCGCATATCGACGAGCAACAATGTTCTCGGGTATAATTATAATTACTTCCGCGCCGTATAAAGCGCCGTATAAGGGCAATTGCCTTTATCGAAAGCATGCGCATCAAATTGCTAAAATTAATGATTTCCTTGCTATCAGTAAATTTAGTCTCTTCGAATTGAGTTATATCGAATTATATTGTCCACGACAACTGCCGCGAGACGTGGTTGAAAAGGTGTCTTGTGTAATCCACAATCATCGCGTTGTCCCCCGCTTTCGAATTCGTTCACAATAGCCGAACATTATTCCGGTCCGCGCGGTATGACGACCGGCGTGAATTTATTTTCAGCGCCGGTTATTTTCGTCCAGGTCGCCGCGCGAGAGTGTCGGAGACGGAGCTCGAAGTCGCGCATAGAAATCTCTCCCTGAGGAATTCTGGCTCCACGTTCCTGCGTAAAATCTATATCTTCGCAATGGAAAGATTCTGCGACTTGTCGTTGGATCTCTGCATAAGCCGATTGCCGACATTTCTTTAATAAGACAATTTGAAAGTGAAAAAAATGGAAACATGGGAAATCGACCGTCAGTCAATGCCACAAAGCTTCGCTTTGCGGCGTCTCGGTGCTTCACTTCAATAAGGTCGACGATAAATGACGTAATGCGAGCAATTATAATGTTGTACATAATTGCGAGAGAGAACTCGCAAATACCGAATACTCTGCGACGATTACTTTCCCTGCTTTCCACTGAATATTTGAAATTTAGTTAGATGAAGAAAGAAGAAACATGCTTTCCGCATGCTCAACTCAACTTCGCTTCACGAGTGCTCTAACGTGCAGATCGTTCGAAACTGTTAACTTGAAATCATAAATACGGCGATCGGTGATAAAGGAATCGGTACATCTACACGAGCATAAAGTCGGAAATTAATATACACGAAATTACACGATTGCGCGCAACATCGATTCGTGTAATTAACTTCGATTGTCGCGTCGACAACGTATGGCCGGGTGATTTTGTGGCAGAGCTCGCCAATTACGCAAAAACTCTCGGCCGATTTGCATCTTGCCAAGTTGTGCAAGCGACCATACTTCGGCATGTGCACTGAGCAGCGATGAGTCAAGTCGCGTATAATAATTTTGGGCCGTTTTCTGCGTTCGCCAGATGAACCGAGAAGAGTCTTGCGATAATAAATCGTGAGATTCGGACATCGAGTGAACCTGCCGAGCGGAATAATTTCGACGCGGGAAAAGATCTAAAGATAGATTCGCTTTGGTCGTTAGAAATCGAGAACGAAAGTTCAGAAGAAAATGTAATCTGTATTCTCTTTGATCAAACAACAACAAATCAAATCATTCTTGATTTGACTGGAGAGTTTCCTATAGACTCCGCAATCAATCACGCGGTCCAAAGTGAACGCTGAATTGCTTTTCTCCTTCGGACTGACTAATTCCTACGGAACTTGAAGAGCTTGGCAGATTTGACTCAACATTTCTTCAACAGATTAACCGCGAAGTTCTACTTACCAATAACTTATTGTCCACCGTCTTGACGACGATTTCCTCGGGCGTGTATTGCGAAACATCGAAGCGCAGCTTCAGCATCTTGTTGTCACCCTCGTCTTGGATAAGGGGGCTGTTAAGACCATCCAGCCAGGCATGATCATGCTGAGGACTCAAGGAGCTGCTGTTTTGAGTGCTCTGTTGCGTGGTGGTACTGTAATGTAAAGCAGGGAATTGCGATTATCGCATCGTGGATGTGGGCAACGAGATCTGGATGAACCGATGAAACGTCGAGCACATTGATGGTGATGAACGGCGTTGGTACTGTGACGCAATACTAATGTGAGACCTGTGGCTGTACTACGGATAGGTGCGATTATCTCAAGCCGTACTTACGCTGACAGTGCGACGAACAAGTGAAACAAACACACGCAGAGACTGACATACACTCAAAATCGTGCAATCTAATGGCGTTAACGCTGAAAAGTCCGGCCAGTCCAGATATATTAATAACTCGATGCAGCCTAGCAACTGCCTAACTCTTTAGAATCGAAACGAACATACTGCGCGGCTTTATTTTGCAAGAACTCCATGGGAAGACCGAAATGCCCGTTTGAAATTAGCGGCTCGAATACTCGCCTTGACCTTTCTGAGCGTTAACTCGGGACATTACTCGATAACTATGAGCAACACTAGGGCCTATGCGGGATCGTGAGGTACATGAGGTATGAATTGTGTCAAGAGGGCAACGATCGTGATGGTTCCCGAGTGCGGGAGTCATAAAACGTGCAGACATTCCGCCCGTTCGTTGCACTCGCTCGAGCACGATTACAACCGCGTTAACTCTTCGTCATGTAATGTTATGCTAATGTTACGATACGCTCGATGTTTAGCAATTTTGGTTATCACAATTTCTCCCATACGTATCTATATGCTAGCCTATTAATTTAATGAGACGGATGAAAGAATTCCAGGGAGATTAATGATTAATTAATCGCGGACGATGTAGCGTTACGCAAGAGAGAATAAAATTAGATCTCTAATTAGATTCAGCGTGATTACGCTTAAAGAATATGTGTATAATGATCAAGACAAAAATACTGTTTTTTCTCTCTCTTACGTAACTCATTGGCTAGCCAAATCATTCGGATGTATCATCGTGCCAAATTATTTATTAATCCTTCCTGTCCTTTTGATTCGTACAAAGGGTTAAGGACAGGTTCAAGACACGAACGGTACTATTCAAGATACGAACGCTTGGAAAACGATTTATGGTGCCAACTAATTCACCATCACTACGAATTACTTGAGAACAAGGGATCTACTCGTTTGAGAAATTTTACAAAAAGTAAATCCAGGGAGAGGGTACGTGCCCTCGTGGTGACACGTTCATGGTGACATGGACTGATCATGGCTTCTACCGCGCTCGACGCGCTTTTCTCGTGCTCTTTTCTGTTTTGTGGGTCTTGCACTTTTCTCTACGATAGCGTCACCTTTTGAAGCTGTCGAACGCGGACCGCTTCGGCGGTGCTGCAGGGTCGATCTTGTCCCAACCTTCGGTCTTCGACGTCGTCGATGTACGGTGCTCGCTGGTGCTCGTGTGATGTCGACTTCACGGTTAGTCAGCGACGTGCCAATGCAGAGAGCCAATCGGTAGTTGAGCGCAGGAAGAGGGGTTGTTGTTATTATTATCGGTTAACTTTTCACTTGTGGTTACAGGGTCGATCGGATTAATCCGCGCGATCATCGCTTCCATGTTTCTTGGCGTTATAAGATCTGCGCGCGCGCGTGCTTCATCTCAACTTCACGGCTTCTTCGGAGACTGGGTTTCATCAGTCGGAATAATCGGTTATCGGCTGATTGAAGCTCTCTTTCAAGTATCTCAATTTCGTTGAGGCGACAAACTCCGTCGCTTCATTTATATTATTAATTGGATATCGGGAAATCTTTGTGAATCAGTGACTCATTTATTATCTTGGAGATTAGGAATAATACCGATGGATAGATAAATCATCGAATTTCGTTCGTATCAACTTTAATCACATGATGAATTTTGATCACACGGATTGACGGATTTCCTCTTCTTGTACAAATTATACAAATATTTAATGATCTAAAGTTTATGCATCATTGATGAAACTCATTCTTGTTCGAAGTAGCCATCGATCGTGCTTTTGCAATTTCCGATATTATCGTGTTCCTTACGTCAAGTTTTAGGAAATAAAGATTTAGCCTACGTATCAAAAGTTATATAAACAGATTAATATTAAGCATGATCGGCTTTGCGAGCGACAATTTTATTTGCACCAAGAAACAATGAGCGTGCGACGTTCTAAGCAGGGTACAATCAGAATATCATGATTCGTTTCGACTAATTAAAAAATCTCAGCTGGCCGAAAACGAGTGATCTTTAAAAAAATTTCCAAAAATTCAGCGATAAGGTAATCTTGCAAAGTTTATCGCCCTTTATCGTATCTTAATGTTCACGATGCCTTATCTCACTTATATCGTATTAAAACTGTTAAATGAAGACAAAAAAACAAAACCGCGACTTAATCTAAATAAACATTGCGTGTAATGTCTCTTGGAACAATGGAATAAGTAGCGTAATGCCGCAAATCTCTAGACTATCCTCGGACGCTAGTAAATGCGCTTGAAATCAAAATGACATACGAGAAGCAGTAAAACAATGGACACACATCAGCACACAGCAAATCAATCGTAATAGCTATATACAAATTATTTATACAAATCAAGGAAATAATAAGCGCATTCGACAAATGTGTATGCAAATATATTTTCTATCGTCCTTCCTGAAGTAAAAAAAATATATTAGGTGGCTAAACGAATTTCTCGAATGAGATACCTGCGTTTATCTAGATGATCTTTCCTCACGAGCGGCTATGCTAATTGCTGCTGATAATTGGGACTTATTAACGGTAAACTTATTAACAGTCTCCGCAAAGAGGACTCGCGACCGATCGATCGTAAGCGTCTTTATCCGCGTGCAGATAAGAATATATAGGCTGCGATTCGTTACAGCAAGTAACGCGAAATAAACCGTAAATCATCGTAAACCAGATATCGCGATACCGATAACCGGAAGTCCTGCTTCATCTTCGAGGAGGCCATCGACCCATCGTCACGGATACCGAAATAGTACATAATTATGTCGCCGCAACCGCACTTGGCAGTTGAGGAGCGCGATCTCTCGAGTCACGTTTAGTTTCCTCTCCTCGGGATGATTTCGCTACGGCATGACACGATTGTACCGTCTGATTGTCATTCTCCAATTACGTTAACGGTTTCACGGAACTTACGTAAGCATCGAAAAAAATGTTTGTACGCTTACGTAAACTCTGAGCATTCGCAATATTTACGAATACGTTGTCTAAATTCTTCTTCTTAGACATAATTGTGTGAAAAATATTACAGAAATTCGGGCTTGACTTTATTAATATTTATCCTCCTTATCTTCATTTATTAACCTAGATCATTTTCATGATATTTTTATGACGTAATTTTCGTGAAAGGTTTTTATTGAGATTTCCCTTGGCATTTACCTAAAAATGCAAAATACAATCTTGTAGATACAATCGTTTAACGTAACATCTCGTTCTCATGGCAGCAAAAATCAATTTTTACAGCTGGGAATAAGAAAGAAGCATCATATAATACACGATACTTATAAAAACTCCGCGATGGTCGAATAAATTTTGTGAGCAATGACAGTGAAGCGATTCTAGAACGAAATGTCACTATATCCTGTCACGCGACATAACGTGTTTAAAGGCAGTAACGATTGTTTTCCGCGTTTTATTTCTCTCGTGTCTGTGAGTATCGAAGGAAGAAGAAATTGCTGCTGGATAACAGAGTAATAAATACGTGTCCGTTAGCTTCCGCGTGAATTTTTGATAAAGCTATCGCGCCATTTTAGATTACACGCTTCACGCTTATCTCTAAAAATCTTTCAGAAACGTGTTTACCAGGTTTTCATCGAGGCAATGGATTGCAAATATTTAAATATCACGGAACGTGTTATTTAACAGGAAGTGCGAAAGGAATAAAATAAAACCGCGGGAAGACTATGGCAGAAAAAGAGTGGCAGAATGTGGCGGAGAACAATTACACCGAGCGAGAGAAAGGTCAGATCCCATCTTGTGAAAACGAAAGAGGTCAACCATAGCGCGCGCAGGGTCTTACAAAACCTGACTCATCGGAGTGAAAAGGCCAAACGAAACGCGGTTCATGACGGAACAGTAACTTCCAATGCAGCTATCGTGTCCTGCAATTTGTTCGAATTACGTTACGGAGTTGTTATATTCAGCGATTGTTTATCACATGTATGTATAAAATTGAATTATTAAATAAAGCTCGTTTGAAAAACTTAACTCGTTGACTGAATTTCTTCAATCGTTGACACGATTGAATTTATTGAACATATTAAAAAATATAAAAGTATCTTCTAGTTATTCAAATATTTAAAAATTATTTTCGTGTATATATATATATATATATATACATATATAAAATTTAATGTTTTAATATTCTAATATATATATAAACTTTAGCATAAATTACTAACTAAACAAATGTTATCGTTTATCAGCGGGAAGAAAAGTATTTTACATGATAAAATATAACAAGCGGACGATATAATTGGATATGAAAACGTCCAGTAAGTTATGCCGATTAATATCAGCAAATCAAGTTTGATCAGATTATCGATACGTACTACTCGTTTATTAAAAAAGTGCAAAGTGCTAAATGTCTTTGGAAAATTGATGCGATAGATGTTCCTAATGATAGAGTCATAAATTATAAAGGATTCGTAACGGAAAGCAAATGCCGTTTATCATTTCTCGATTTGTTTGATAAATGACGGAGAGCTAATCGTTCGCATCGCAAACCGTATCGGGATAATCGATTATCTCGAAACAGATAATCACGGTACCGCCAATGTCGTTTCGACAGAATCGCATTTGATCGTTACACGAAGCTGATGCGAAATTAGGAGTCAATGAATCGGCGAACATTGCGAAACGAAAAGACTATCGTTGTAATACTCGGAGATAGCCGGAAAACATGCTCAAGCATGAGTTGAGGACACGTGAGTCAAAGTCAAATTTCTCTTCGGCTTGCATGCAAGCATCGCTCGAGTCCGAAAAATCCTGGCTAACTACCCGCGAAAGTTTATTCATCAAGTTTAGCATAGTTCGGCAAAGTCAACTAACGAGCTGTTGCCTGTAAAAGGCAATTTCCTGTGTTGTTGCTTCAACTCCAGCTCACGCTCTCTGAAAGTCTACTCGAAGGCGGACTATCACGAATCCTCTACACGATATCGAACGCATCAAACTTTCAAAGAAACTTGATTCTCTCCCCCCCTCCCCCCCTCTTTCTCTTTATGCATGTGTGTGTGTAACTTATTATAATATAGGAATATTTATTATATCAGTTTGTTAATATTTATCGATCGATGTATTCGAAATTGTGATCCCATTTGTCTTCTAAAATAATGCGCGATCTTTGCAAGATTCGGATAATGCAGATTACCAACAATGTTAAATTTAATGGTCGAGAGAGTAATGAGAAGAACATAGAAACTATAGATCTTATTTTCAAAGAATCTTATTACACGATCATCTACGTTGTGCACGAGGACGCGAATGCGTCGAAGATTTGCGATGCGCTTGTCTATTTGCGGTAAACTGTCCCTGAACGCGAGCATTGCGTCAGAAGCACGTGATTATTCGGTGATGGACCATAGTCAACACCTACGTACGATCCATCGAGAATACGCTATCGATATTGAGGCATATTTCGGTTCGCTGCATATTTATAGACGCGTTAAACAGAATTCTGTCTTACATCCCGACGACGCACGCGCCTCACCAAGAGCTTGCCGTATCTCATGCTGACTCGTTAAATGTTTAAATTAAATCTTAACATAAATATCATATGTCTTTGGACAAGAAAACACGTGTTTTCTTTAGTAATCCCTAAAGAATAAACGACCAAAGTACGTTATGCGCGTGATAATTATATGCAATTAAATGATCGAACCTCGCAGATCGATTCGAAATAGGATTAAGAGGCGATCGATTCGTTTACGCGAATAAAAATAATTTTTCAAAATTGTACTATATTGAACAATCAAGGCTGGCGAAGCTGATAGAAGTTAAACGCGACTGTCATCAGCTTTGAATTCACGCGATGCAACGTACCGGAACTTGATCACAGTTTTATGTCTGGGCGGGTAGAGATCCTCGTCCAGGATCATCGTGGATGATCGCATCGACGATCCGTGCCGACGAAGAGCCAGTCCACACTGTGCTCGACCACGCGCGTCTTAGCTTTAAAGCGCAAACGCGAAAGCGGCGCGTTGCCCCGATGTCGCAAAAATTACTGCGTAAAATCGCTCGCAGGATTCCTGCTCACCTTTCCCGCGAGCTGCAATTCAGCGCTTGATTCCATTAGAGCCTCCTCAGTGGGGATCACTCGCCATCATGCCACAGTGTCAAGGTCGCACTTTGACGTAGCAGATCATACGCGGTGCATAAGACTGTCTCATTTCTCATTTGTCTGAAGCGCGTGACAAATAACAATCGCGACAAAAGTATCGACAAGGCGATAGTTTATGCGTACACGTGCGATCGTACAAGCATTTCTCAATACGGTGCGATCTTTCGGGGACTTTGTGTGGGGACAAACTCTATCCAGAGTATTTTTCTAAAAACGACAAAATTTTCGGAACAAATGAAAATCTGCGAGAAAATAGAACTAAATTTGTCGACTCCAATCTCGATCCGGATCTGGGAAAGATCGAAAATGGAGATTCAATATGTAATAACGTAACTCTTCTTTCATATTTCTACAGCTTGCTTCCTGAAACTCATCTAAATGGCGATAATGTTGTATTGAGGAACGATGATACGAGCGTGTGCACGTATTACCACCGAAATTGCGATGAACGCGTCCATTGTGTATCCAAGCAGCGCATCCGAAATTGCGTAACAGAGGCCGCTTGCAATTCCGCGAGCGACACGCATGCGAATCGCGCGTTTCCAACAAAAATGCCTTTGAAACGTGCCGCATTTATGACAATACGAGTGAATGGCATCTTCAGGCGCAACGGATAATTACTATCCATCACGCGAAACTTGATTCCATCGGAATAGCGATTTGGATGGAAAATGACACAATCTAAAAAACAGTAGCAGTATTGTTACCGGAAATTGAAGACTCTTTTAAAAAAGTCGATCGTCCCGTTCGCGTTACGTTATGGATGATATTCGCGTAACGCGGTCGCGGATATTTCCGGTATGCGCGATGATCGTTATCGCGAAAATCTGAAAAAAAAAAAGAAAGGAAACTGCTCGGCGATAGTCTCGCGTAACCGAGCACGCTCGAGCGTATGCAAATTTCCGATTCATGTACACATGCTGCGAGATTACTCGCCCCATTCCGCCGAGCGTGCAGTGCGAGACGTCGAAGGGGACTCGTGGTCCGCGAATGCAGTGACGGAATCTCTATAAATAGCAGGTACGGTGCTTGAAACGCGCGAAACCACCGTGTATCGATGTAAAAATGCCGGAGTGGATCCGGCAGAGCATCGTCGCGGCAATGTTCGAATCTGATTCGCGATCTTCTCTTTGCGCGACGCGGCACCGATGATCCCGTTCTGCGGGAATGATTTTTTGCTATCGATTTATGAAGTATTACGCGCGTCATGTGCAATGGCGCGAATTTCCTAATGTTGTTTTAGGATACATTCAAGTGCGCGATAAGATAATCTAAATACGATAAATTTTAATTCGCCTTTGCTGCGGCAGCAAAATGACGTAAATCAATTACGTCATTTATGCATAAATGATTTTGCGTGCAGCTTGTTAACGTTGAGAAATCACAAACGCAATCAATATCGTCGATCCTCCTTCATCAGCCCTTTTCTTTTCTCTCTTGAATATTCGTCAATCTGTCTTTTAATATCTTTTTTATATATTAATATATTATAAAAATATATTAATAAAACATTTTAACATTTTAACATGCTTCCTTCTTCGATGTGTGTATCCTTTTTAATCAATCAATCAGACTTGAACCATCGTGTTGAGAAAAACAGATGAAAATACGTTTATTTGCGATAACGCGTACGATCGGTCAGTAAATAACTAGTCTCGTTTTTTGATCATTCGATCGGCGAGTCGGAACTTACAAAATACGATCAAAGATCCTGAATCTTCGTGCCAGGAAAATAATTCGTAACCGTAAAGTTACGTACGTTTTTTTAATGTAACTTCAAACGGAAATTGTTAATAATCATCGATGATCGTATCGATGATCCTCGATCGCGAGTAATTTCAATGCCAGACATGCATCACACGCCCGCGCGCGATCGAAGAATATGAAGTTCCCTACAAAGTGCGTCGAGGAATGAAACGGATATAAAACCCGTCGCATATTAATACCCGAGCGAAAAACAATGAAAAGTTCAAACGCAAGAGTGCTAAAACAAATCCTGCTGCTTCTGCATTCTCTCCCTCTCCCTGATCCTCTCTTACGCCACACAACTACGACAAATTGTTACGTCATCCGTTTTGAAGTACACAAAGATCAATACTCGTAATGCCGCGGCTTCGCATTATTCAGTCGCTCGCGAGCTATGTTGATTTTTTATCGATTTCTCTCTAGAACGACGCGCGACAAACGCGAGAAACCCGTGTAATTTTCCAACGACCTCGATATCTCGATACCTCGCGTCGCACGTGCATTACGACATGTCGATAGTAATAGCGCGCAAAATAAATACACCGGTAACGCCAATGTAAATAAATATCTCACGATGCTTCATTAACGGATAATACTTGATATATCAAGAGGATCATCATCGAGATTGTAAGTAAAGCATTACATCTATCAATCGTGAGACGACGAAGAGAAGAAAAAGGAAGAGAGATGGCGAACGAAAATCTTTCGGCAAAAAGAAAAAAGATAGAGCATTTGGTTTTTCTTCCCGGGAGAGAAGTCACGGTCTTTACTTACGAACCTGGTGGTGCTCTTGAAGAAATTGTTGCTCTCGCGGTTCATCAGCTCGCTGCGGAACCGCGACATCTCGTCCTCCATCTTTTTCATCTCGGCGTCGAAACGCTCGCGTATATTGGAGAACTCGGTGTCGATTACGCTGAAATCACCGAGCTTGATGGGAATGTTGCGCTTGATACCACTGTCGGCCATGTTTTCGCCTGTAGCACTTTCTCCCTCGTGTCTCTCGTCACTGAACCCACTTGAGGAACGATTTGATTCGCGCTGGTCAGCTCGCACAGCTCAATCGCGAACAGGATATAGAAGGGGGAATACTGTGAGACGCTGCGCACACGTGTGTCTCGCTACGTGTTCGTCCTACCTAAGGAATGAGCGCGGCTCGCCGGCTGTCCCTTAAATAGCCGGCGACGCCGGTGAAGTCACTCGTGGGAGTTCGGTCGCGATCGTTCGCGCTCGGCTCGCCCACGTGACCGCGCACGCGGTCAGCAGCTTCACGGAATGGATAGGAGCTTGACACACTCGATCCGAATTTTAATTAAACGTTAATAATCGAACGCTGATTTAGAAATTAATACGACGAGGAAGCGAAGAGATTGAATAGATATTTACCTTAATGAAGGATATTCGTTATTCCGCTATTTTGATAAGAATTTTTATCATTTTTAAATTGCTTCGGAATATTTGTTTACTAATACTGCGCTTGTTTACTAATAGATAGTTACTGATAGATTACTTTTCTTTAAAAAAAAAATCGAAGAATAGTATTCGATAAATAATATGCCTTGAACGAGTTGCATGAATCGTTCAGATCTCGTTCAGATTTAAAATAATTGAATATACTTCTCATTGTGAGGAGAAGTTCGTAATGTAGGGTCAACGCATCTTTCTAGAACATCATGTAGTCGATCTTATTTTCGTATTAAAACAAATAATGCGTCACGCGAAAACAGTGTCTCATTCTTAGAATTTGTAAAGATCACGCGCGTAGGTGAGATCTTTCTAAATCGGGAACCATAGAAAACGAATCATCGTTGCCCGCGCAATGAACGGGCATGACTAATAATCTCGCGATTGTTCCCATATGAACAACCCCCGCGAAAGAACAATCTCGTAAAATTCTTCTACACACATGCACACGCTATTATTTGCATTCACAGATGTGAATGAATGTAAATAAAGAAAATTAAAAAAATATATTAAAATAAATTGTTCAAAAACGCGTGCACAAGGTGCATGCACATCTAGCTATTAAACTAACGATCTTGGATTCATCTCAGAATTTATCTCAGAAATTTAGCTTGCCCAACGTGATTCCTTTCTACAATTTTTCTCCTTTCTCCTTTTTTCGAATTCTTTCGAAAAAAATGTTATCTTCAAGTATCATGAACTGAAGATAAAAGGGGCTAAAATGGCATAAATGGCTAAGCTGATGACGAATACGATTTTACGGTATTGATTGGTTAATTAGACCGTACATCAAAGTTAAGTAGTCTCTTTGAAGCCAATTCCACTCATCGGAAGATTGTCGACATATCATTCAAGGTTATAGCCATAAAAGTTTGATCATTCTCGATGCAAATTCCAACACGGGAAAAGATTTTTGTTAAGGCAAAATAAAACCATCATTTCAGACGGATAAAGCTTGCAATCTCATGAAAAATGCAATCACGCATTAATTATGTAACATCAATAAAAGTACCAGCTTGAAAATGCATTTTCTTCGTATTTCGTCCATCGAGAATGACATCGAGACAGCCAGGAAGCTTTAAAAAGGTGTTTACATCGCTATGAGAGAATTCCTTTACGGTATTGAGAGCGAATTGAGCGAGTGACGCCGATACTATTTCGGCGCTTGGCATCGTCATGAATGTTGCACGACTGAATGGAACGGCACGTCACTACGCCCCCTTATTACTCACATATGTATAGTTCTGACACTCACTCGTCAAGGATATTCGCTCACGCGAATCAGAACACTGCCGAAAAGCATTGTCCAGCTGATTGGATAAATGAGGAGAATAATCGGCTAAAGAGATACGCTCGTTAACTTTGAGCTTGACTTTGAAGCAGAGAAAGAGAACTTGAAATCGCACGATAAGCCGACGTTCGTAATAAATATAGTAGCTATATCTAAATTAAACAATTTCGCAAACGCAAATGTTTTGCGATGATAACAAAATACATAAATAAATACACGTTGCATCAATGATCTAAGTTTATCACCAACGCGCGTATATTGTCGAGATTGAACTTTTCTGTACAGCAAAACGAAGGAAAATGATATAATCGACAATAATATAAATTTTAACTCTCGTCTTAAGACTCTCGTATTAATTGTCGGATTGATTGCTTTGAAAACTTGTAAAAAGTTATTAATTAAATTACGCATATCGGATATATACTATATATATTATATCGCGTTACAGAACATGTAAAATATGTAAAAGGGCAAAGAACATGGATCACGAGCAACGAGATCATCGAGGCTGATGGCAAAGTGTGTCAATGTCGGAGCACTGTCGTGTCTCTGAGACAGTGCCATGGGATTCTTTATGAGTTGACTTCGTCTCTTATTCCTGAACCGTCGATGAGATCCAACAGCCGCCACCAATGTGTTGCGAGAGGGGAGACTTGAGGGGAGACCGGTGTGTGATGTCATCTCCGTGGGGGTTTTGCGGATCGATAAAAGGCGCCACAACGGTACCTAATATGGATCGAAGATGAAGTCGAGCTGCATAATTATGCTTTTCGACTGATGTCTTCCGTAATTGTAGAGCATTCCAGTATCATATGCAACATGACCACTATTCTAAAAGTGATATCTCATACGTGAGAAATGCTGTAGCTTTCCGGATATCAGGCTTCTCCAGAAGTCGCTAAAGATGATGTTCCATTTTATTTCATTTGACGATTGCTTTCTTTCAATGTCCTTCCTCTGCCTCTTCGAGGCGGCGATCTTAGTTTTAATTTCTCAGTTCGATAAAGATATTCATGTTTCATCTTAAATCTGGCAATCCACGCGCGAATGTTGTATGCAACCACGTGTGATACGGTATCATGATGCAAAATGTGATAAACGTCTGCAATCGAATTGATTTTATTTCAAAAGTTCGATCATAAAATGTCGAAACTAAATCGATCTGGAATATCTATCGTTTCGAAAATGCCCGCTGTACTCGTACAGTCAAAGCGCTTTCAAGAAAATCACACTCGTGACTTATATATGCATCTTAAAAAAATGCGATAAAGCTCAATTCTGAGAATAAATGTTATAGAACGAGATATTACTGATCAAAGGTCCAAGGTGAAGCTGCTTGAGCGAATGCACGGATTCCGTTTGAGATTCTCTGTTAGAGATGCAAGAACGGAAGCTCCCAAGCAACCGATTTATTCTCTGTCGTATCCTCGACATTGAATCACCAGCGAATGACGGTGGAAGAGATCGAACGGTCGGAGCATTCCTCCGGATGTATCTGGCCTCGGATACCGCGGCTGTCTTGGATTTTGTCGGCTAATAATAGCGTATGCTAACGCATACCGAACAGCTACTACCTTTTTAGCGACGTCAGTTTTGCTTGTTTTCCTCTCTTACGATGCCGAGCTATGAATAATTGTCTAATCTCTTGTAAATGCAGTCTCTCAAACAAAATGAAGAGAGAGAGAGAGAGAGAGAGAGAGAGAGAGAGAGAGAGAAATTTCATTTGGCAAGAAAAACGCTCTCGAGAATACACGCGAGAAACCCAATGTATTGAAATATTCGCGAATGTACCGAATGTATTTCATTTTGCGAAATGTAAATGTCGCGGTGTAATATGAAGCTTTCGGCTCTCCTTTGATCTAAAGTCTTCATCAGAATGTAGATAAATACACGAGTATATGGAATTGTTGGGCGAGATTACATCATACGCAACGTGTATCGTTAATGAGATGCCTCGATAATAACGATCGTGTCCGACGCTTAGCATCCGATCTAACGCAAATCATACATCTATATAAATCAATGCGATTTATATGTCGATTACCAATGTCACTATCGTGAATAGACCTGTACGTAACACGATGATAGATGGCTGCGAATAAAGATTGTGCAAGTGTTATCTTTTCATCGCTTCCATGTATTTCGATCAATTGTATCATCCGTCTCTGCATTTAAATTTAACTCTAACGTTTCTTGTTTGGAAATGTAGGAATTAAATAATATTACGTTATATATATGTATATATAATAAATGTAAAATGCCTGATGAAAATTTAGTCTTCTTGATAATCAAACATGGGACTATTTTGGTAAAAAATTAAGACTGAGGCGTACTAGATGTAATTCCATTCAATCGATACTAATAAAAAATACTAATAATAATTATTTAATAAAATAATATGTAAATTTTCAGGATAGATAACTACGTGACATTATAATCAATCTCAATAAAAACGTATATTCCTTTCCTCTGTCGCTAACATAGCGATTTCATAGAAATCTCTTGGTTACCATCCGTGCTCAGTTTCTTTTTTAATTTAAGTATTTCTACGAGGGCGCTAGTGCATTCTAAAGTGAAGCTTGTAATCGTGTATCATACATATTTTTGAGACACTTGGTTAGCTTAAAAATGTATAGTGCATTGCGTGGTTGAGTAGTGTCATCGATCATGAAGAGCGACAGGCGGAATTTTGAGAATAAGGGGCGTTCAGCAAAGGGAAATGATAAAAATAAAGCGGGCGAAAAAACGTTTGACAAGAAGAAATATAGATTACAGAAATACAGTAATAAATATAAAGGTATACATATATAAGACCCATTTTAAATAGGTTAACTTTATTGTTTATTCAACACATTTGCCCGTTTGCTTATAGTCAATCAATGGGAAGAAAGAAACAAAAAAGCTGCGTTACGTGAATTTTATAAAGATCTCAAGAAGGAGAATTTTAATCAAAGACCATTAAATTCGGAAGGCACATCAAAGAATGAAGTAACTGATGAAGTAACAAGGTAACATACAGCGTTCGGCAACATTCAAGTTAATCAAAGTCCTTCCGATCTAATTTCAGTGTTTATTAAATATGATTTATGATTCTGTATTCTAGTAAAAGGAAAGATTATGCTTTCTATAAAGCTAAACAAGAGTATCAGTACAGATTAAATGAGAAAAAGAAGAGGATAGAAAAGGCTGCTCAAGTAAAAGCTGAACGAGAAGAAGCTTTGAAGAAATATAAAGAAAAGAAAACACGCAATTCGAAAATACTATCGATGAAGACAAAAAAAGGACAGCCTCTCATGAAAGGCAGGATAGAATTGCTGTTAGAAAAAATACAGCAAAGCGTGACATAACTTTAACATATCTATATTCGCTTAGGATATATTAATTTGTTATACGTATCTGATTGGATTAAGTAAAAAGTGATCAAGTGAAAATGATAATAAAATAGTACATGCATAGTATGTACTATTACAATAGTATATGCATTGTATAATATAATAACATTCAGAAAAATATTGACTTCAATTTTGTTGATTTATTACAAATTTTATGAATTATATTAAAATTTGTTAAGAAGGATCATTATTAAATTTGTTAGAAAACGTGCCCAAGTTTCCAAATATTCTCCACATAGATTTAATTTTTAATAAAGATTTTCTTTTACTTTAATTTAATTTTACTTTCTTTCTTTAACTTAATTTTTATTAAAATAAGTTTCTAATATGATCGCTTATGCCCTCTAGTGTTATAAAATTAAAATTAAATATTTTCTTATTAAAAAAATTCGTGCTTTAGAGAAGCAAGTTTAAATCTGATTCTTCGATTGGATTCTTCAATTGCTGTTTCTAATCTGCTTTCAGATGTGTCGATATCGGTTTTATAAAATATACAAGTTAAAACATACACGTTTGATTTCAGGTTCAAGATTTCGGATTAGCATTTAAATTAAACATTAAAGATGAAATTTAAGATGACGTCATAAAATCTTTCAGTATCTTACGATGACAGTTACTACGATAACTAGCATCAGAGAGGAACTATGCGAGCTTTCTTGTCTTTCCTACTATATCTGAAATAACTTCTTCATGCATCCATGCCTCTTAACAACACGTGATAATCCTTGTAAATTTTATGAATTGAATCTAAAAGCAGTCATTTAGCAAGCTTGAAATAAAAGGTATTTATGAAATATTTTATTTCATCTTATTGTTAAATGAGTGCAAAGGATTACGTTCTCCTGTGTATCTCGGTGAGATTCAAACTTCTTGTCTCTGTTTCTGTTACTGAAGTAATAGACGACATAAAGTTCTGTCGCGTGACAGATAAATTTCAATGCTTTCTGATGTAGTAGTTTTCTGCAGATCATTTAATAGCGATCTGCCTACGAATACAGACAATCAATCACGATGAAGCCGCGACTCGAAATACGAAAATCCACGCGCCAGCGTGGATCGCGCATGCGCGCTGGCATTTTGACGGGCGGCCGTCAGAGCCAGTCGACGGTTGCAAATGGCGACAGCCACGAAGTCTCTGGCACGGGCTCGCGAATAGTTTCACGCCTACCGTGCGACCGAGCCGTGCACGAGAACGTCATCCCAGCCCAGATCGGTACGTAAAAGTCTAATTTATTCGCGGCCAAGTTCGCCGCGACAAACCCGTCCCCGCGAGCTGCGAAATCTGCCGGAATATTGACCGTGACGTTCCTCTTGGCGCGCCGCGCGATAGCTCGCACAGACCGAAAAACGCGTCAGTCGTGCTGTCTGCTCCTCCTGCCGAAAATGCGCCGCTTGATCCATACGTTACGATCGTCACCTGCCGGATGAGCTTGACGATCGCAGGTCCCTGCATCCCTCGGGATCGGGAAAGGTCGCTGTCGCGAGTGCGGCTGTCAAAAGTCGACAGGTTGCGCCGGCTCGCTCACTCGGCCCAATCATTGGATGACTCTCCGTAGCAGCGATACGCTTTGACATTCGGCATTCGGCGTGCACTGTCGGGCGAGCTCTAATCGCTGATTGCGACGGTCAATTATCGGTCCGACCGCCTCTCGCGCGATTGCTCTCTCCGACCACGCCGAGCTTCCAATCCCGGATTCTGCTTTCGAGCACCGTGGATGACACATTTTTCGATAGCACGGAGAGAGAAAAGGGATGGTCTTGCGGTTGTAAAATTCCTCAGCAATCGTGAGACAAGCAACGCGATAAGCACGCGTCTCGCTGCTTCGCTTGCGTCATTTTCGTGGTGCGCGGAACAAATACCTATTGTGATACATTTCATTACGGTGTATGTACACACGGTTGCGGGATTCCTGGGGGGGCGAGGACAAACGTTTGGATATCCTTATCGCTCGGTTTTGTTCGCAGGTAGTTTTAAGCAAAATCAGACAAGATGCCGGCCGTCAGAGGAGATGGTATGCGTGGATTGGCGGTGTTCATATCGGACATCAGGAACTGTAAGTACTACCGCTGTTACTGTATCCTACTTTCGCTTTTCACCGTCCGATTTCTGCAACATGTGATTTAACCGTTGTGAAATCCCTTGTTGCAAACTGTTGCGAATTATTTATCTGGCATTATTAGCAATATTTCATTCATCATGCGGTTGTATCATGCCATTGAAACTGGAATGGTAGGCACAAGGTCTAATACCGAGAGAAAGGGGGGCGGAGTTCTGATACAGGGCTATCTTTCTGATAAAGCTTGACTCTCAAACACCGATCTGTGACACATTGGCATCATTAGCTTTATTAAAAATAGACACGGGCTTCCTTAAGTTACACTTGCGAAGGATATAGTTAGACATTTTTATATTTATGTACACCTCTTTGTATCTCTATTAAACTTGATCTAGTTTTGATCTAGTTTCTAGTTTTATTATATATGTGTCGATATAAATTACTATGTAAAGATATATGAAAACACGAATGAAAACAAGTACGTCTTTAATTTTGACCCAATTGTCATACATCGTCGTCCTTTTATTTTTTCTATTAAATATTTTATCGTGTACCGATAAAAAATCTGTATCTTTCGCTTATTTAATAATATTATCAATATTATTAGGTAAAAGTAAAGAAGCAGAGATCAAGAGAATAAATAAGGAACTAGCAAACATTCGTAGTAAATTCAAAGGAGACAAAACGCTTGATGGATATCAGAAGAAAAAATATGTTTGCAAATTATTGTTCATTTTTCTTCTTGGTCATGATATTGATTTCGGACATATGGAAGCTGTTAATTTACTTTCGTCAAACAAATATTCGGAAAAACAAATTGTAAGTCATTTTTTCTCATTTACAACAATACACACAACATAAAGTTAAATATTCTATTCCCTTTGAATTCCAGGGTTACCTTTTCATATCAGTCTTAGTGAATACCAATAGTGATCTGATCAAATTGATTATACAAAGTATAAAGAACGATCTTGCCTCACGCAATCCGATTCACGTCAACCTAGCGTTGCAATGTATCGCAAACATTGGCAGTAAGGAAATGGCAGAGGCTTTTGGCAATGAGATCCCAAAATTGCTTGTCTCAGGGTATAGTGTACACACACACACACACACATCAATCGCATTCATAAGTTACATCACAGAGATTTTTATTCAATAAAATCTCCATTTTCTTAGTGATACTATGGATGTTGTAAAGCAAAGCGCTGCTTTGTGTCTCTTGCGACTATTACGGACTGCTCCTGATGTCGTACCTGGCGGTGAATGGACATCGCGCATCGTCCATCTATTAAATGATCAACATCTTGGTGTCGTAACAGCCGCAGCATCGCTAATAGACGCTCTCGTGAAGAGAAATCCAGACGAATATAAAGGCTGCGTTAGTCTCGCTGTCTCGAGATTGAGTAGAGTATGTTGGCGAAATATACCGTTGAATGATTAAATAATATCGATTGAATGATGAATAACATTTATTTTACCGTTGTAGATCGTCACATCGAGTTATACAGATCTGCAAGATTATACATATTACTTTGTACCAGCGCCATGGTTATCTGTCAAGTTGCTGCGCTTGCTGCAAAACTACACTCCTCCAGGTATTTACTCGTGGAAAACATTATTTAGAAACATATTCTAAATATTTTTAATAATATTTAATAATATTTTAATAATATTTTTATACATTTTATAGTATAACTAGAATTTATGTATTTCTCTAGCTGAAGATCCGGGTGTGCGAGGTCGATTGAACGAATGTTTAGAGACAATATTGAACAAAGCTCAAGAACCACCAAAGTCCAAAAAAGTCCAGCATTCAAACGCGAAGAACGCTGTGCTATTCGAGGCGATTAGTTTAATTATTCACAACGATAGCGAACCGAATCTTCTCGTACGAGCGTGCAATCAGCTCGGTCAATTTCTATCAAATCGCGAGACTAATCTGCGATATTTGGCGCTCGAATCCATGTGCCATTTGGCTACGTCTGAATTCTCACATGAAGCTGTGAAAAAACATCAAGAGGTAGTCATATTATCGATGAAGATGGAGAAGGATGTTTCTGTAAGGCAGCAGGCGGTAGATCTATTGTATGCTATGTGCGACAAAAGTAACGCTGAAGAAATAGTTCAAGAAATGTTGAATTACTTGGAGACGGCCGACTATTCGATTAGGGAAGAGATGGTTCTCAAGGTAGCGATTCTGGCCGAGAAATATGCAACTGATTATACTTGGTACGTCGATGTTATCCTAAATCTGATTAGGATAGCGGGTGATTACGTCTCTGAAGAAGTTTGGTACAGAGTTATCCAAATCGTCATCAATCGAGACGATGTTCAAGGTTATGCCGCAAAGACCGTTTTCGAAGTAAGTTATATCATGTTTTCTCATTATTGATGGAACCATTTAATTCATTTTACATTCGTTTCATATCTTTCTTCTAGGCGTTACAAGCACCCGCTTGCCATGAAAACATGGTTAAAGTTGGCGGTTATATTCTCGGGGAGTTCGGTAATCTCATTGCTGGTGATCAACGATCTTCTCCAGCTGTTCAGTTTCAACTTCTACATTCCAAAGTAAGCATTTGTAAAATATTTCCTTCAGAAGGCTCATGCATGTATAAGTGAAGCAATAACAGTGTATAATAACCTGCACGTTACTTTTTGCAGTATCATTTATGCTCTCCTATGACACGAGCATTGCTGCTGTCAACATATATAAAATTCGTCAATCTGTTCCCCGAGATTCGAACTCAGATACAAGATGTTTTCAGGCAGCACAGTAACTTGCGCAGCGCTGACGCCGAATTGCAACAGAGAGCATCAGAATATTTGCAATTAAGCATTATTGCGTCGACTGACGTTCTGGTATTTTATATACATGATGATTAAAAAATGCCAGGCGTTGCATCTACATAATATTAATGCAACCGTATTTTCATAGGCCACAGTATTGGAAGAAATGCCGGCTTTCCCCGAAAGAGAATCGTCGATTCTCGCGGTCTTGAAAAAAAAGAAACCAGGCCGAGTACCAGAGAACGAGATCAGAGAGAGCAAGAGCCCGGCGCCGAATGCTAATCATCACGCCGAAACCCCCGCCATTGTAACGACTGTAACAGTTAACAATTCTTCCGCTGATTTGTTGGGACTATCAACTCCACCTTCCGCGCAGCCGTCTAGTAATACGGGCGTGTTACTTGACGTATTAGGGGATATTTATAATATGCCGAATAAAGTCGGTGCTACCAACGGCACCCAAAATACATACAATCCCAAAAAGTAAGAGTAATGCGTTGAATTATATAACATCATATCTTGATATCATATAATAGTAACTAATCGAGATTTTTAAATAACATTTAAACATTATTCTGACATTACTTGGACTTTCCAGATTTGTTTGCAAGAATAATGGTGTTCTGTTCGAGAATGGTTTGATACAGATCGGGGTAAAGTCGGAGTTTAGACAGAATCTTGGGCGCGTGGGTCTCTTTTATGGAAACAAGACTCAATACGCGCTACATAGTTTTCAGCCGCAGTTGTCTTGGTCGGAGGAAAATCAGGTGAAATTAACTGTACAAGTAAAGCCCGTTGATCCTATATTGGAAGCTGGTGCTCAGATCCAACAAATGATTAACGCGGAATGCATTGATGATTATAATGGTACGTTTGGCTTCGGCATTTTCGTAATTTACGTAAACTATTTTAGCAATCCTTCGTTGTCGTAATCTTATGTATGACACATATTTTTCCTTTTGTTTGTAGATGCGCCGAGTATGATTATCTCTTTCATTTTTAATAATGTGCCACAGAAAATCACGATGAAGTTACCATTAACAATTAATAAGTTCTTCGAACCGACAGAGATGAATGGGGAATCATTCTTTGCGAGATGGAAGAATCTCGGCGGGTACGTAACATATAAGCAGTTTAATAGATGTAGGTATTCGTTCGATCAGTTTATCGAATTTCGAGTTTATCTTTCAGAGCGAATCAACAACGCTCACAGAAGATCTTCAAAGCGCAACAACCGATGGATCTGACACAAGTACGCACAAAATTACAAGGATTCGGGATGCAATTACTCGATGGCATCGATCCGAATCCCGATAACTTCGTCTGCGCTGGTATCGTCCATATGAGGGCGCAGCAAGTGGGCTGCTTGTTGCGTCTCGAACCCAATAAACAAGCTCAGGTGATTTATATTCTTTATATTTATAAAGATTTCAATCTTTCATCTTCATTGTATGTTATACATATTTTTTCTTGCGATATTATCTATTAACTAATCTTGCTCTTGCTGACAGATGTTCCGCTTAACAGTGCGTTCAAGCAAGGAGTCTATGTCCGTAGAGATCTGTGACCTGCTGGTGGACCAATTTTAAACGGCCTAGCAGACGTCAAGTTACGAGGAATTAGCACGGCCATGAGAGAATGTATCGTTACGCAGGGAAAGTGTCGTCTCGCGCCGTTCAGGAAAAAAAGATACTGACGATTATTTGTTAAGAGATACCTTTGCGTTGTACCCAAGCTTACACTCATAACGCTCTTATATGAAATCCATATCTGCGTGTAGGTAGTTCCGTGTATATCATTTTGTCGAAAGGGCATAGAGAGCTCGAGTCGGGATTGATTACTCTCGTAATTACGTACACAAAGAACGAGGGACACGTGTAAACCGGCTATGATAGACAGTATTATCGTACAGTTGAAGGTGATAAAGATGCAAACCCGTTTCTGGAAAAGGAATCTCGCGTTACAATCTGCAGTTTACGATGAAAGGAGGAAAACGAAATGCAGAAGGGAAGAGAAGAAACACTAGCTGTGTTTTAGAGCTATGAATACATGTTGTATTATAGAGCCACTCGAGCCGTATGATAGAAACAAAGCAAATGTATTTACATATATATTTTTATTAAGTTTTATAATACAGATCTCTCCTCTGTATTGTTTTATCAACTTGTATGATTTTCGGTATCGATGATATCGCTGTCAGATCGTCGTAGGTGAAACGTTTCTTTGTACGTGAATGTCACATCGTGATATCACACTTATGCGAATTTCATTCAGATTCAGGAATTGTCGCGTTGATATTTCGCCGTAAGATTGCTGCGTATGCGAGAGTAGATTTGGGCACAATGACAGTAGCTGTATAATATTAGCTGTTTATCATGAATTACCCATATATTTAATGGAGCTGCAAATTGATTAATTGTGTAATTAGTAGTTTATATTTAATTGCTCCTTCTCTCAATCTTGATTTCGAGTAATGTTTCCCTTCCTAGATTTTCTATATCATTGATGTATAAATCCATGGCTGGTCATTACTACATTTACAAAAGGAGATTCCAGAGATAGCAAGAGATGCATTCGTTGCATTCTCCTAAATCTTTAATTGAGATTCGTATGTACGCGGATCGATTATTTGTAATTGTAGGGATACGTTTTATTGTCTTCATAATCTTGCGTGAGATGTATATTTCGGTAGAACGTTTACTCTGTACATGTAATATTTACTGATGTGTTAAAAGTTTTCGTGCGAAATGCGTTTTATATAATGTTAACAACGGGTAGAGCAGCTCTAAATATGATTTGAACGTTGCTTCGCGCCGATCGCTGACGCATCGATCATGTGAAGCCTCATGTAATTGTACATATGAAATTCGAATTAATTATAAATGGCTATAAACACTCATGAGATACAGATTATTGCGTCACTTGTAGCCATACGAGCTCAAATTCTTTTCTCACTATTCATTTATATTTTATTTTTCAGGGAAATGAGAGATGTATATTTTTCATATTATTCGCGTATAGTATAAATGTACATCTAATATCCCTGTCAATAATCTTTTCCCTCTTAGATTATATATATATATATATATATTAGTTGTATTTTTTAATTTAGTATATGTGAGTCGAGAGGACACGGCGCTCAGTTTTCTATGTTTTCATTTATTCCTCTCGTGCGTATTGAGATTTTATTATTAATGTTTTCTTTTTTTAAGATCATTATATTTTACGGTGCGGCAGGATTTTTATTTTATTGTTAGACTTGTGATTGAATTGTGGTATGTAAAAGGAGAAACTAAAAGCGTTTTATATTTCCATTATTTTCTCATATGGAGTAGTTAATATTTTAGAAATTGTTTTTATAGTATATCTTTTTCAGTTTAGACTATGTAATCGTTGTATGGAATTCACCATAAAATAACAACACTTTCCAAAGAAACAAATTATTTGTTTTGAAAAACAATAATTTCTCTTAAGAGAAATTCGCTTAACATAAATATATCCTGTACATCATTGTTATGAATCTTTTATCCTTCTAAACATATAGAATACAAAATGCATGATTTGTGTTGTATATGGCGTCGTAGTCATCTTTTAGAATGTAAAATATGATATCCCAATAATCAAACAATTATATTAATATATTTTGTAATTTTTATCACAATTTTCTGATTGTATTGATAATTATACGGTAAATGATTTGCCAACAAATTTTATAGCGTACATAAAGTTATATCGAGTTATCTCTCTCTCTCTCTCTCTCTCTCTCTCTCTCTCTCTCTCTCTCTAAATTTTATGAAATAAAAACTGATTGACGTGGATTCTCGACCACTCTTAACTACCAGTCATGGATTTGCGAAGAAGATTAACATTTGAAAATTATATTTCAAGACAGTCCACAACATTTATAATGATGATAATGTCTTCGTCCATGTTCGTATGCTCGTTTATTATGTAGAAATAAAAATTGCGCTTAGATTTAAGAAAACCGTGCGCGATTCAATGATTCCAAGCAGTCATGGTATCACAGGAAGAGAATACAGTTTGGAAAAAGCAATAAAAATCAGATTCAATAGAAAATCGCCTAGAAATATCGCGTTTAATTTGCATGGAGTCAATGAGTCGTCCGCGGGTCGGTTTACATTCAAAAATGAAAGTTACGTTAATATATACATATACATATACATTATATATATATATATATATATATATATATGCGTGTACGTGTGTGTATATATATATATATATATATATATATATATACATACATATATACATATACATGTATATACATATGTATATACATATATACACACATATACAATACACATACCTTCATATTATAAATACACAAATTATTATATTAAGAAAGATACGTGTGGTGACACACGATTGTTAGATTATTGCGCGGCGATGTCCGGTTTGGCGATTGCGATTGCCAGTCATAAATATCGATTCGATATTCGAATACAATATGCAACCGAATTATTCGCGATTATTCGGATACCTCGAATAGTATCACTTATATTCGATTTATTGTTACGCCTATTATATAGAATTTATCGTTATCTAACAAATGATCGAATATTCACGCGAAACTACACGAGATAACGTAATGCAAAACATCTTGCATGCTTTATCGTGTTCTGTATTTCGCATCAGCGCTACGGAAAATGCATCATCTTGTGTTCATTCAGGATCGCATAATTTGCTCGCTACTATCGAGATGTTTCCTTTATCCGAATCCGCGAATGCGTTAGTCCTAAAAACACTCTAATCATAAGAGAGAGACAGAGAGAGAGAGAGAGAGAGAGAGAGGATGTGAGTAAAGAGAACGTCCATGACGGGATCTTTTCATCCTATTGCGTTATCTTTTTCCTTCATTGCGGTCAAATTATATACAAATTAAATATAAGACTGCATCTTGATGATTGATGATTGATGAATAGGAAAGGAATCATCCACAAAAATCAAATCGATAATCGATTTTGAGCTACGAATTGTAGTTCAATCACAATGACATATTACGGATGAACATATTATACGACAATATCGTGGTAAAACTTCTCTTCTTCTCTCCTTTCTCCCTTGGTCACTACTACCAATCGTACCTTTTCCTTCATGTTACGTATGTTGTCGCGCGTTATTCTCAATCATCGTGACCACGAATTAAATTAAAATTGATGGGCGCGCATTAAGCTTAACCACTAGCTGGGATTGATGATCGCTCTCTGTTGACGCGTACATTGTAACGAATCCTATCAGCGCATCTTGCGAGTATGTACACAACACATTAATGCATTCTCTACATTTTCCTCTTTTTTTCTCATCAATATCTCCTCTTCATGATTCGATTTACGGTGTTTTTTGCATAGCGATTTTCTTTGTCGAGGTATGAAAAGTCTCAGGAAAACTGGAAAATATGTAATCTTTCAATATTAAGTCTTCACACGACGCAATTTCTGTTCTATAATGCATGCATTCGTTCTCCCCCTTCCCCTCTCCTCTGTTTCTCTCTCTCTCTCTCTCTCTCCCCCCGTCTCTTTCTCTCTGTCTCTCGAATAAACCGCGAGCAAGCGTGCTTTTATGAAACACCAGCTTATTTTGTATCTCGTTTAACTGTGTATGTACATGTACGTTTATAAGAGACGTCATTGATTTATATCATAAAACAATATATACATACGTATTATCTCTCGTACAAAGTATGGTGCCTACTTTGCCCGAAATTCTTGATTCTTTCATCGATTGTCACAGTTATCAAAAACAGTTTTTTATTGTTCGCTCGGACGCATCGGACGGATTGTATGTCGTTTTGTTTCATCAAAGGGATTAAGATTTCAAAGTTATTACGCTGAAGTGTGCCAAACGTTGATTCGCCGTGACATGAAATTTATGTATTATAACATGAAAGTAACACGCAATCACATGGGGTCCACAATCCAAACACGCTTTTACAGTTGATCGCAGTTGATCGAGCGCGTAATGTTCGACTGTTTAAATCTTCATTCGGGAGAATTTGTCTAACGTAGACGCGAAAATGCACCAGGCAACAAAGGATCGGAATACGACAAATGAAGCGAGAACAGATGTTCAAACAGTGTTTTTTTTTTATTACCGCATATTTACAATAACTTATACAGACACGTTGTATGGTACTAAGATAAATTAATAATACTATTTGATACACATGTTTTGTATCGCCAGGATTCGCCGTTGGTTGATCTCGTCCGTTTAATCACGTGTAATTTTGGCGTTTACATACAATCGCATACAGGCACGTATATGCTTATTCGAAAACGGAACCATCGTGAGATATCAAGCCACAATATTAAGAAGCGTCAAGCACCCGTATTTCGCCCAAAATATTTAATTGGATAGTAGACATGATCGGCATTAATGTACATACACTTCTCAGTCTCTTATCTCACGTTAACGATAAATCTCCGTCGATAGATCTGACAAATATGATATAACGGCGCATTTTTAAACGAACGCTTTATTTATTATCAGGACGGTACGGATAGTTCACGCTTGTTAAATGATATAAGTTAAATTGAATCAAGTAATGTAATAATGCGCATAATACCACTACTACTTGGAAATTAGTGACGTAACACGCAAGGCCTCTAATCATCGTTCGAGTATTCTTCACAATATCAGACAATACCTTAAAGCAAGAATTTATGTAAATTATTCTGTTGACATATATACAATATATGCAAATTTTAGATACTAAGCCGTCTTGGCTTGTAATCTCATATTATTGTAACATTATAATGCTAAATATATCTCTTCTAGCTTGAAAATGTATTATAACGAAAAAGATATTATAATATGAGAGACATTAAAATCGAACAATCACGTTCAGTGTTAAATGATTAAATGGACATTAGAAATGCGAATTATTTCAGGCACATTAAAAAGTCGACAAGCCTACAAATCGATATAAAGCCGTCGAGTTCGTCACTTACCTACTTTTATATTAATTTTTAAATATCATCGGCTTTTTTATAAACTACGATCTAAAAAACCATGAAAGTTATGAAAGCATGAGATTAAAATCGGTTTATACGATATCTATTTATATTTTTCATAAATGAACCCAGCGTCCTCGTTTCATTTAAAGAAAATAATCGATACTACAAGCTATCAAGGTATCAACTGGTAAACGGTGTCAAGAATCGATGTATTATTTGAAGGAGCTATTATTTGACGGAAAAACGAGGACGCATGCTGGCAACTTTCACCTCGAACACATTGAATTTAACGTAATCATTGCGTTGATCGATATCAGTTCAGCTTTCCTTTCTACTTCATTGCACTCGTATTAATGTCATAATAAATTCTTCATGTTTTATGTTTAGAACAAAAAAGAACCACATGCGATCGAGTCATTTCACATTTTCAATTACCAAAATTGAAAATGTATCTACGTTTCGAGCATGGACATCATAAACATGACAAACAAAATGATTCAAGGAGATCTTTAAATATCTATAATAATCGTGAGACTGTGTGGTGTGGAAAGATTTATAAAAAATCGAGCTGCGTACAAATATCGTCAATAATCATGACCGGCAATTCCACGAAAGATCCATTAAAATCTAACAATGCCGGTTGACATTTGCATTTTTGGATCGCTGATATGTGGTATAGGTCAGAGTGTATCGGAAGGAAAATTAAAATGCTCTTTGACGAAGTGAAAAATAACGAATTGTATTCTGAAAGCGCCAATCTTGTCGTCTGTCGTTATCCGCATATACGAGTTAATGCCCAGGAAGGCAATTAACGCGAACTTGAATTGATACAGATTGATTACGCTATCAGCGATACGATAAGTATCTCAATATGTCAATCTGATAATATCCGATAATATACACTGATATTCGTTATGATATTACTGATACGTTACGATATTCAGATATCAAAATGCGTATCGTAGAAATTTTCATAAAAGTACATCACGAGGTTCTCGAATTCTAAGAATTGTATACGGAAATCTATGATCCTACCTGATTAATAACGATCGTTGAACATTGTACCTAGATTACAATGTATATACGACATAAACAAATTTACGTGTCAAAAATGTAATGACATACGTTTACTCGTATGCCACTAAAGCGGAGAGGACTCTTGCGTGTATGCTAATGTATCCGCGGCAGGAATAGAACGCCTTCCGCGAACGAATAAGATGAAGGGAATAAATTACGAATGTTGTGTCAGCAACATCGCACATTGTTCCTCCGTTAATCCTTAAGCATTAATTGACTAGTGTCGTATGATCGATTACATGCATTGCATGTGCGTGTCCTATACGGATTTGATCCTATACGGATCTATTAATGCCGAATCTAGTAATCTCACGTTCATCCCTCACGAAAAAGAGAGAGAGAGAGAGAGAGAGAGAGAGAGAAAGAGAAAGAGAGAGAATGAAAACCGTGTCCCGAATAATGAAAGAAAGAACTTTCGACAATCTTCAGCTCCGTTCTCTCACGAAGAAGAAAGCTATCGTCTTTTAGCACCTTCGTTACTTGACGCTGATAAGTTCGGACGACAATCATATCCCGCTGGATGAATCATCCGATCTCGCGGCCGATTTGTCCCTCAGTACAGCTTCCACGTCCTTCTCGAGGATCCGTTCCCTATCGATCAATTGGAACCGGTAAGCCGGCTCGTTCACCAGCACGCTCTCTTCGGCGGTGTTGCGCGCGTCTTCGGGCGCGAGGAAGAACCTGGCGCGACCCTCACATTTGCGCTGGTAATCGGGGTTGTCCGGCGCCGGACGGTGGCAGGAATCGCATATAGTGTCGGAACGTGGACTGCACGGGTGCGCTTCGTAGAGACCGGGGCCGCATCTGGCGCAGTTCCAGCAGGGCTGAGCATTGTGATGTGGGCTGTATGTGCCGGCGGGACACTTGCCGCACTCGGTGTCACGGCCGCGGGTGCAACGGCTGATCACACCCCAGCCTGGACCGCATCTGCTGCAGTGCGAGCCCTCCCGATGATGCCTGATGTGAGGCCTGCCATCGCCCGCCTGGAATCGCAAAGAGACGGCAGATGGTTAGTACAGGGGCACGACGCGATTCGTGACCGGCATGGGACCGGCGATCCCGTGTGCCGTAATCCTCGCGATCGTATTCTCGATCGCGGTGATTCGAGATAAAAGGCATACCGGTCACGCGATCGATGGCGAACGAGCAGCCGGATCATTCGCGAGTTGTATCAATGTATGATACTACCCGCTTAACACGATAGAAGGAATTCTGCTTCTGCTGATTTTAATTTGAGAAGTTATCTGTCATTAATATTATTTTATCATAGGATTATAATGCGTACTTATAATTAGCGAGTATACGATGCTTCCCCGGAAACGTATCTTTCTCAAATATCTGAATGGGTAAAGAACTGTACTGTAGGTACTGTATATGAAATAAAGCCGAACAACCGATGAGACTCCATAATTATCGTTTAATTTGACGTAATTGGTGGGTAGGAATTATCCCTGACAAGGAAGATAATTACTGTAGTCGGAGACTGCGTGCGTAGGTAATCTGTTCCTGTATCTCGTATAATTGTCTTCTATAACGATCTCGTGCGGCGAGACAGAGATTCAAGCGCGGTATAAAAGATTTTTACGATTTTAAAGGCTACCTATCCCACGAGCGGGCTCCCAATATCGGAATCATATCGGAACCGCTAATCGGTTTTCGAAACATCGTCCTCTCATCCTTCTAATCTGAAATGCAAGTTTAACCGTCCGACAACAGGTGCACAAGGGAAGGCAGCCACCTGACCGTGAGAGAACACCTTGCGCCTTTCTTCCGCTTACTTCGGCCAGATCGAAATGCGATATATATATATGAGCCTCCGTATTCTCTCACGCATAAAACGTTGCCCTTAATACGTTAAGGTACCGGCCATACTTTCGCCGACTAATTTTTGCGCCGATGCAATCGAGGTTCATTAATCACCGGTATACGGAATTCTTTCTTACTTCAAAATTGTTTCGGTAGCGTCCTTGATTCCGATAACGTGAAAGCACGTAACAGTTTTGAGTTGATATTAATAGAAAGAGATTTTTAATTGAATTAATTCAATTAAAGCAGGCATTCACGCATTAGGCATTCATGTCCAGATTGTTGATCAAATCGATCACGGACGGACGTTCATGAGATCGCATGATAAAATCTTGTGTTGCTTTCCTATCCGAGCACTTTGGACGCTAAAACTCCGCTCATAACTTTCGGAGAGAGCTTCTATAAAAGTATATATATATCTAGGAGATTCTTGTCCGTGCTGTTCGAGATGTTTTCTATCGGTGGCCTCCACAGGCTGTACGCTGGGACAAAATAAGTGAAAACGAAGGGAATATGAGGCGATTCCTTTCTCAAGAGCTGTTGGCAGCTGCTTCATGCGGCACGCGCCAACAGTCACCGTGCATCACGCGAGTCGTTAGCACCGGGCCTTAATTCGAAACCCTTCACCTTGCCTTTTTGCGTCTGTGTACACGACACCGCCGTCGTCCGGCCATGCCGTGCCAGTTATCGAGTTTCTCTCTCGATAGTTTCTCCCAACGTAGTATTACATAACTTCTCATCTTACTCCGAGTGGGTCTTTTTAGAAAAAAGTCAACTTTCTCAGAAGCTTCTTCGAACTTTGGGGAGACGTGTCGTAACTTTCAATCCTTCCTCTATGGATTACTGCGGCATCGTTTACTCAGTATGCATCCGTTTAATTATTGACGATACAAAGTTACTTTCAAACAAGCGTTATTATTACGCGTTACCTCCCAACGATCCAATTGTATCGAATGTCTGTCATCTCGGAGGCTGTAACGCGAGCCGCGCACGTAAGGATGCCTGCTGTCAATTTGCGGCTGCGACGAGTTCAGTTAATAAAGGGTCACGACCCTCCCGGCTGCAGCCGGCAGCAATTTCATTGAATTAACGCATCGAGTACTGAATTGACGATGATAACAGCAAAGGTGTCCTCCTAATGTGTTCAGTCTCTCGAAACGTGAAAGAATATATAAACAGAGAAGGTAATGTTGATTAGAACTCGTTCTCCAGTCAACCTGAGGCTTTCCTGTCTCGATAGGATCTCATTCGTGCGCGGAAAATTGCACTCGGCACGCCGATGTGAATTACGACCCGAGCGAGTACGTTAAATCTCGAGGAATACTTCGTGCGCGGCATCATCGAGTAGGAAACATCGATCTCCGCAGCTTCTCCGAAGATTCGCTCGCGAAGCGGGCGGCTTCACGTCACATTCCTCGACGAAGATGCATGCTTCCGAATGTTGCCTCGCGGCAGCAGTCGGAACAACATTGTCTAGGTGATCTTGTCTAGGCAAATTTATCGATCAGCATAGAAAACTCTCGCATAGGCATTCCCGCATCCGGTATGAACCGACATCGACGACCGCTCGGAGCGATACGAGGGGTTGGGATGAGTGCCACATTGGAAACACCTTTTAGCGATTTCCATTCCCTCTTTCTTTCTGTTTCTGTCTTTTCGTTGACTATAATCGTAAAGCCGGCGATTAAGCGCCGTGAAAACGCGCGAAACGAGTGCATAGCAGCCGACATCATCGTGCACTCTTTGCGGGAGAAGACCAGAGGCTCGATGCGGTTGTGTGCTAGAGACACTCAAGACGATTGGTGGTTATCTCTGGTGCTTCGGAAAGATCGATCGGATCCGATGAAAAATCGCGGGCGACGTCCGCAAGCGATCCGGAACGACCGATGACAGAAATAACGTTCCGCGTTCGTAGTGTGATGGGTATGAATAGAAACTTCCGGTACTAACGAACGCAACGGAAGCGGTAATTGCCGTCCCTTTTGTATACCATTGTTGTTTCCTCTACCCCTTTTTTTTTATGGTCGGCGCATCGATATCGACGGGTTACAATGGGCAATTCAACTGCGTGCGCGTGCGATGCGAAACTGTCGTGCGATTTGATGCGATTTGACATCACGAAGCATTCTTTGTTTTGGCACTCATGCCAAACTAAATAACTACGTTTCATTTTAAAGGCTTGATTGATGTGACAGAATAGCATATCATAGAGAAACAAAGTTATCACGATACCCGGAACCGTCTGGAAAGTCGTCTCCTTCTAACTAGCTCCTTCCTGATTATTAATGATTATAGCACTCATTATCGCATCTCTTCACGATCATGAAAATAATTAGCCACGATGTACGCAAAGCGAGATCTTAATATGAGTGTATACGAGTTACGTTGAGAGGGAATGATCGAAGAAACGTCACGACAGCGCTGAATGTTCTGCCCGAGGGAAACGCAAAGAACGTGGCACGCTTCCATTTGTCAGCGGAAGAGGCGGATACTTCGCGCACGAGGGAAAAATTGCAATAATCTGCAAGCCGAATGGAGACACGTCCCAAAGGTTATTGCGAAACAAGCTGCCTTCAACTCGTGGCATGCTTTCGCGACGTGTTTGAATCTTTCCGATTTCTATCGACGAATAAATCATAAAATATTTCGCGAATCTGCGAAAGGAATGTGTCTGCGATTCATTGAAATTATATAAGATAGAAAATACTTTGTTACAACTTCTCCTACTTAAAAAAATAATCTAATAAAATTAATCCTTATTTATCTTTATAGGAATGACGGGCAATTTGTACATATCTTAATGAAATTTCAACTAATTAATATCGATTAATACATATTTAAATCTTAAAAAATGTCACTTTTAAATTAAATAATCAACGTATAAATAAATTACAACTCATTTAAATCTGAATATTCTACGCTTTGATTTGAATTATTTTTTAATAAAATCTTACTTATTAACATCAAAAATAAATTTAAAACAATAATACATAAAAATTTCTTTAGACAAATTTAATCATGAACTATCATTTAATAAACAAGCCCCTCTAATTTATAAAATATCATACCAATGAGGTATGATCATTGCAATTGTTGGCAAATAGAATGATTAGCAATTAACATATAAATGAGAATGAAGAGATCAATCAGACATGTAATCCTAAATGTAGGTTTTTGAATATGACCTAGGGAAATAGGGAAATAATGGATACAAATAGAATCACTTAGCCTCGAAATTTCAAGGTTAAGCAATCTAAAGCGCTCCGCGCATCCTATTAGACCTATGAAATTCACATTTTCTTGCATTGTTGCGAGCAGGAAAGTTTCAGGAAACGGGTTCGAGCGCAAGGTCTCGACATATTCGGAGGAGGAGGAGGAGAAGGAGGGTACCGCCAAAGTTGCAACAGACAGCAACCCACAGAGTCACGCCAGACTGACTCCTTTCCCCCAGATATATATGCATGTGTGTATATAAATATATATATGTACATATGTATGTATACGCCCGACTTCCTCGGCCAAGCGCACCAGCCGGTTCTACTTCCCGGAGGAAGACACTGGGTTACCCCGAGGGTGAACCCGCAGTTGCAGCTGCCTCAGCAACCGCGATAATTATCTTCGGCCGCTACGCACCCTATTGTTCCACGAATACCCCGCCCTTCGCGTATTCCAGGTCGGATCGGGAAGGTTATACCTATGCACCTGGAAGACGATGTACCAGGTAGAAGCGTAAGTGAGTCACGTCAAAGTCACGACACTGTAACGTGAGGTGATTCCCAAGGAAAGAAGAAATTTGCGCCGAGATGAAAAACGAAGCAAATGATGACTTTTGGAGGAGAAATATCAAACGCTCAAATATGGAAAGTCGAAGCGAAAAACCGCGACAATCGAGGGATTAATTCAATTAACGGTGATCCAATTCGACTTACTTTCGAGCTTACTTTCTTTGGTAAAATGGAATGACTCCTTGAGCTATTCTCCTGCTAAATAAGCTAAGATACCGGACAGACGCGGCTCGCGCTAATGAGCAAGGGACATCGCGCGAGGAAAAGTCGGAAGTGGAGGAAATCGAGAGTGAAAAGCGAAAGGAATAGCGAGTGTCGCCGTTCGTTAAACCGCGAGTACATCTCGACATTCGTTCAGACATAGCCGGCAGTGAAATGATTGCAGGGTAAAGGAAACCCTCCTACGATGCTAATGAGACGTCGTATCCTTGTTTCGCGATCCACCAGTCACTACGTAAACAAGAGAATTCCCAATACAAGCGAGTACAATGTGGAGAATTCGTGAAACTTGTCTGTTAGATTTGGCATAATTAATATTCTTCACGATGCAATTAATGAAAAATATCCTAATAAAGCAATAAATGATTTGCATTAACTTGCTGTTTAGCTGTTTCACACAGTCTGTATTTAACGAATAAATGCAGAATTTCACGAATAAAATTTTTATACCTACTTTTATACCTTTTATACCTTAGATTTTGCGATATTTGGTACAACTTCAGTTCAATATAAGTCAGTTACATCGCAGAGATACGTATAAATGATATACGGAAAGATAGATTATCAAAGGTAATAAAAAGCATTATGAAAAGCATTATTCAACGCTTTCTAAATTATGTTCCTTATTTATGAAATCTTTTTCTTTGTGTTTCTTTTGTTATTTTCTTTTACTTCTTTTGTTATATTCTTTCTTCTTCCTTTTCTTATAGACTTTCTTTTTTCTAGACATTAGAAAGTTTATTCCAAGAATAATATGTTGTCCCATTATATCCGAGAAATTTTTCCACGAAGGATATACTTGAAAAAACTTGAAAAAGATATATAAGAATACAAACATATCAGCTTTTTTCTCATGAATGCGAAAAATGGATAATTTATGGATAATTTATGAATTTATGGATACTGTACATTTAATTAAATAAAAAATTATGTCGTGTCCGTGCGTGCGTTTGCAAGCACCGGCAAAGCTGTTTACAGGTGTATCTTGCACATTTTATGCGCAGGAAGGCGAAGGAGTCAGGGACAACGAATAGGCATCGCGAAAATTATGCCGCGAGCGAAACCAGCGTCTCCCAAGTTCCCATGACATGCTAATGAGTCTCATAAAGCACAGGGTACCCCAGTGAACCGAATAACCCGCTGACACATGGCGGATGAAGTGCGTGCAATTGCGCGCGCGTGCGCGCGCGTGTGTACATTGGATTGTAATAGTGCAAACACATTCGCACGCGCGGTCGCGTACTATCCGTGCATTCAACTCTTTGCACGTGTACGCATGTGAGTTTCTCGCGAGGTAAATATGCGTCGCGAAATATGCAAATGGATGCAAACAGTTTCGCAGCGAAATTTTAGCGTCACTCGGGAACGCCGGTTTGTCGCCGGCTGATCGATTTTACGATACGGTTCGCTCTCGTGAATTAGATGAACACGAACAATGAGCTTTGATTAATCTAGAGAACTCTGGATTAATAGGAATCTAGGAAATAGGAAAATTGTATGCTTGAATATTTAATTAGCTTCCTATACTAATTCTAGCGTTTATCCTTTTCAGATAGAACTAACTAGAAAATTCTAGACAGAAATAGATACAAACGCGAGAAAAATGAGATAAGCGGTGTTTTTATTTGCGCGAACCTGCAGCTGCGGATCCAGATAATCGCTCGTTTCGTTCATATGCGCATGTATCGTGCGGATATCAGATTTTAATGCTCGCGCGCAACCCTCTCGCGCGCGAGATGCTTCCTCATCTTTATTTCTTTGTCATCCCGTTCATGCTTGGCGTGTTTTATCGTTAAGGAAATGCGCCTGAGAACGATGTTATCCGTTCGCGGCGATATTTCAGCCAAGCGAGTCGCGTCACGTTGTAATAATTATATTGTTGTGGAGCCGCTTTTGTTGTAGAATGCTGCATTTTTCACACGACAATCTCTATCATTTATCTTCCTTGCTCTCCCTCGTCGTTGCATTGCTCACGCTTGAAGAAATATTTAGCTAATGGCTCATTCAGTGTCGCGTTTAATGTGTTCTGTGCTTTCTTTCAAAGTTCTTTTAAAGTTCTTTTAGAGTGACTCGCGTCGTGTAAATCGTTCATGGCTCATGCAGTGAAGCATATAAAAAATTCCCTATTTTGGAAGATTCATAACACGCGATGAATGTATTCCTATCAATTTTAAAGGCGGAATCATAAGACGTTTAATCATCAATTCATCATGAACGCTATGGATCACTAGTGCGTTAATAAGGCGGAAATGTATTAATATGGCTGTCCGTGTTCGATAATATAATCGAAAGAGTCAGCAAACGAATGTAATTATTATTTAAGCTATTCTTTGGATAACGTAACAGTAACGATAATACAGCTTTAGTTTAATTGATCTCAAGTATGAAAAGAATTTTATGTTACTGGATAATTACATCGTTCCAGAGAATTGCAGCAATTGAACTATATCTTATTCATCAATTCATCCTGTGTCGACAACAAATAAAAGCTTATTGAATCGATTTACGAGCGTAAAGCGATCGCTTTCATTTCTTATTCTCTACTCGGTTCGATTCAATAATATCGATCTTTTATATTTTCTTTTTTATAGTTTCTTTAGTACTTTTTATAGTACTCATAAATAGTAATAAAATAGTAATAAACTTCTTAGTACTTCATAAATTCGTATCAATGATATTTATAATTTACACTTTCACCTCGTAAAAATGATAGATATCTCATTCAGGTATAAATATCTTTGTGTAGTACGAAAATATCTTTTTGACAATATCAAATATATCAACTTATCTCCAACTATTAAAAATTAAAAAAATATACACTCACGTACCTCAATAAATACAATTAACACACAGGCGATGACAGCAGCCAGCATCGCGTATCGATTGCTCTGTTTTCTCCGATTATCCATTATTCTTGATTATTCTTGATATCCTACTTTCGCGTCGATCCTTTTGTCACTCGGAATCACTTTGTTTTCTCTTCGGTATTACGTATTCATGATTTCGCCGATGTTTGAAAACGAGCGAACAAGAGTAAACACCCTAATCTCAATTCGCTGAACGTCGAAAGTAAAACAAGATCTCCTGATGTTCGAATCGATGTACGCATAAACGTAGTTGAAATCAGGGCGATTTTATGAGGTAAAATAATACTTTCAAGTTGCGATCGAGCGCGTTATTGCTTCGGCGAAGGTTCAGCGTGAATTGAAAAGGGACTGCGTCGGTGCAGCTGTTACCGAACACGCGCTCGGTCACGTGGCACACGATATCCTTCTCTTACTTTCACGTGGCTTTGATCAGGCGCAGGAACATCTGAATTTATATGAATAAACCATGTTGTATGTATCAGATGCATAATTGTATTTTCTTATAAAGGAACATGGCTATCAAAACAATAGTCGTGACTGAGCGATGTAACAAGATTACATCGACAGCCAAATTGGCTTGCGAATAATATTTCGTGGTAATCCTGTGAACGCTCATTATATTTTTCGTTTAAATATGAAGAAATGTAGAAAAGCTTAAAAGTTTACATAAAATCATCGACAATTTTTTAAAGTTATTGAGTACTATCGAATGGCTATTATTAAATACTATCGATGCTAAATAAATAATTAATAAATCATATCTTACGATTATGTGTTAAGTGCGATGCTTTAATAACAATTTTAATAATAATTTGAAAAGAGATATTATCATTAATATCATCTTAACGGTTTTGTACGATATATCTTGTTCACTCATAGAGATAAATATCTGAAGGAAATATCAGAATCAATGTATAGATATGTAAAAGATAAAACGTCGTAAAAGTCGGTCCTTCGTCCTAAAAGTTCGGTCTGAGAAATCAGGATTTACCTTAGTTGTAGCAACAGCTGAACAGCTCCACGATGTTTCGTCTCCACCGTTATTCACTCGAACGAATCAGTTTCTGTGAAGCAAGCATCTGAAGCAGGTGTTTGCTTCTTCGCAACGCAAAAGGCACCATCTTCATGACATAAAAAAAAATTTAGATGTAATAAATCTAACATGTAATAAATAATGATAAATATATATATCATCTATATAAAAATAAATATAGACTGAAAGAAAATTTTCAAAAAATGAAATATACGATCATAGACAAAAATGGAATTATAATCATACTTACAAATCCCGATGTTATACAGATAATGTAATAATGAAATATAATAATACAAAGTAGATAACATGTATGGAAGGAAATATATTTTTGAATACAAATTTGTATACAAATTCAGATTTATATATTTATTTAGCTTATTAGAAATTATTTAATTGTTTTTTAATTCTCTTTAATATTATTTAATTTTTTAAAACTTCTTCTAATTTATTTAATTCCATTTAATATTCAATATTTAAGTAAATATTAGTGAAATTCTATTAAAAAATCATCACGTTAAATATATGTAATTTATAAATAAAATATTTTACATTTATATAGAATGTCTGGTAATAAAGATGCTGTTGCTCATGAGAGAATAGAACGGATTAAATATTATCGACATAAATCGAAATAAAATCAGTCTTGCTGATATTTGCGATTCGCATCGTCTGCAAAAATAATTTTCTGTAAAATATATTAGCTCTTAATGGCATATTAAACGACGATATTCAAAATTCCAAAGACAATTTCAACGATTCGTACGAATATCAAAATGTTACGATATTCAAAGATTTATTCGATTGAAAATTATTCCCAGAAGATTTCAACGTCTGGACTCTTTACGAACAATATACATGGATTAACAAGAATCTCGCCACATTTTTCCCAAATATATCCCAAATGTACAAAATTGTACAAAATTTACTGAACTTCATCCCAGCTGCCTTTCAATCGTTAGATTACAAGCGATCACCGATGAAAGTACCTGAATGATTGGATATATCGAAGAAATATCGAAGAGGACAGAAATATATGTATTCTTTCAAAGAGAATTTAATACCGTTTATCATAGCGAAACAATTTAATGTTATATGCAGGATTCAAAAAGTATTTTTCTTAATATTATCCCATCTCCAAGTCATAACAAATATTAATTGACAACTTGTTTTATTACTGGAACTTATTTTACACTTAATTAAACATTTGTACATTTTATAATTTATGACAAACATCTATTTCAAAGAAAATTGAAATAGAATGTAAAATATTCCGAGAAAATGCATGATTTACATTTTCATAATCTTTCTTTAATATTTTTCAATGTTATTTATAATATACCGCTAACAATAAAGTTATTTGATCGTCCATTTCGATAATAATCAATAACACTTTATTTCTTTTATTATTCTTGTTTATATGTTTATATAAAGCAGCTAATAATAAAAATTTTCATTGGGCGTTAAATCTTTGCAATTTTCTTAAATATAAGATTGTATGTTTTATTCGGTGATTAATATCGTATATCAATAAATCATAAAAGCGATAAATATTTTTATAGCACGTGAAACAGCTTAGTTGCGTGAAAATTTATTGTTGTTATTAGATTCATATTTGGAATCAGAAAGGTGTATCATATTTCGCACAAATTTTTGCCTATGTCTTAAAATCTTAAGTAAATATTCATTAATGAAAATATTCACGTATTCTAAATAAATAATTCTACGAAATACGTTAGTTAACCGACAATTTTTTAAAACAAGTCAAAATAATTTGCAAGATATCTATCAACTCTGGAGGGAATACTCAGTTGGTATAATGGAGAATCCTGGGTTAAAGAAACATCGGCGTACAAGAACATGCAATTCGTACATAGAGCATGTTTGATGTTAAGGAAGAAACTGTGTCAGCTCGATAATGAAGAAAATGCATCGACAATGCATCAAAAATTTCAAAACCATTGTATCCTGATCTCGAATTATTCTTAAAAGATTTTACCGCGTCAGAAAATCGAACAACGTCCTTATATCTTGCTATATTCTTCATCGTATAAATCGAAAGATATGAATAATATCTTGACATAATATCTCGATATGGCATTTATGGCATTTGTAATGCGACTTGATGAGGTTGGTTGTTTTGTATCCGGAAAATTGCGGCATTTATAACGCGACCGATGAAGATCTAGAGGCTTTTTGTCACATGTGAAAAAGTTACGGATATTTTCTTGGGGCAGCAGATCAGTGAGAATATTAAATATTATTTAAATACTGCTTCATTTAAATGTTACTTTAAGCTGCGATGATACTTGTATAAATCTTCAGGTACAACTTTTGTCGTGGCAGTCTCAAGGAAATAAAACAACGGCTGCAAGATCTTTATTATACTTGGATAATCTCAGAGCAAATCTCAGAAAAGTTACACCTGAATGGAACTACATAATTGCCTAATTGAATCCGTAAATTATTATCCTTTCATATATATACTATATAACCCAATGGTATTAACATATTCAAACATATTCAATTTAAATATGCCGCACTTATATGCATCGCTCAGTTATCTTGAATGGATTCATTATAAGTTTGTGAAGTAAGTGATACAATAATATATCTATTAATGCAACATTGATTTTGTCTATTTTATGTATTAAGTCTTTCTTATTTTATATTATCATTATATTATTTCGATCATTTTAGATTTATGTTATACTATGCTAGATCTAATATATGAATGATCTTCATATTTGTCCTATCACTAGTGAAAAAATTGTGAAAATCACAATTTTTTCGTTTTTACAATCCGTTACAAAGTGGCTTAAGAAAGAAAGAAAAGATAAGTTTAGGTCATCGAAAAAAATTTTCTTTTCTCTTTTTTCTTTCAATAGCATGAATTTCTTCAAAATGGCATGAAGAAAGTGGCATAAAGAAAGAAAGAAAAAATAAGCTTAGCTAAATTTATCTCTTCCAATATTTGATATCCAATGCTATCCTATGCATCGCCAACAATAATACTTGCATTTATTGCATTATTGTTGCATTTGTATGCGATGGGAATTTGATGAATTCTATGCACGGAGAAAGAAAGAGACAGAGAGARASARAGAGAGAGAGAGAGAGAGAGAGAGAGAGAGAGAGAGAGAGAGAGAGAGAACAAGAGGGAGAGGGAGAGGATGAGGGAGAGGGAAAGGGAGAAGGAGAGGGAGAGGGCAATCGAAAGAGAAGGATACGAGGGCCAAAGTTAAAATTAAAAACAAGTTACGTGTTTCTCGCGATGAATCCGAGGCATAATGATCTTATTGTCAGAAGCGTAAGACAAAATATGTCAATTGAAGCGGACGTGGTGCGAGATAGTAGTGATGCGGCTCTCGTGTACGATGCGCGATGACGTATCACAACACGACGGCGTGATACAACGAAATTAAATAATACGTTCGTATTAATCGCATACGTTAACCGCAATGCCTCCAAGTCGCTTGGACGCTGTATATAGAAGTATACTTCTCACAAAATTCTTTACGAAAGGCTGGGGCAGCCCCCAAAATCTAAAGCGGTAAGTGATTTGCATCTAACCTAGTCTAACTCAACATAACCGAATACTTCACACCGTCATTCGATCGTCAATGAATAAAAACGATTATCCTCGTACGAATACTTATAAAATCATTTTCTGTTTTTAATAACAATAAAGAAATATAATACAGTATGATACGTATTATTGTTGTAGAGAAATATTTCTTTGTCAATAAAGCTTTGCAATGCTTCAAGAGAATATCGATCTATATATATGTGTATATATATATATTCGTAAATAATGTTACTGCGTATTTGCATATTAATGTTAACCTAGTTAATTGTAAACATAATTCTGGATACTTCCCATCCTCTTTTAAAATGAAATTCAAAATTGTTTTCATTTGAAATTTCTTATATATTATTGCAATGTAATTATACTGTGTAACAGCTGTTTCTTATAATTTTATAAACAACAAAAGATTAAAATATTATCATTTAAATATTAATGTAAAAATCTGTAGAAATAGCTCATAATTATATAATTGTTATAATTAATAATTATATAATTATATAATTATATAATTGTATATATCTATATACATTATATATATAATATAATTATATATATATATATATAAATATATACATAAATAAAATAAAAATCATTCTTAACAAATATAAACCCTCTCTTTTTTTTCTTATAATTTTATAGCATAAAAATCTAATAAAAAATGTACTAAGATAATTGTTGTATCAATTCTTTTTGTATAGAAACATGTAGATAATTTTATAATATACAATATTTAATTATATCTTATTTCAGGATATTTGAATTCAGGAAAGTCATTGCAAACCGAGAAGTATGCTATAATATGATACCAACTGATTATCCAATAGAAATAACAAAAGTATTTAATCTTTTCACTAATACAAATTTTTTATTAGCATCAGAAAAGATAATATGATATGTATGATTTGTCTGTAAAACAGGATGAAGCTTGGTCAGATTGTCATGTAATTGAAGGTCAATTTGAATCACCCTTTGAGAAACATCTTCCAGGAATAATGCCAGATAAGACCAAGATAGCTTATTTTCAGATGATTTTACCACCTAAGTGGAGTTCTCATAAACTAAAGCCAATTTGTCTACACCTGGCAGGAACGGGAGATCATGTACGTATTTATTATTATTCCTAATCTTCATTATGCCTATCTTATTATACTGCTGATTTTCTTCCTCCAAATATATAAAATAGACTATTTATATTGTTAACAGGACATTTATATATATTTTACTTATTAACTAGTTTTTTTGGCGACGTAGAAATCTTATCGCTAAGCCACTGCTGAAGGAGTCAGGAATAGCATCGATCTTGCTGGAAAATCCGTTCTATGGACTGAGAAAGCCGGATGATCAAATGTAAGAATATATCGAAAGATTTGTATGGGATAAAATTCATAGTCAAATCAAGGTGGTATAATTTTTTCTGTTCATTGCGTAATTATTTTTTAAAGACGATCGAGTTTGCATAATGTGTGCGACATTTTCATCATGGGAGGTTGTTTAATCATGGAATCAATCATTTTACTCAATTGGTGCGAACAACAAGGATTCGGTCCCTTAGGTATTACTGGACTATCAATGGGTGGACACGTCAGTTTATCTACGTAGAAATTATCCTTTTTATATTATATACTCGATTTAACATGTTATCTATTGTACAGATGGCTTCTTTAGCAGCTGCCAATTGGCCGAAACCAATTTCATTAATACCTTGTCTATCATGGTCAACAGCTTCACCCGTATTTACAGAAGGTGTAATGAGCGCATCAATAAATTGGGCACTTTTGGAAACGCAATACTTTTCGGATGAAATTTATAAAAATGATCTTGCAAAAATGGTGAAGATTATTGATCATGATGTAAATATCCGATATTTTTATATCGCATACTATTCTTAGCTAATAATATTTTTTTAAAAGATTCTTATTTTCATTCAATAAACTTTCCAGGATGCTTTCTTAGCTGGCCAACATTTCGCTAAACATTATCCTGCAAGCATGACGAGGGTAGATAAATTGAGAAAGGAATATAAAAATAAAGACAATCGAGACAATAATATGATAGCTGTAAATAATAAAAATCTAATGGACAATAATGCAGACAATAAAATTGCCATCAAAAACCTAAATAAAAACGGTAACGGTCAATTGCAACGTCAGATTGCAGAAGAAAAGGCAGCAGCCAAAATATTCCCCTTAAATCTCATTTCCAATAGATTCAAATCAAAGGATTCTAATACTCTTAAAGGTAACCTAATCTCGCATATAATCTTTTATTTGTAAACTTGCAAATAAAAAAATATGTCAGGATTGATATATCTCAATTTTCAATTTCTGATGATGATACTTAAATGAATTTGAATGTTTATTCAAACTATTATTCATTGTTTGTTGTATTTGTCGATATGAAGCAGCACACAAGTATGCTATTGTTGTTTTTCCTGTGACAGGGGTTTGCTCACTACCAGTGCCGAAGCATCCGCTATTTTCAGACAATAAATGGCGTGAGCACGAAGCCCTACAATTTATGCGCGGTATAATGGACGAATGCACGCACTTGAAAAATTTTGAAGTACCAATCGATACTGAACTCATCATCGCCGTTTGTGCTAGAAACGATGCTTACGTACCACGAGATCATTGTATGAGCTTGGAGACAATATGGCCAGGAGCTGAAATTCGTTATATCGATGCTGGTCATGTTAGTGCATACCTTCTTCATCAGAAAGTTTTCAGGTAAACATAAGCAAAATTTATTGCTTATATGTATTCTCCGTTAATATGCACACATGTGTCCAAGTTTTGGATATTTATGTATTTATATATATTCCTTTTTAGATCCACAATTGCGGAATCCATTCAACGATCTTTGAAAAAGTATCCTATCAATATCAGTTGACAAGTTTGTGATTCTGTTTGCAACAAATGCACACTTTTAGAGCTATAATTATAAATTTAATTAAATGATAAAATATGCAAATATGTGATTGACTTCGTGTACCTATTATCAAGTTTTAACATGCACGTGATATATTAGATCGTTATACAGATAATAATCTGCCACTATGAAAAAGTACAACTATTCCAGTCAATTTAGTCATTCGTAGTAATGTCTTTAATATTATATAGCACGGCAAATCTTATATTATCTGCCAACGATGTCCTTAAATAAAGCAAGATTAGCATCATTTGTGATATAGGAGATGCAATCTTTTTATATACACTATCTTTGTATAGACTTATACACAATTTCTTAATAAAATACACTCTTTTATAAAAGCATTTTAGAAAATTACAAATTCACATATTATTGTATTATATACCTGTTGAAATAAGTATTAGGAATATTACATGTGATACTTATTTGTATGCAAATATCCTGTATAACATTAATATGAAATATAACATTTATGCAGTAATTATTAGTATAAACTTTCTAATGAGCAATATTCCTTTAACCAACTGACCCACCAATCTATCTTCAAGAAAAGATTTCGTTAGATATTGATCATGAACAACGAGGGAATCCTCAGATTGGGGAATAATATGTGATCTGTATTTTCGCCCAATTTTGTTTGCTATAAAATAGCAAGATAAGAAGCAAAAATATAAACATCATTCTGAGCATCATTCTATCACGTGTAACGTTCAATGAATAACAAAGATAGAACAATATTTATATCGATATATATATATCGATATAATATATATATATATATATATATATATATATACCGTCAAATAAAACCTATCTCATATGAATATGAATCAGTAAATAAAAGAAAAAAATCGAAATAAAACATGAATTATATTTCTTATTTCTTTCTTCCCGTTTCTTCAATTTCTTTGCTAAAAGAATTCGGATTCTCGAATATTCGTTCTGAGCGAAGAGTAACCAATGAACCTTGCTTTTCTCAAAAAGTACGAATACGATTGGCTGGCTCGCTTAATAAGCGTTAAGAAATCTTTTTCAAGCTCGAAATCATGCGCGATTGTGATACGCGCATTCATCCTGCGGAAATCATACGCCATTTTGCGCGTTGTACGCACGATCGATCAAACCGGAAGCCGGTCGGCTATGCTCGTGTATGCAGAGACCTCATCGACGTTGACCACATGTGTCTCGCATTTTGTGCGTAAGAAAAGTTTTATTCAACATGTATTGTATTTATGTAATCCGCGGTAACGCGATGTCATGCCGGTACTGATAAACGCGTAAATCTAAAGTGAGATACAATTGACGAGATATCACGTAATACGTCGTAATCGCGAGTCACGCGGTCGCGCGACGAGTGCATATCGGAGGGCCGAAGGTGCGAACGGCTACGTGCGCGTACATGATCGACCAGTGCTATTTGCCAGCGCCCTAGTGCACATGGTGCGTGTTCGCGATATTCACCGACGTTTGTCTATGGGTTTGGGATAGTTTCGCGATTCTTCCTTACGCCGTACGAATCATCGCGCATACTCTACGCCGGGAATTTTATGTCGAGGCGAAAGTCGTCGAGTCAGCGCACTATCGCCTCGAAATCCGCCGGAAGCTCGTGCTATCGTATTACCGTATCGCGATTTGTGCGCGATTGAATCAATCGGAGTAAAAATCACATTAACACGTGCACTCTGAACAAGCATACTATATCAAGTAAGTACGCATCTGCTTTGTTCGACCGCATGTTTGCGCGCATGCTATGCGCATACATATTCCAGAACGATTTTGGAACATGCGATTTAATTATAGATAATAAATCGAGCCTGAAAATATCGTCATCACGCATCCCCGTTGATAAGACTAGCCGCGTATGCGACTAAGTACTTCATCGGTATGGAAAGGCGCATATGAAATGTGAACACGCATGCGAGGTTAGATTATTTATTGTCCGTGCGTGAATCGACGATTCGTCGCATCCCGGCGAAGATCAGCCAAGTTATCGCAAGAATAAACCTCTGGGTTTATTCACAAAGCGACGACGGCGACGACGAGGAGGAAATCCTTTAATCGGGCGTGACACGCGGCCTCGTGCACAAAACCTCGTGTTTCTTTCTAATTTTTATTTATCATCTTCGTCGTAAGATGGCAGCTAAAATAGCCGGCACAACCGAAATAGAGGGCAGGACTGAGCGAGAGGAAAAGAGTGGGGGACTTTGTCCATCCTATGCCAGTATATTAAATCCTAGATCTTACGGGCCTCATTCGAAAGAAAACAACAATAAAGAGAACATCCATGAGCAATCGTTAGTACAACATATAGTCGTTAGAGAAGCTATATCTAAGAGATACATTGGAAAAGTTGCTCATTCTAATTCTACTATTCGGAGCATACCGGAGCACACTCTAAACAATCTGAAGATACAAGAAGAAAATTATATATTCGATATGACGAGAAAAAATAGAAACAGGGTTGCAAAAGCACCGGCCAGCACGAACCAAGAGACACGGAATAACCCACCTCAAGCCGCAAGTAATAATAATACGCAGAAGCAAGAGAAACCACAGCAATCGCAGCAAGTAAATAACGACGAATTTAAAACTGTCGCCGCGAAAGGTGCTCGCCGTAAAGAGAAGACGCAACAACAATATCAACGTGAACAACCGCGAGATCGGCGACAAAATAACCGCCATCAATCACGTGGTAATAATCACAATAGTGTAGGAAACAACGCGGTTGGTAGACGCGGCAGCGACGACAAATCGTACAGGGAACGTTACGAACGTGTTAATCCCGAGAAAGAAACAGATTACCATAAAACCGCTGATAATGCATCATCAGAGAATGCACCACCTTCGCCAATTAAATACGTTGATGCTCCGTTGCCGAAAGTCAATGCATGGACAAAGAGAACACGTGAAGCGAAATCGGCACAAACTTCTGCACCGGCAGTGACTACGTCCGCGTCGGCAGTGACTACGTCCGCGTCGGCAGTGATTACGTCCGCGCCGGCAGTGATTACGTCCGCATCGGCAGTGATTACGTCCGCACCGGCAGCGAGTACGTCCGCATCGGCAGTGAATACGTCCACATCGGCAGCGAGTACGTCCACACCGGCAGCGAATACGTCCACACCGGCGGTGAGTATGTCCGCGTCGGCATTGAATACGTCCGCGACAGTGACGACTGCACCAATGTTGATACCAACATCTACGTGCCCGTCGCCGGACGACCCTACGTCTACATTCGAGGTTAGATCCTCGCTTATACAGACACCTATACCCATGCCTGTATTCGCCACTATGTCCGATTCGGTATCGACGCCCACGTTCACATTCACGACTGCGTGTATGGATACGAGCACGTTTCCTGAGATATACGCATGTGTGAATGCAAATGGAAGCATATGCTCGAACATGTGTTCGACCACGTGCGCGACCAGCATGATGCCACCCCCGGTGTACATGATTCCGCCTCTATCTATGTTACAACATTCTTCTACGCCTATGATCACGCCGGAATCTACCGCATCTACATCGCAAGCAATGATAACGCAGTCACCTAAGACAAAGTTTAGAAATAACAAAAAACCTCAGTTGACACCGGTGTGGTCGGTAGAGTGGGAACAAGAGCGGGAGCAACAACAAGCGGAGAAAGAGCAGGAGCAACGACAAGCGGAGAAAGAGCARSARCAAACTAGCATCGGTAAGTAGGACAATTCATAAAATTTTATCAATTTTTTTTTATTTAATTAATTAAATATTTGCGGAATTATTAATTCCGATGCAAAAAGATCGCCGTGATCATTTTTGTAATCGATATAAATATTACAAAATTCCAAACTTTCCCGAATACGAATTCGGAAATTTCAGTATATAAGCACAGTTCAAGCAATGCTTTTCATGCTTTTGTCATTTGAAATTCTGCGTGTGCTAATATTTCTTCGAAAAATTGAAAAAATTATTTTCTGGAAAGATTTCGCCCTTTCATGCTTTTGCTCTATTCTATATCTTTATATCTTTCCTTTAAAATATATAAATTCCTTGGACAATTCAATTTTTCGCTTTCTTCTTTTATCTTTTTTTTCTCATATATATCCTCATATATATCTCAACATATTTGGCAATTTTAATTTTCCATAAAATATTACGTTTCTCACACAAACGTTATATCGGATCTTATAGATAAAATTCTATAAGTATTCAACCTTGTACTGTGACCCATCCCCTCCTTTGTCCCTTCTCCGATTTCGAAATAGGACCTTATCGCCTTTCTCTAAATTCTTTGCTCTTATACCGCATGAAAATATATCAGATATTATTTAATGGAAATATTCAATATTTCGGAATACAATAATAACGGTTACATAATTATTAGTTCATCTCATTAGCTAAAACTCGCTCTTGAAATGTGTTCTGCTGAAATTCGAGACGCGATGTCGAAATGGTTGATTTCACGGAGAATATTACTTATAAATAGATCGTATGCGTGAGATACGATGGTTCTCCTCTCTTTTTATTTTTATCATTCTGCTTGTTAGGGTTAGTAAAAAAATTACATTATTCTCTCTATGTCCTCTAATACTTTCCTATTAAATTTATTAATTTTTGTAGATTTTTCTTAAATTGCGCTTAAGAGAGAGAGAGAGAGAAAGAGAACGAGAAGAAGGCATATGTTTACCTATTTGATTTGCTAATAACGCATACGTAATATCGACGTTAACGTCTCTCATTTGCAAAATTATGAGCATTATTAACAAATCTCATAACGCTTGTGGAGCGTTTGCAGGCGAAAACTAATATTTCGGATTATATACATTCGTCATGGTCTAGGTCGGAATATCGAAAAGTATTTTCTAAATCTATTGTTAAAATTTCGAGACAAAAGCAAAGTGAAAATCTTTAAAGATCAAGCATTGAGCTACGCTTAGGTACTAGAATTTCCAAATTCGTATAAACGTTCAGGTCTTGGCAAATTCCTCTTAAAAGGTCTAGCGAGAGAAAGACACATTACGAAAGTCGAAGCGTGAAATAGAAACTCATACGTAAGTGTGAAAAATCGACAAAAGGGAATCACACAGGAAAAGTTACCGGCCGGGAAAAGTATGCATTACGAATCTTGTTCCATCATGAAAGAGAATTTTCATTGCGCATGCTGGAACTGATTTAATTCATCCGTAAATGCATAAAAGTATCACACGTGTGATTTAGATTTAACAATTATCACGAGGGAAACACCTGATAGAACTGAAAACACGGATGAAGTCCATGAATGAAAAGAAACTGAAATAGTATGTGTCGATAATCGACTCTGCGACATTCGCGATAACGAAAACTGCAAGGAATCCCCGATCGACAGTGTTATCTTCGCGCTACCAACATGTGTCGGATATACGTAGCACCGAAATGTCCATGTGACGTCACGGAGATCAACCACACGTGGCCTTCGGTGATCTGTTTGCGTATCAACGGATTTCTCATAAGCATGAGAAACCTGAAAAATCATCCGTTTTCCTCGCGTTTCGTCGAGATTCCCGACTTGATAAAATTTCGATTATTTATTATCATGTTTATTTTACGTTTTTCGTGATTTTCCGAGATATCCCTGGCCACGAAAATATCAACGTGCCGCCATTCCACTAGTTAGCCGCTTCTCTGCCAGGCCATGCGGAAACGCATTCCACACGTAAGCAGCCTCTCGCGTATTGGCCTGCTATCATTATCACATCGAAGATATAACGGCGTAGATTTCCGATTTGGTGAAAAAACCATATGTCGCGCGTGCGCGGCATATTTCCCGCGCGATTTCCAATCACGCGAGATAACGCCGAATCCGCGCGATATTCGATTGATCCGTTTGACGCGATTATCTGACGAGAACAACGGGAAAACAGCATGGCGAGACAACGACATAAATGCGCATTATTTTTGCATCATGGTACGTATCTCATGTCGTTACGGTATACAATGTCGTATCAGGTAGATTATTTAACGGTTTCTATCTTTCGTCCCAAAAATTTGCAGCTTTGTTCTTGTAGATTCATTCTACAAGAAATCTTCCGATTCGATCTTCGATTCGAACGGACCAGGTATCCCAACTACAAAATATTCACTGAAAATTCGTTGCTTTTTGAAAATATTCCCATTATAATCGCATTTTAGCTTTCATTGTATACTTTCTTCAAAGGAATGAAATTTTTCCTATCCTTGATGCGTTTCCTCGGTTCTTCTTATCTTCAGCCCAAAAACATTAGGACCCGTTAGGACTTTTGTCCGAAAGCCCGGACTTGACCTGTGGTAATTAGGTGTCCTAATTTGAAAATATGGTGAAACGCCTTGAAAATGTGTGAAATTGTTCCCGAGCAATTTCATTGTGTTCTTTGTTGTGTATGTTATTCGTGTTATTTTATTAATCTAGTGTCGTAAAAGTAAATTTCTATAAATGGCATGCCGTCGTTGATTGAATTATACTATATACATGAAGTTGTCTCCACTTAAATAATTCTTTAGAATTTATAAAATTGGATATCTCTCTCTTTCATATTTGCGTGACGACATATTGCTTGCGTGAATCTTTTCACCGATTCAATGACAAGATTGTTTCTTGATCTCGCGTATCTGACGCGAGAAATGCATGTACAATTAATAAAACAATTCCGACGCGACAAGAGACGAGAAACATAGGCCTTGGTCTTACCTCAATTGACCAATCGACGCGATTCGATCGATCCACATTAAAATACATTGCAGAAAGTGAGAGTCGTGGAATGGAAACCCGTTTCGGAATGGCCGCGATCAGAGTTAGAATGCTCGATCGGCGAATATCTTGCGAGCGTATGTTTCCGCTTATTAGAACGGTGTTTTCCAATTTAATCTGGTCATCGAGATCCTTGTAAATATACATTGTAAATATATCCTAGTAAATATACTGATAAATGTGTCTCGTCGTGTCTTGTTATCAAGTGTCTCATTCGAACTTCCTGGTGTAATGAAGGAAATGAGACAACTTTTTAAAGATAAATTCGGTTTCGTGGAATGTCAATGGTATTTTCCGCGAATAGCTTTTTGGGAAACAGAAATTATGCCTCATGAATCGCTCGTCTTCGATATGCTGTACAAATAAATAACAATCAGATAGAGAACATTGTACGAAGAAGGGAAGGAGAATATTACGAACTTACACGGTCCTCTCTCCCCTTCGCTTTTTTCATTTTTGTGTGCACGATGTGAAAGTACATCCACTTTTTCACGTTCGTATATTTTGAGAAAGAAAAATGCTCATGATCGTTCTCAATTTATGATCCGCATATCGAAAATAATCAAATTTGTGATGACGATATCTCAATATTGACATGATTGGACAACGTGTAGAAAAAAGGAATTATTGTGATCCGAGATCACGTCACTTTTATGTGATATGTTCTTAGCATAAATTTGCATCTTCATATTGATCGAATCGAATCGAAATAATTATGTCGTTTGATGACGTTACGTTGCTCGGTTACTAATTGATCAAACTGCCAGAATACTTTCCAATGATCGTACTCTTCAAGTAGAAGTAGAACTTGTACTTGACGATCCTGAGATCTCGATTGTTTTAATGAACAATTTATTTAACGATTGTGATAACATCTTTATCATCTTCTTTTAATGCAACAATTACTGCAGATTAATTCGTTATATTCATTTATCTTTCGCACAATTGCATGTACGTGTGTATCGAAAAATATTTGAGCCTTCGCGCAGAACATGTGCAAGTTTTAAATTCTGATGGACGATCAGACAAGATAGGGTGACTTTTCGCTCCATATGGATAGCATTCATGAAAGTATTCGCGTTCTCGGCCGTTGCGGCCTTCGTCGTCATCGGCATCATCGGAGTCGGTTCGTTTTTGAGCTTCAGTCGGTTCTCGGCGGCTCGTCGATGTGCTTCATATCGCGACTTCGAGATCCATCGATCGCGTCAGAAATCATACAGAAAATTTGATCCGAAGGAAGTCACGCTTTTGCGTTTGATAAAGTCGCGAGTAGCACGATGACATACTTCGTTACGTTTGATTCTGAAGTGACGAGACAAGCTGATCTAATTATTTATCCGCTTAATCTGTCCGTCTGATAAAACTCGGTGCTTGGTTGGCCTCTGCGTCAGATTATTCGATAGTTCGCTGTAAATGATGCATTCGTATGCGTGTGCATGAGATGTATAAGTTCTATGTGTGATCGGCATTTGCATTTTGAAACGTATAAAAATCGTGAAAATCTCATCGATGTGGCATCGAATCGATTTTCATCGTTGACATAATTAAAACTGTAATTTAATTCAGCCGCGATTCGCGCGCAACGCAAAACGGAAACGAATCGAATTATTGCTAGATCCAGCGTGATAATCGCCAGAGGAAATCGCGCACGATGAGGATAGATGAAAGCGAAAATAAGTCCTCCAAACGTGAGTCGATATCAAGATATCGCTATCTCCTGTATTATGCCACGCATTGCGTAATACGCGATGCAATGCAAATACAATGTTCACATTCACAAGAATTAAATTAATTAGTTCTATGTACAATCCCGTAATAAACGATAAACGGCTTGTGAATGCAAACGTGACCTTACAGATCCGCTGTTGTAGATTCGCTATTTTATAATAATAATCAATTATAATTATAATGATGATAATATGATAACATTCACCGCGTTCGCGTGCTTATGCGTGCATTATTCTGGATTTATTTATATATTTTTTTATTTTGTATTTATAATCCGAGTCATAAATAGCTTGCCACGTAAGTAATAAGTATAGACTTGCAGACTACTGCTTTTCAAAACAAAGTTTTCTACAACTTGTACAACTTGTATTACAGCAGCATTGTACAATAGAGATTCACAAGTCCGCATATGATCTGTTTTATCAAATTTATATAATTTATTTCGCTACATGTCAATTGTATATGATGATATCGAAATGGTAACAGAACTAGATTGGAAAAGAAGTACAATAATAGAAGTAGAGGATATAAAGAAGAGAAAAATAAGAGAAACGGTAGAAAGATCGATATAATATAAAATTTATAAAAATATATGCAGAGAAGAAAAAAGGGAGAAGGGAGAGGAAACTTATGGTACATTATTATTGAAGATAATGTTTTACAGAATCTTTAAATCCATTGAAAACACAGTATTGCTGGAAAATAAAGTTTCTGCATTGTATCGAAAGAAAATATTCGCGTATTTGAGTTGTTTACCGTTTCTTGTGCAGCTACCGTTGTCAGTGCGAGGCAATTTGCCACGATCGTATCCCAATCTCCGCGCTCTCTATAGTTCTTTGGCATCGAATCAAGATCAAATCATTCATTATTGACAAACAATTTGATTCGGATCGTGATCGCGAAATCGGTTTGCATATTTCTCTCTTTCCTTCTTTTTTAAACTTGATCTGTCTGTTTGAACTAATCATAATTAAGTTAATTTTCTGGTTAATTTTCATTGAAGAATTAAAGAAGTGAATGCATATCTAAAATTTTATAAATGCATATCTAAAATATGTAAAATTTTTAAAATTTGCAACGTATACGTTCCGTATACAACAGATAACTTTAAGTGAACTCATTTAGCAATAAAAGATCACGAGTAAGTAGAAAGAGCGAAAGAGAGGAGAGGGAGGATAAAAAGTGACTCACGATTATGATTTCTGGAGGACGCATTTAAATAGCCGAAACGTGTCGTGTAATATTAATGCGTGATACATATCCGTTTTGTTGAACGTTTTATAGATGAATATAACTTATCGCTCCGATTTATGGCTTCCATCCTCTCTCCTCTCCTCCTCTAGCCAGGTCGCTCGCACATCACTTTAATTTTTACCTCGATGGCCTTGCTGTGTTTTTGCTCCAACAAAGCGTGCTATACGGTAGCTCATATCGGATTGATCACTGATCACTCGTTATTGTATTCATTTTTCGTTCGCAGCGGCACGACAATTGTGAGAAGACTTCGCCGGAAAAGCGCGTCTTTAATGATCGGTGAAACGATTATTTACGGTCCGATTTATTGTCAGTAGTTACGCGAGACAATTTGTGATATTATTCCAGTTTCCGCATTTCCAACTTTTGAAAAAAATTTCGTTTTGAGGATTCTCCTTTTCATTCGGCATTATTGCATATTTTTTAAATACGTTGTTTCTAATTTCTGATTCGATGTATCGAATCGGACGTAAAAATATTCAAGAAACGCTACGTACGCGTGCGTACATATACGTATGAGTAAAGATAATCGAGGTCACGCGGTTTCGAACAGATTATAAGAGGACCGATAATGATATAATTATTTGGAGACAGCTTTCGAAAAGTTTCTGACACGCTTTTAAATCGTCGAATGCGACATCGAATATGTAATGAAATATATATTCTATTAGTTCTCTGAAGGCAAATCTTCCTTCTTGTTTCCTGATCTTTCTTGTGTGACCGATTTGTCGTTATCGTTTTTCATGTTTCATGTTAATAATTTTTTGCATTTGATTAAACCTTGAGAAATGTTCTTTTTTATCTGCAGTGTATTTATTCATCCGAAAAGAAAATACGAAAATAGTTATTTTTTATAATTGTTGCGTTGATATATTATTCTTGTTGACTTGCAAGAAGATCTCTTATGCTTTATGAATTATGTAAATATATTGTTCTTTATGTTTTCAGAAAATAATACCGACAATAATTTTCAACCCACAGTTACCAAAGTTACCAGAGATAAGAGAAGAATCAATCGCAATGTAAGATATTTTTACTTTATCTTCTTCGTCTATATACGTCTATATACATATATAATGCGAAATATAGAAAATATATCTTTCAGGATAAATATACATATTTATAAAAAAAAACAAGAAAAAATGAATTTATAGTTTGCATGTATAACTGCGCGATAAAAGAAAAGATAAATTTTTATTTCTAATACACGCTGTAAATTAAATATTTATTTATAGTCTATTGCATTTTGATTATTATAATAATATTATAATAGTATTGTGATATTCAATGTAATTGTTGCTATTTTTTATTGCTATTATTATAAATTTTTCCACTACAGTTACAGGCAAGTGATTTTTCAAATATTGGTGATTGGCCGACTTTAGGCAAACCTATAGGGGTATGTATTGTTGAATTTCTATTACAGTTGTCATCTTTCATTATATCTAATTAGTTATTTGTTATTTTAAACGCAAATAAAAGATTGCAAATAATAATAATAATAACCAGAATAATTGTTAGAACTGTACTGCCCATACTCGGTCGGATATAATATCCTAATACGATTTACATGATAGAAGAGAAAGAACAAGTATGTTCGATCGTTATAATCAAGGAGGGGGATTTCATATTGGGTCGACACTAGGAATCGAACTAGAGTTTCCCAATTGCCAGACAATTGTTCTTATCTCTGGATTATTTGTCCTCTCTAATAATAATTGTTGAGTAATTGTTAAGGAAATAAATTTAAATGTCATGTTCTTTATCTGCGATATTTATTATGTATCAATACTATATTTGCGTTTAATGTGATAAATAATAAATAATCATATGCAAAATCTAGAGCTTACAGATTTATTAATGAATTTGTGAGTGTAAAATTTTGCTAAAGAAATATCAAATATAACGATCTTAGATAAAGCTTTCTTCATTTAAGAAGTAACGTTTGTACATTAGCATTTTTCATTTTTAATTTTAATGTATGTCATTGCTAACATTTCTGCAATAGCCATCATTTTTTTTCTTTTTTTTTTCCCCCTCAGAGAAAAACCATATCTCTCCCCAAACAAAATGGCGTTGTCAATGATGAGCAAGGCAATCCTATATTAGATGTTAACCTCGAAAGTGATAAACAACAAAGAGGTAACAAAAATAAAAATCATCATCACTACCAGAATGATAATGCAGAATGGGCGGTGAAAAATGATGATGCGGAACAGGCGGTGAAAAATTATGAGGCGGAACATGTGGTGAAAAACAATGATGCTGAACAGGCGGTGGAAAATGATGATGCGAAACAGACGGTAAAAAATGATGATGCTGAACAGGCGATGGAAAATAATAACGCGCGACAGACAGTGAAGAATAATAACGAAGATAACGGTGAAAAGAAAAAGAAAGGTAAGAAAATATTTTCCTGCATTTAAAACTTCAAAAATAATCATGATATGACAAATCTCTTGTAGTGACTCTATCTTTCCGTTTTCAAATTGTTTCTCAAGAGAAGTGTTATTTTCAGTATGCAATTCACGACTCTATTCTGATTTTATCCGTTTTTACAGCGAAAAAGTGGCTTCCATTGGAGCTTGATCTAAACATGTGTCGCGGGACACGATCATCAAAATATGTTAATAGGGAGAGGAATGGCGAAGGTAAGATAACTTATACATATGATGATATTATATTAATAATTCTGATTTACAATTTAGAATCAAAATGAATATATGATAATGGTAAATTATGATAATAATAATAATCGCGATATTAAATACAATTATTTCATTATAGCGAACGAAATATCTGATCCCTACGTTGAGAGAGATCGAGGATCGTCAGGATATTATCAAAGAGGACGTAACGGAAGAAATTTTAGAGGTAGAGGACGAAACAACGGACGAAATGATCGGGGGGGTAGTAATTTCAGACAACGACAAGATCATGCGAATTACACTCCGGAATGCGTGCAGGTAACTTTTCATTAATGTTTGAAATATAAATTATCATCAATCGTGGTATGCATAATGATGTTAAGTTAAAATAATCTATCTGACAATATTTGTGATAGAACTATGATAGTAGATCTGAAAAAACTTTTATGAGATACATTTGTATACTTTTCGTTTTTTCGCAATAGATATAATATTATGTGTTTTCATTATTTTGCAGAGCTCTGACTATAAAAGTACCTATATGATATCTTTTAGAGGGATGTATTATTTCGAAAATCCTATGGATGCTGCAGAGCAATTGAAGTCGTTAAAAAACTCGATACGAAGACAAATGTAAGTTTCATATATCACACATATTTCAACGACATAACTGTGTGTAATATATCGATATCTAACTTTTCCCCCTTTTTTTTCAGAGAATATTACTTTTCCGAGCAAAATCTTATAAAAGATATTTATCTCCGTTATAAAATGAATAGTGAAGGATTTTTACCTCTTGCTTTGATTGCATCTTTTGCACGTGTGCGAGAACTGACGACAAATTTTGAATTAGTTGCACAAGCAGTCAGTGAATCTGAAATGTTAGAATTAAAAATGACCGACGATGGACTTCTGGTATCGTAAATTGTTTTCATATTATTCGGAATTGATCATATTCAAACAGCACATAATCTTAAAGAATAATCTAAAATATTATACGGATGTATATTAGATGCAAGATTTGTGCTAGAATAAATAAGAGGATTCGCTAACACCATTAGAACTTGTCTCAAGTTCGATGAATGGAGTTTGATAGTAACCTCATTACATTTTTACTGTTATTTAATTATTTACTTTATTATTCAAAAATATTTTTTTCGCTCATCTACGTAATACAACCAACATATGTTTCTAATAACTATATTTTTATTTTACAGATCAGAACAACAGTGAATCCATTAAAGTGGCCTGTTTCGCCAATCAATCATGTTATGAAATCAAAAGAACCTATTTCGTCTCCGAACGAAGTAGCGTCCCCTCTCCTATTTTATCCTCGTTCAAAACTATTAGATGCAGTACCTCCAGTTCCCAACGCCATTTTCTGTTGTCCTGCAGGTTTCAATATGATCAATGATGATCAATCTGAAACAGAATCACAATCTCAACAACCCACGCCAGAATGTGCAGAAAAACATATTCCATCTGTTTCAAAACGCACGTTAGATCCTGATGTAGCTGAATTTATACCAATGGGAAGAACTAACGGTCCCATTACGATAAATACAAATGCTGGGTTAGAAAATAATCAAAAAAATTATGGTAAATAAGTATATATATATACCATATATATACCATAAATAAGTTTTATTTACCATGATAATAACTTGATAAAAAATCAGCAAATATCAAAGCCATCTTTTATGATATTAATACTTTAATGTTAATAGATGATGGATTATTAATGGTAGCAGGTCCCTCCACTCCCAATGTATTAAGGGAGAGGAGTGAAGTATTAGATACATCAAATGTTGATGACTGGCAGGAAGTGAAACGAAAAAATAGACCATCGCATAGAGAAAGAAATGAAGAAAAAGAGAAAACTGATGCTACAGCACAGAAGGATACGATACAATTTGATATACAGAGGGAGGAATTGATATTTCAATATGATGAGTCTGAGACATTACTTCTTGGCCGTCAGAATGCCTTCTCAGAATGGTCAGTTCAATCATGAATTTATCATATACATAACATTATTATTAATTTTTAATAAGCTAATCACGAATGTGATTATATTATATTTGTAATGTGGAACCTCAATCTTATAATTCGCAATTTTATAATCCGGATATTTATCCGGAATATAAATCAGTTTAAAATTCATTTAATTTTTTTAAAATAGAAATAATAGATTTGTGAAATTATCCGAAATTATTCATTATTACATTATAAATTATCGTGAACAATAAATTTGAAACTTTTTTTTTCATAAATATTAATAATAAATCGGTTAAATTTTTTTCTTTTTTATTTTATTATCTACTTATTTGTTATTAAAAAAAAACTAAATATACGAAACTAGAAACGAAAAATACATGCTTTAATACATTATGGTATAATTTATGTTTTTATAGTATGAGAAATTATCAATTAAATCTATTTAATAATAAATAAATAAAATCAATGTGTTGTAAATTTTACTGAATTCACTGTTGAGATTGTTGATTGTCAAACTGAGTCAGATTTACCGAATTAAAAAATTGCGAATTATAAGATTGCAATGCAGTGAAAGTTTTTCTTTGTTTTCTTCCTTTTTTTTTATAAAAAAACACATTGATGTGTAAAATCATAATTTTAAAAAATTATAAGCATTATTTGCAAATTCCCAATTTGATCAAGAAAAAAGGGGAATTAAAATAAAAAATATAATATATAAAATTATATATAAAATTTTATGTTTAATATAAAAAATATTAAAAAATATATAAACATTTGTATGATTATATATATTAATTGAATGCAATAGAGAAGGCAATATGTTAATTATGTTAATCATTTCTTATATGTTGCATGTTATATGCAATAAAAAATATATACTCATTATCTATATTGTAAATTTTAATATTTGAACAATATATTTATCGATATTGATATCAATATTGATATCAAAATATATTGTTCAATTCAATATAAATTTTACATTATATTCTATTGCATTTATCAATATTATCAATATTGATTAATATATTTATGCATAGAGAGAAAGAAATAAAATATGGTCTAACATTGAGAATGAAAGAAATGATGTATCACCGAAATAATGACTACTCTTATTTTTGAAGACGATCATATTCATATTGATCAATTATGTTTTTTATTTGAACGTGCAGAAAAAGAGCACGATTTATATTATATTACATTTTTAATGTTTTTTTTTGTGTTTTTTAAATATGCATAAAATAATTTTATCATTTTCGTGTATATGAATTAACTTTCATAAAAATATAATAAAATAAAACTAAAATTAATAAAATATTGAATGTATATCTTTTTTTTTCTTTTTTTTTCTTTTTTTTCTTTCCCCCCCTTCTTTTTTCTTGCGACGAAGAAAATAGTATAAAAATAAATCAAGTATATGTAAATTAGTATAAATATTATTTATATGATCTAACCCGCGTGAGATTACTCTAAAAGAGGAAAATAAGTTGTTCTTTGACGACACTGCTTCTGCCACCCTGGATATCCCTACAAGATCTTTTACTATCAAAGAAATAAGAGCCGTAATAAAAAATCTGAATCCAAAGAAGACGCCGGCTTACGACTTCATAACAAATTAAATACTGCAGAAGCTGCCAGAAATGGGAATAAAATACATCACCCAACTATGCAGTCCTCAGACATCCTAATAGAAAGTAGTACAAATTATAATCCAGAAGCCTGGCAAATTTGCAAAACTTGCAGAATCGTATAGACCGATCAGCTTATTGCCTGTCCTATCGAAACTATTTGACAAATTCCCAAAGATCTCCATAATAATGGAGAGGCATAGATTAATTCCCGATCATCAATTTGGTTTCTGAAATAAGCATGCAACCATAAAGCAGATACATAGAATTGTTAAAAGGATAAACAACGATATGGAAGCAAGTAAATACTGCACAGCGATTTTTCTCGATGTTTCGTAGGCTTTTGATAAGATCTGGCATCAAGGACTACTTTATAAAATTAAAAACAGTTTTTCAACTGATCTTTATGTCATCATAAGATTTTATCTATTACACAGAACTTTTAAAATTAAATATGGAGAAGTAATCACATAATTCTGGAGTGCCTCAAGATAGTGTATTAAGTCCAGTACTCTATCTGCTATTGCTACTGCTGATCTTCCAGTCATTCTGACCTCCACAACAGCAACCTGTATAACACAGCTTGTGGCTCATAACAATCACATAAAAGCATTCTCGCGATTACAGAAAAGTCTCTATCATATTCAAAGATCACTAAAAAAATAGAGAATCAAAGCTAACGAAACAAAATTTGTGTAGCTGAGAGACGTTCACTAGAAAAACGTGCCCACGAGTACGTCTGAGCATTGGTGAGCATTGATGGGCACTGGGCACTTACTCGGGAGTAAATTATAATTGTCGACTGAAAACAAGTTGTTACTGTACAAGGCAATTCTTAAATCTATTTGGGTTTTATGGCATTCAATTGTGGGGTATGGCCTACAATTCGAATATAGAAATATTATAAAGAAATATTCCAAAACAAATTTCTTAGAATTAATGCATTTTGGTATGTTACCAATGATACTTTGCATCATGATGTTAACGTGCCATACGTTAGAGATGAGATGAGAAGACTCAGCCAGAGAATACTACAGGAGCAGTACATAGAGGAGCATCCTAACATACTCACGAAAAATCTCACGAGAAACGTCAAGACTTCCACAAGACCTATGCGCCTGACCTCTGTAATTCTAAAGAGCATATGCCAATGGGCATATACTTTTCAGGACTTTATAACATCTAACTGTCACATATATTACTAGTGTCCCGTTAGTGATAGCTTGTAATAATTTTTAGGATGATTAAAAAAAGAAATTTATATGATTAAATATTACTTGAATATTTGAGTTGAATATTAAGCATATATTCTGCTGTATACGAGGTAGAAGATACTTTATGAGTATTCTAGGATATAAGTTCGAATACTTATATAATTCATTAATTCAATTAAACTGTCAATTTTATATTGGTGATTACATTAATCCTTACAGGTCTGAGGACGATGAGGATTACGAATCTCTATCGGACAAAGATATTAATAAAATACTTATTTTCACACAAGTCAGTCTTCCATCATCTAGAGTTCCGAAGCATGAAGGTTACGATAGAACAGGAGATTGGACTACAAGGGTGAAAATGACTCAAGAATTAGAACAACTCATTAATGATGGATTGTTCTATTATGAGCAAGAATTGTGGAAGCAAGACAGCCAAGGGGTAAAATCATATAATTTCGTTCATTTTGAGAAAATAATGAAACCAAATATTTATTAATGAAATATTTTTGTTATTATAGTATATCTCATCTTCTACTGGAAGTTACAAAACGGTTAATATGATTAGCCAGAAAGATTTTGAGAAAATGGCACCAAAAGTTCCAAGAAAAGCAAATCCAGAACTTCCACCACCACCTCCTTCTACTATAGAAGATTTAGAAATATCGCAATTAGCCGTACCATCGCAGGTATATCAAGAGAAAGTAATTTTATAAAATAACAAATTATTTGTAGAATGTATTGTAATATTATTTTTATCCAACAGCTTGCGAATACAAGTCAAGACTTTTCAAAGAAAGATCACAAATCAGAAAAGAATCGCTGGAGCGAAAAACCACATATAAAAGACGAACGAAGAGTTGTCGCACCTCGTTTCTTTGCCGTTGTAAAAGATGGACCATCCGTCGATCCAAGAACTCCACGAAAGAGAAAGACCCGTCATAGCAATAATCCTCCAATAGAACATCATGTTGGTTGGATAATGGACGTTCGAGAGCATCGAGCACGAACATATTCAGGGTACGTAATGCTGTAATTAAGTTTTTCAACTTTAATTGATTTTAAATTTATGTCATCCCTTGTAACTAATATCTCTTTTAGCGAGAGAAAAATATGATGATATATTTATATCTATTTGTCTTCTTTTCCCGACTGAAAAAGCTATCTTGTAGAAAGATTTCAATCTGACAAAAAATAATCAAGTGGAGAAATGAAAATCTGAATTTTTATGCATGCTAAAATTTTGATCCTGATATTTCAGAAGTAGTGCGGGCACAAGTCCCAACGAGGGCTATCTAACGAATAGTTACGGAAGTGCGACCAGTATTTGCGAACATCCGAGTCATGCATTGTTGAGGGATAATGGATTTACGCAGCAAGCGTACCACAAATATCGTTCACGCTGTCTGAGAGGTAAAAATCATTATAGATGTTACTTATTTTTTTAAATATAATTATATATATAATTTGAGAAATGATGAATCTTTTATATTCTTTCCCCGGCTAAGAAAAATATGTGCGGAAATATTTTAATCTGATTATCATTCAGATAAGTTTTAGAATGTTTAATTAAAATTTTTACTTATATCATGTTTATATTTTTTTAGAGCGTAAACGATTAGGTATTGGACAGTCACAAGAAATGAATACTCTTTTCCGATTCTGGTCATTTTTTTTGCGAGAAAATTTTAATCGCAATATGTATGAAGAATTTAGAACTACAGCCAAAGAAGATTCCTGCGAAGGATATCGATATGGATTGGAGTGTCTTTTCAGATTCTATAGTTATGGCCTAGAAAAGAACTTCAGGCATGGACTGTATAAACATTTTCAGATAGAAACGATAGATGATTATAAAAATGGTAAGATTTTCTTTATTTATATTTAATTTACAGCACAAATAAGGTTATTTAATTATGATTACATTTATAGTTAAATGGTTAATTTGTGCAAAATCAAAATGTGTTGTTTCGCTAACATCACGAGGATATTTTTATCCTATGAATGAAGTTTGATAGTAACAACACAACAAATGATTAATGAAAATATTTGTCAGGATATTTCACATTTTAATATATCTCATTTTATTATTTTATGCTTTTGCTTGAATCTTTCAAAACGATATTGAATAATACTGTCTTTGAAATCGATATTTATTATTACAAAATCTCTTGAGGCATTTTACAAGTTTCTGAAAATTGTGCAACTTTTCGCGCATTTAATATTCATTTTTAGTGTACATATATTCCTTCGTAAATCAGGAATTATCTGTATCCTGTCAATAATAGTTGAATAGTTAAATATTTATGCTGATGATTCTCAAACAAAATTTTATTACAAATTCTTTATCTTTTTGTATGAACAATGATTTCTCAATCCGTTTTTTAATTTCAATGCGTACAATTATTTATGATGACATTTTATTATGATAAAGAATATTAAATTGATTGATCATTTGTATTAATAGGACAATTGTATGGATTGGAAAAATTTTGGGCATTTTTGAAATATTATAAAGATTCCGATCAACTTCACGTGGACCCTAAATTGCAAGAATATCTATCAAATTTCAAAAGTATCGAAGATTTTAGAGTAGTGGAAGTAAGTATTATTATTTAATTATATTAAATATAAAAAAATGCGTTTTTTTATTAAAAATTGTTACAATAGTTATATAAAATCCATAAAATAATAAATGTATGTATATATAATGTATGTATGTATGTATGTATGTATATAAATGTATGTATATAACTTTCTTATTTTTTACAGCCTCAAATACATGAAATGTTTCAAGGCGCGGGAAGACGTAACAGAAGCGTTTCCGAGAGCGCGAGTGCCGAAAATGTGCAAAAAACAAGCAGAGAACGGAGACTGTCAGGTAGCAGAAGTACTACACTGCCAATACAAATCCCAAACCAAAATGAAGCAAAGTCTGAAAGCAAAACAGACAGAATGCTGCGTTTTGATTCCGTATCTCTACCGTATTCCCGAATTAGAGTCGATTCATTCGGTTCTTCTAGACCGTATTATCCACGACGAAGAAATGACTCTGCACCGAGTTCATACACTCATCGAGATCACAATAAACCTCGCAGTAGGCAAAATACTGGTTCCTTTACAAAGCCTCACGAGGCAGGCGACAAGTCGCAAGTCACTGCCAGAACACAAACCAGTTGTAAATCTGATGCGGGTAAATCCATTATGTGCAAATTAGAGCCCTCAACTAGTTCTCAAAAGTGAAAAGTTATACTGCAAATTACAAATACGCAGTAAAATTTTTATCTAAATGATATTGTGAAGCAGAAGGGTATCATGACGTTCCTGTGATGAAAATGCTGACAATATCTTCAATAACATATTTGACTAAATGACAGTGACTGTTTCGATAGCAGATAAACTCAAGGGTACTAACGACTCGTTTACGAAACAACATGGATATCTGCACGAAGTAAACCTGCGTCATAGTGACTATAATTTTTTATGAAAGATCGTGCCTACTGATATTTAAAATCCTATGCAGTAATGCATAGCTATCATTGCGAAAAATACTTTTGTTTGCTTCTTACATTACATTTATTGCATTGTGAGATAAATGACCGAAAAAAAAGAGGAAAACGATATGATAGAATAGATACGATAGAATAGAAAACCTGTAAAAAGTTTCTGATAAGATATAAATGTACATATATTTTTTGTCCACGCTTTTATTTCGTATATTTCTAAAGCCTATAAAACTCGCCAACAGACTCGTAGAATGGGATGATCATTACATATAGATACTATATATAGATATATATAGATTCTATATGATATTTACGTGCGCATTCTTTGATACATAACAAATATAATATCTTATCTTTATCCAAAAGACAAATAGACACTAAATATATGCGAATAGTGACTGCTTAAATATAAAATTCGAATATATCATATAAATTTAAAAACCAATTATAAAATTGATCAAAGTTGCATAGATATGGATCCATCAAAACTGCTATTAAATGCATGTGCATTTTATTATTGAAATCATCGACGTTTTTTTTTAAATTCTTTTTGATATTTGACATTTATGTCGAAGGTCATTTTGATCTTTTTTTTTTAAATAGAAAATATATTTCTATGAAATAACATTGCTCCACTTAAATATCTAGATTTCTTAGTTTTCTTTTGAATATTGGCATAATCAAAACGTATTTTTTATCTTCTTACTTATTTTACACAAGCATAAAATAATATATAAAATAAAACAAATATTACTCATACACACTAGATAAAAAAATAATACCGTTTTTAGTTTTCTAAAAATCTTAATTTTTGTAAATTTTTCTACGAATTCTTTAATCGCAAATCATTTTTTGAAATTAATTTTTAAAAATTTTCTCACTCAAGTTTGTCATATGTATATATATTTTGTATGTTGTTCATGACATAATTATTTTTGTATCTTATATTTTATAATTGAACGATATTATAAAGTGATTATAGAGAATGATTTATATCGGATATATCGATTTATATTCCTTCATATTATATAATACTATGATAACAAGATAATACTCGTCGAACTTGTTTGTTTGTTAATACATAATAAATTAATACACACTGATTATTTCATTAATCAATAAAACACATTTAACAGATTCGGTATTATTTTTTTGTTTTTTTACTTTTTACGCGAGTTGGTGGTCTATTAAATTGTTAGATTATTCAAGGATATTTGTAATGCAACAATATATTTTCATGCCAATATAGAAAATTATTAGATTCATATCCTGATATCTTGGCATACTAGTCACGCATTAAACAAATTATATTACGCATAATTTACGGAATTTATATGATTAAAAAATGAGAAAAGAAATAATATATAATTATCACGAGTAATGATATGGCAATAATGCTTAGATGCGAATGATAGTAGTATTGATTAGAAGAAAACAAAAAAAGGCGAAAGAAGATATTGTTAAACGTGAAACACGGCTGTAATTCATTTTATTATTTTGATTTTCCACATTAACAGATGCTTGTTTCGCAACTGTATATTTGAATAAGAACATCTATAATGATGTTAACATGCGCAATGTATTCATATAAATCGATATACTTAGATATTTATATCAGTGGTAGTCAACATCAATGTCGTTCTCGAAATTGAAAGAGTCGAAAGAACGAAATGACCTCGCATTAACGTTAATTGCAATTGCAAGCGGATGACGAAATACAAATTCCTCCGAATTCAATACCAAATATATTCGCGTATACGAACGCGCATATATTGCATATACACAACGCAAAATCCATCTTTCTTCCTTTCTTCGTCTTTCTATTTCTATTGCTTCAATAACGTCTTATCTAATATCGTTACAAAACAAATGAAATCAAAAGGACTTTGTTAGATTAAAACTGATTCTTGTAATATTGTTGATTCGAAATTAGATTACACAACGTTCCCAAAATCTCTCTCATGAATAACATTTAAACATCAATAATGAGTTCGATTAAAAACTGTGAAATTATAATATCTAATGGACGTTAATTTGCCATGAATATTTAAGAAATTCATGATTAGAAATAAAATAGATCATTCTTAAAAAAATATTACGTTAGAAGAAATGTAATTATTAAAGAAAAAAATACTTGGAGCATGCGTCCATCGATATTTTGCTTTTCTATGATAGCGATAAGAAAAACTGAAAAAAAATGATTTAAATGAAAACAATCATTGCATTTACGCTCAAGAATCAATACGTCCGCGAAACATTCTACAAGCAGAAACTGATTATGATTGCGAATTAAGATAAAGTTAATGTGTTATCTTATTTCGATTATCAAATTAATACGAATACAACGAAATCGCATACATCAACATTTTTCATGTTACCACAAGGATCATTAGACGCGATTAGATATTTCTATGTTCGAACGAAGCGAGAATGAATGAGTGAATCGGGAAAGAAAAGATAGAAAACGATTGCCAAACGGATGGCGAAAGCAGAATTATTAAAATATAATTCCCGATTTATTTATGAATCACAATAGAATAATGCTGTACATGGTGCCAGATGAAAGAAGGACAATGGATTAATCGAAGCGTGAAATGGATTAATGAGCTATGCTCATTAATTATTGTACATACTTTCATAGCTCGTTTCTCATTGATGCGACCTAGATTTATGCAGTTTTTAAGCAGATGACATATGTTTTATATAGTCGACTATAGCGGCAATAATAATAACGAAAAAAGGGGGGTCTTTAGCTTTCATAAATTGATAGAATTATAAGTTAAAAATACAATGAAATATATATATATATATATATATTATATATTATATGTGGACTTGTTTAACTTGTGGCGCACATTTTGAAGCTATTGAAAGAGAAATGCGGAAATATATTTTGAAAGAAAATGTTGACATAGGCAGAATTCACCATGAAATGCTCGATCTATTTCATTGAAATTTCACTATTTCATATGGTACGTAGCATATGTTAATTATTCTGTAACGTTATTTTCTTTACAAAATGGTTAAGAATATAGTATATGATGATAATGTACATAGTTTTTTATCCAAAGTTAAAGAGGTTCGCGCCACAAGGTCAATGTCCAATTTGCGTGTAAAAGATTATACATATATATATACGTGTGTGTATACATGCATACATACATGTATACATATATACATATACATATAATTATTATAAATTCTTACATTGTTACTTATATATTGCTAATAAATCTTAATTTTACACTTAAGGCTTTATGCTAAATGAGGTTGGGATTATTGATTGCTAATTTTAAATTTAAGGAACTGAATAAAAAATATTTCATATAAAAAAATATATATATGCTATTAGGTTATTATGGATGATTGTGTTTTGTGTATTTATGTGAAAACCTTGTGTGCTCAAAGTCGGTACTACTAAAATATGCTCGAGTAAATTGTAAGTTTGTTAAATTATTATGGCTTTTATTGCCATTTATTATATCTACAAGATGTATTTTTTCTTTTTTTTTCTTTTGTTATATCAATTGATTATTAATATTTAATCAAAGAAACGCATTAATATCATCTCATTCAATGAAATAATCATTGAAATTCATTTTAAATGAATTATTCTTTGCAACAGAATATGGCGATAACATACCATTCATATCATAACCAATGCATTCTAATTTATTTTTTATATAAAATCAGGAAAAGAATCCATGCGTTTGGTTCTAAATTATTAATCGATTGCCAATTAATCGATCGTAAAATTTATTAATTAAAAGAAGACTTATAATATTTTGCATATAATATTGCAGCAATATAACGCATCTCTATCTTAATTCTTCACATTTTATATTTTTACTAATAACATAGGGGAAAAAAAATATTGATTAGTAGCTATTTAAAAAAGCAGCATTTATTAATACGATCTATCGTTAATCATATAACAAAAGTGTATGATGTATTAAAGTGCCCTTGACAATGAAAAAATCGAAAATCCACGCGTTTCTCTCTAAATTTATTAATCAGTCGTCAATTGTGAAATTTCTTCATCAGATAGACGTTACAACTCGTTTGCCTCCCTCACTCACTCCCTCACTGTGTTTGCTGTGTGTCTGTTCTCTCTCTCTCTCTCTCTCTGTGTGTGTGTGGGGGGGAGTCTACGCATACGTGCTATGTATAATTGAGCGTAATACTATATTAAGTATGTGTGCGTATATATATATATATATATATATATATATATATATATGTATGTATGTATGTATGTATATATATATATATATATATATATATATATATATATATATGTATGTATATATGTATATCATTCTGCATATTTTCTTATTCAGTTATATACATTAAGCTATATATTAACCTTTGAAAATAAATAATAAAATTTTATATGTTTTATTGATTTTATTTGCTTCATGTCAACCGCGGTTATTGATATTATATTTATCACATAATATCAAATTCAGCGAAATCTATTTCATTTAAATTAATCGTTAATGGAAATCTACGAATATTTATTCTAAAATAGCACAATTGATGACTGAATTGATTGATATTCATTGTCAAATCGATCAATTGTTCGATGGGCATATTTATCAGATCATAAATTTCTAGGTAATGAAGTCTCATTCGACCGCGCCTTGTTTAAATCACTTTATAACACAATCGAGATTATTCAATCGAGATACATCGCACGTCCAGCTGATTTTCAAGTGCTTATCATTTTCGAAACAAATTCTTAGTTCGCATATAGTGCCTTCGAGGAAAAGTGATCGTTACGAGAAAAAGTATCACGTCAATCATATTTCGGATGTAAAAGAAAACGAAGAGGAAGAAGTGCCGTGAATTATACAAATAGAATTATATTTAGATAGAAGAATCGCAGTTGCAAAGAAGTACAGCTAAATAGAGCAGGGCCGGTCGAGAGAAGAGATCAAACCAATGAAAGATAAACCATTTGGAAGGATAATACCACGCAAGCCTTTTGTTAAAAATGAATAAGCATATTTTTTCAAGTAATTCTGATATTACTTGCACCAGACGGCCACTCCTAGTGAATTCCCCCGTCTCTTGTGCACGATTTAGCAGAAACGATCATCGTCCGGAGATTCATGGAGATGCAATATACATCTCTGCCATGTAAATATGAGAAATCGACTTATACATAAAGATATATATGCTCGTACATGCATACATATATAATAGCAAATTACGAGCAAATGTCGGCTTAAACGATCAATGGAAGAATATAATTCATAATTTGTACTTACAATGGCCGGTCATGTGCCTATTATAATGAATAATAAAATGCATTGTATGCGATGCGTCAATGTGAATTGTGAGAAATGCGCGTAGTGAATAATTGTAATGTTTGCGAAATATATATAATAAAGAAAAGACCAAAAAAACTGATCTGTCGAGTTTTTATATATCTATATACGTACTTTTCCGTTCATTCTTCCTTTTCCTTGGGAACTCTTGGGAAGTAATTAGAACAAGCATTAGATTCGATTTTTTTTCTTTTTTTGAATTAAAATTTGTCATTCCTTCTAATCGCGTGTCGACTTAGTTCCAGGATTTTGTAAGAACAACTAAACTTATTGTTTAGCTCTGAATATCTGAGCTCGAGAATACAAAAAACAGTAAACAAACATTTGCAATAGATTTCGCATTAGCCTTCAGCATGTTGTAGAAAAATATAAATATAGAGGACAAGGTAAGTAAGATAAAATCGAGAAACTTCAATTAAACAAGTTCGTTTAATATAATAAGGCTAGCATCTGATAATACGTAGCAACAGATTGTCTGCTCAAATACACTATTTTGAGTTTCGCATATATTATTTCGCATATAGTGTTTCGACAGCTTACTTAATAGCAAAAACAATGGCACTTTGCGCATCAAAAAGCGACCAATATTTTAATGGAATGATTTTCATTAGCGAATAGAAACAATTATATAGATGTTGCTCGATTCCACTAATCCGCTGCCCATTTCTGATTCACGTAGCTTTAAAATTACCGATCGTGCATACATCTAGATTAATGATCTTTTGCCGACATTATTGTATATATTAAACAGATATTTTTGTCATATATTTTTTATTACATTTACCCATCTTTTCTGTTATCATTTTTTAATTATTTTTATCATTATTATTTTCTTATTTTCTTATTTTCAATTCTTTATCAATCGATTCTCGTGAGTGACCGTTTGATTTGACAAAAATTTAGGCAATTATGCATAAAAAGATAATTAAGACTTAAATAATTAAAACAAAATAATTAAGTTTTTATCTGGAAATGGAAATTGAGTAGAGAATATATAAAAATATAAAAAATATATAAAAATGATAAGTGATAAATTATCAAATATTGATATATAATATAGACCAAGATATATATTAAATATATGATAAATAAAGATATAAGATAAATAGAAAAGAAATTTTTAAATAACAACATTGAAATAAACAACATTATGATCATAAAGAAGTTATCAATTTGTCATAAAAGTGATGACGAAAAGATTCTATGTAATAACTTTAAAGAATAATAAATCAAAAAACAGAAAAAGAAACAATATAATAATATAACGATTCATATAGAGGAAAAGTTTTATATTACATATATTTATAATGTATAGCATCTCCGCGCTTCCTATGATTCTTTGGCATCGAATGAAGATCACACTATTCATACAACAATTGACAAACAATTTGATTCGGATCGTGATCGCGAAATCGGGTTGCATATTTCTCTCTTTCTTTCTTTTTTAAGCTTCTGATCTGTCTGTTTGAATTAATCATAATTAGTTAATTTTCTGGTTTCATTGAAGAACTAAAAAAGTGAACGTGCGGCGAAATTAAAGTTTCATGCGATGTATGATGCGATGTATGTACAAAAGAGTTGCTCTCATATATCCGACGAGAGATTTTATTGAACGCAAATTTCCATATAAAAAATAAAAAATGTATGTAATTATAATGCGTATCTAAAGTTTTTAAAATTTGCAACGTATACGTTCCAACAACAGATAGCTTGAACTCATTTAGCAATAAAAGATCACGAGTAAGCAAAAAGAGCGAAAAAGGGGAGGGGGGAATAAAAACTGACTCGCTATCGTGATTTCTGGAAGACGTGTTTAAAAACGTGTCGTATAATATTAATGCGTGATGCATATCTGTTTTGTTGAATGTTTTATGGATGAATATAACTTATCGCTCCGATTTACGGTTTCCTTGCCGTTCTCCTTCCCTCCTCCAGTCAGATCGCTCGCACATCGCTCATTTTTGCGATGGCTTTTTGCTATTTTTGTTCCGACAAAGCATGCTATATGGTCATCCTATCGGATTGATTATCACTTAACTATCGTTACTAATAGCTATTAATTAATCGCTATTATAATCATTTTTCGCTCGCAACGGCATGAGAACAATTCGCCGCAAAAGATACCTTAATAATCGGTGAAACGATGTCCGATTTATTGTTAGCGAGGCGATCTGTCACATTATTTCTGCTTCCGCATTTCCAACTTTTGAAAAAGTTTCATTTTAAAGATTCTCCTTTGCATTCGGCATCGTTGTATTTATTTATCAATTTCTGATTCGACGTACCGAATATATGGATGTGTAAAAATATTCAAGAAACGCGTGCGCCCCTATGCGTATATGTACGCGTTAAAAAAAATAATCAAGCGACAAATGGAACAAATTATAAGAGGACCGATAATGATATAATTATTTGCAGACAGCTTTCGAAAAGTTTCTGACACGCTTTTAAATTATCGAATATATAACGAGATATATATCCTACAAGGTTTCTAAATTTGTTCCTTATACTTCTTTCATATTCAATAATTTCTTGCACTTGGTTAAACTTTGAGAGCGCATATTTTTTTATTTTGCAGTGTATTTATTTATCCGAAAAGAAAACAATTATTTTTTATAATTGTTGTTCATTATATATGCAACACGTATCCTCAAGTATAGGTTTGCCATATATAACTATGTATATGATGGCGTTATGTACCGACTTGTGCCATCTTTTATCTCTTTAGTTTGCATTGTGACTTCACGTGTTTTATGTTTACGTATTATTTTAATCTCTAAAAAAGATGAAGGTGAAAAAAGATACAGCACCGCAGGAGAAGATAAACTTGAAAAAAGTCAAGAAACATGAAACATCTAAATTGAAAGCAGATGGCAATTTCGAAAAAGCTGTGAAAAATGTTCAGCAAATTTTTAAGGTTAGGCATAACCCTCACAAACAGTTTGTGTTGAAAATAATTAGCTTTTCATTTATCTTTTGTGACGTATTTTATATTTATAAAGTTATATTATTGTATTGTATATGTTTGTTATGTTTGTATTAATTTGTCATTACTGCTGTAAATTGTAAATTGTTGTAATTAATTTAACAGTTATTATCGCAATTGTCCGCTATTGCAATAATTATTAGAATAAAGTATTTTATAAAAATTCTGATATTAATAATTTGAAATTTTATATTTATCAATTTTATCTTTTTTTTTTTCAGGAAAGAAAAGCAGAAGCTAAAGCCGTGAAAAGGAAAATTAATTCAATAAAACATAGACGAAGGTCAAGAAAAGGATTTAAAAGGGGAATTGTTTATATAGGGCACATACCTCATGGATTTTACGAGGAACAAATGAATGAGTATTTTCAACAGTTTGGAACAGTGACACGAGTACGAGTTTCAAGATCCAAAAAAGTATGTATAAGTCTAAATAAATGCCGCGCTATTTTATGGATATTCTATCTATACATATTGTAATAAACATCTAAATTTTATTATACAGACCGGGAAAAGTCGTGGCTATGGCTATATTGAATTCATTGACACAGATGTTGCTAAAATTGCGGCAGAGACTATGCATAATTATCTAATGTGTGGTCGTTTATTAAAAGGTATTGCTTAGTTTATATGTTATTGCATTAATTAAATGTTTTCTTTTTATTTATACAATATACATATATTTTAGCTACGTATATTCCACCTGAGGAACAACACAAGGGATTCTTCTTAGGCAAAAATTGGACAGAAAAAATGTATCCTAAACTACAAGAAAGACAAAAGATGATACAACAGAAGAATGCTATTCAAAATAGTGAACATTACACGAATTATATTCAAAAATCGCTCTCTAAACTTTCTAAGTTAGAAAAAAAGCTTGATCAGAAAGGAATTAATATAAAATTTCAGCCAGTCGATATACCAGAATGTAATTAATTCCATATAATTTGAAGATATAATAAATTAATCAGCAATTTTTTTCCAGTGTACATAAACTTAGTTAATATATTCATATTGATAAATGATTGTTTCTCGTTTTTCCAACTATAATGCATATTTGATCATTTGCTGGAATCTTAATTTTAAAAGGTTTTATATTGTTTCTGCGTTTTCTATACGAACTATTAAATTCTCGATATAATCTCATAAACATAAATATTTAATTTTCCGTATTCGAAAATACGCTATTGATGCTATTTTCTCTGTTGGATTATTTGGATTAGTGTACTTATATTAGCGATTTTAGCTGCTAAAATAGGAAAAATATGTTTGTTGATTATATTGCTCATGAACTATTGTTGAACTATTGTTAGTGTCATTAAATAGCATTATTTTCATGATGCTATTTTTCTTATATAATCCTATACTGGTTTATTACAACATTCGAAATATAATTTCAAATTAGATTACATTAGATTAGATAGATGAAGCAAATTACATTGTATTAGATTCACACATTTAATGTTCGACATATAATGTTCAATATTAAATTTGTTTTCTAAAAAAGTTTGTTTTCTTGATATTTTAACCAGCGATCAAGAAAACAATACTTATAATCAAATATCGAATATTAAGCGCAGTGTGAACGTTCATTAAAAAATTCTGTTTATTAAAAAGGTTATTAGAGAGAAATATGATAAATATAATTAGCACTGCTGAAATAAAATTTAAAAGAAAAAAAGCAGACAAAAGAAGCTGCGTCAAATTTAATAACCTATCATTAAAAATCTATCAAAAAAAACATTTATACGCAGTGGATTATCATAATATGCGATTATATTTTTGCAATTATAACAACGGCTCGCATTGCAGTAATGGCCCACTATATATTTGGGTTTGCAGTTACTGCCAACATGAAAATCCGCATCGTTTGAAACCAAATTAACAACATAATCAACAGCACTGCTAACGTATTGTCCAATGCAAATTCAATTAGCAATCCGACAAAATAATATTGTGTACAGGCTTAAGAGGCCAAGTTGTCAATAGTAAATTAAATATAGATATAAAACTGGCTATTATAAATAAATAGGATGCATTTTCAGTATGAGATTTATATCCAAAATTACAAGTCTGCGTTCATGTTGCTACTTCTATTGATTTTTTTGAAATCTTAGATCGATTTCTAATATCGTAGCATAAGGCTTTCTACGACTTAAAATTGTATATTTGTCTCTTTTCGAATTCAATAAATGTAGACTTCAATGAGGAAAACAGTCGTCTATCAAAAGGCAAGAATTCTCAGAAAAAAAGTGTAAAATTTAAATTTACTAAAAATATAACTTTAAACTGGAGAAAGACTAGAGAAAAGAAAAAACTAGAGAATTTTTTGAAACTAGAAACTAGAGATTTTCTGAGTTCCTGTCAAACATCACTTGCATATAAAAGGAGTCCTATCTTCTGTTTCATCCATTTTCTTCAACGATAACATCATGGTAAGTTCTATATTAAAATAATCTTAAAAAATCTACAGCATCTGCTGATACAGATATCTTAAAATCATATAATTCTACATTTCAATAAATTATTTAAATTATAAATATTTAAGCATGTATTATATAAGGTTATTAACGATATTAAAATTATTGGTTACTTTATAACATTATTTCATAAAAATTCTATATATTATACATATTCACACATGGTGAACATTGGTTATATAAATTTATATAAGATTTTCAGTTATCATTATTATTATTATCCATGATGATTAATGTTTATGGTTTATGGTTTTTGACCGAATATTTATGACGATAAACCTAGGGCGGTCTGATTACTTGTCTTACTGAAATTATTACATTACATTACGCCATGTGTACGCCACAATAATATATTCTCATTTTGCAGTCTCACAGGAAGTTTAGTGCTCCCCGACATGGATCGATGGGATTCTATCCCAAAAAGAGGTCGCAGAGACATCGTGGAAAGGTAAAGGCTTTTCCGAAAGATGATCCCAGCAAACCTGTGCATTTAACTGCTTTTATTGGCTATAAAGCTGGTATGACTCATGTTGTGAGGGAAGCAGATCGTCCTGGATCAAGTGAGTAGTTACAAAAATTTTGCATCATATATATTTCGCGTTGAGAATCATTTTGAATATTGATTTCGCTATAAGTTTTGGTGAAAATACATTCATTCGATGTGTCTTGATATGAGATAAAGGTATAAAAAGGTAGAAAAAGAAGATGGCACTTGCCTCGCGAAGCAAGCTATTGAGTATATAAGTGTGCTTTTTGAAGCAGTGTTGAAGTGGTGCTTTTTGAAAATTAGATCTATCATATGGATGAAATGCAATGGATGTGAATATGCATCATGATCGAAATGCATTCAAAATTTGAAATCTTCTATATAATCATAATATAATTAGAAAAAAATTTGTAATTTTCTTATGTATGGAGAATGAAAAATCTATATTGAAATTTGTTCTGTGTGCTAAATTAAAAAATATGAGATAAAATAAAAAATGTAGAGTGTAAAATATAATATAAAATATTATATAATATATAGAATAGCACCAAGAAATATATAATATGTGGTATAAATAGTATAATAGTATAAATTTCAATCTTGTCTCATACATAGCATACTATATTATAGTATATAGGTAGTGTACCATGGATTTGGCTTTATCTGATAAGTTTGAAATATAAAATTCCATCATATGGAAAATTAGAAATTATATGAAATTTATATGAAAATTATATGATTATATGAATCTTTATACTGATAGCATTATGTTGTATATTTCAACTTAACACAAGGTTTTACATGGTTTTAATGAACATATTTATATCGCTTTATTTTTCTTTTTCCATAAGAATTTCTAACTTTCAAAAAACATCTTCAATATGTACAATTATCAATTTAGTAAAATCTTAATAAAGTATAGAATATACTTAAGTAAAGAATATATCTAAAGAATTGAAATTAATCAGTTTTATTTTTATTTCTAAGCAGTATGATAACAATCTGTTAACAATGAAATTTTATTTAAAAATAATAAGATTTGCTAATGAATTTTGCCATAAAAATCATGACATCAATAGTCAAAAGAAAATAGTGTAATTAATTTGTTACTCCATTGTTTTCTTATTCTCCAAATAAAAAAAATTAATATGTTATATTTATTATGTACAATGTTTATTTACAAGGTTTTATTTACAGAGGTAAATAAAAAGGAGATCGTAGAGGCAGTTACTATCCTTGAGACACCACCAATGATTGTGGTTGGTCTTGTTGGATATATTGAAACGCCACATGGACTTCGAGCACTTGCTACTGTTTGGGCAGAACATTTGTCGGAAGATTGTCGCAGACGTTTCTATAAGAACTGGTTAGTACTAATTATTATAAAAATATATTATGATGTTAACTCTAGCATTAGTTGATATAGAGATACATTAATTGTTTTAATACCATGAGTTTTTGACAAAATTCAATTAAAGAATCCCAAATAGCATGATTGTACATTTTTCGTTTCTTATTGATAAATGTCAAGCAATGTGATAGTATTTCTCTGATTCAATAAAAATATTTTCTTCGATAGTTACTAAACTTATAACAGTAAAAATATAAACAGTAAAAACAGTATATTGATTATCGTATATAGTTTATAGAGATTGCACTAAATTCTATAAAATATGTCAGTAAGGACAAAATCTTGTGCAATCAGTTCAAATCTTATAGGCTGACACTTTTAGAAACTAAACAAAAGAAACGCGATTGCGCTACTTTGGGATTAATCTATCCGAATTGTAATATAAAAACTATTTTTAATATTATGTTTTAAACTGCCACATTATTAAGCAACACTTTTTTCATGCATGATGCATGGAAACTAAATGTGTTTTATAATCTGCAGAATTTATTAAGCAATAATCACTGAAATAAAATAGTGTAATCTTCATAAAAGTACATTAGTATACATAGTACTAAAGAAATATTACTCTAGCTCTCCACTCGCATGATGAGAGTAAATGTTTTGGATATAGCCACTAAGTTCAGAATTTTGGCTAGTCTAAAAACTGTATCCAGTTTCCACTCATTGCGATGAGACTGATACATTACAGGAATATGGTGCGATCGCCATATGGACATAGCAATTGATTTTCTACAGGTACAAGAGCAAGAAGAAGGCATTTTCAAAAGCTTCGAAGAAATGGCAAGATGAGCTCGGCCGCAAATCTATTGAGACAGATCTGAGAAAAATCAAGAAATATTGCAGTGTCGTTCGCATTATTGCTCATACTCAGGTAACAAAACAGTCAACTTATATTTAAATAAACAATATGTTAAACTTACGACATGTTAATCTAGATGTTGATCAATGTAGAATTACGTTGATCCATCCGGATTGCAGTACGAGAGCTGCCTTCAATGCAGTAAATTTTTAATACTGCCATGTCGAATATAAATATTATGCGCTGTTTATGCAGAATGCATGAAAACAAGGTATATTCCATAAACTCTTTGGAGTCCATTGGACAGTGACCATCGAGATAAACCATGTCTAGTACAGTTCCAAATCAAGCATCATTTTATTAATTACACAAATTGGAAATATAATACGAAAATAAAATCAAACATGAATACATTATATATTAAAGGTTAATTATGTAATGCAAAATGAAGTTTTATCTATTTGTCTACTAGATGAAGTTGTTGAGACAGCGTCAGAAGAAAGCTCACATTATGGAAATCCAATTGAATGGTGGCACTATTGAAGACAAAGTGCAATGGGCACGTGAACATTTGGAAAAACCTGTGCCTATTAATAACGTATTCGCACCTGATGAAATGATCGATGTAATTGGTGTAACCAAGGGCAAGGGTTACAAAGGTACTTTATTATGCATTTCATATATTTTATATTGATATGTATGCCATCCTTTTCACTCCAAAATTATCGTGTTTTTCCTTCTTTCTATCTCGCTACAATAATAACTCTGAGAAATGTGTTCTTAAAAAACTTCTTTAGGACTATATGATGAAAAAAGCATGACGTGCAATTATCTGAATATATCATGAAGATGAAACCATGCTGCCTTCCTACTGAAGTTCTTAAAGAAAATTGACTAATTTGACTAAATTTAATTAAATTTAAATTTATTTTTTCTGATCCACTGAATGCATGCAATTTCTAAAATATTGATATCTTTCTTGTTTTTTAGGTGTTACATCCAGATGGCATACTAAGAAATTGCCACGCAAAACTCACAAGGGTTTAAGAAAAGTTGCCTGTATCGGTGCCTGGCATCCCAGCCGTGTATCATTCACTGTCGCACGCGCTGGTCAGAAAGGTTATCATCATCGTACCGAAATGAATAAGAAAATCTATAGGATTGGACAGGGTATCCATACTAAAGATGGCAAGGTAATTATCATATTATTAAAAATAGCAAAATTTTGATGCAGGCAAGATTAAAATTACTGGCTCTCATAGCACCTAAAGAAATGTTATATTCATAATTTAGGTTTCCTTTCTAAGTTACAAGATTAAATATTATCTATCCATTAATATTCTTTAATCATTAATTACTTAACAAGATTAATACTGTATTTCTATATATCTAGGTTGTGAAAAATAACGCTTCAACGGAATATGACCTTACTGAAAAAACTATTACGCCTATGGGTGGCTTTCCGCATTATGGTGAAGTAAATAATGACTTTATCATGATCAAGGGATGCTGTATGGGTCCGAAGAAACGTGTGATTACCCTCAGAAAGGTAGGAACAGAAACATTAATGAACAATATATATCTATTTTGTATTTTCATGATGTATATCCAAAAGAGCCTAAAGAGATTTGGTTTTGATCACGATGATAATTAATATGATAGGACTGATTAAACAACTTGATATAATATAATTAATATTTATCCATTTGCAAAGATGTTCAATATTAAAATATGTTTTGCAGTCTTTATTGGTGCATACAAAGAGATCCGCGCTTGAGAAGATCAATCTTAAGTTTATCGACACCAGTTCCAAATTTGGACACGGTCGCTTCCAGACTGCTGCCGATAAGGCCTCTTTCATGGGACTACTTAAAAAAGATCGTTTGCGCGAGGAACAAGCTAGCAGCTCGGCACCAAATGCTGCAGCCGCACAATAAAATTGTCTATTGAAATTGTTCATTATCAAAGCTGAAAAATGATAATTAATGAAATTAATAAAAAAAATTAAAAGATATAAAAAAACAAGTTCGTTTTTCTGTATCCTCTGACGTGGAGGATTTGGATATAATCCTTAAGAATTAAAATGCCATTCATTTTGAATTCTTTATTAAGATTTTTAATTAAATATTAGCATTCATATATAATGAGTATAACATAATATTTTTATTTGAGCTTTTTTCTTTTGAATTATTGAGTTCTATCACGATTTTTGTGGCAAGATTCATTATCAAATATTATTTTAAAATTTGATTGTTGACAGTTCTTTATCGTCCTATCCTAGAAATAGTGTACAAATAAAATATTAATCTCAATTCTTCGGATATATTCTACCTTGCTAAGATTTTATTAAGTTGATAATTGTTTATATCAAAATAGTATTATATATTTATAATTTTAAACATGACTAATTGATATACTCAATCTATACTAACTGATGTACTTTAAAATTTCGAAATAGCTAAAAGCTCAGTAAGAGATAGAATATATGCATGAAAACATATAGGATATGCAAATTTAGACAAAAAAGATCTTGAAATTTTACAAACAGCGATGGGCTACGAATACATCAGACGATTTCGATTGAAGATCACCATTTAATTCTATCGAATTGTCTATTAACTTAAATTTAAAGATGCAAAAAAATTAATGAAACGCAAACTAAGAAAACAAAAATGAACATTTAAAGAATAATAAAAAATTTAACATAACAATATGAGAACAAGAGAGAGACAAGAATCTTATCCAAATAAGGAGAATTATGGATATTCTTTTGTAACAATTAATTGAAAATTATTATTGAAGTAGATCGCGCAAAATAACTCAACAAGTTGTAAAAAAGATATTGATCATTTAATCTCAACTATTTCATATTGAAATTGTATTTCATTTGGCTCATTTGGCATTAAAAATTTCGTTATATTTTCTAGCATATTTTCTTGATCGATTTTAAAGCATTCATTTATGATATGTCATAAATCTGTTTTATATTCTCCTAGATTCAAATTATTTACATTAATATTGATTTCGTATTTTCGCATATTGATCATGATTTATCGGAATTCCGCACAGTGCGAAGTAGCAGAGCAATACCCTGGCTAATGCTGCTGTGCTGCAAAATGTGACTTTGACTTTATAAGAGTTGTTATTTTTGCACAGATATATAATTCGGGACATAAGATGAATTGCGAGGAAATAGAACATTTACCAATTTATTTACAATTATAAATATTAAAAATAAATGCCATCATCATGGAGAACAACTAAACTTTATGCAACGATCGAAAGTGCCTGACATCCTCGGCTGCAACATTGACTACAACTTTGCGTATTCACCGCATGAGGTCTCCAAGATCAAAGATTCGGAAATCGCTTGCCATTCCATTCTGTTGAGTTTTAGATGGCTCAAGGGAAAATCGAAAATAGATTTTTTTTCCTCCAAGTAGGGTGTAGTGTAACGACGATTTGGAGAGAATTTCTTGTAAGTAATACTGATAACAATGATTATGTCATTATGTCAATTAAATAAGTTTTTATTTTTGTATAATACAACTTTGTGTAATAACTTTCGACTTCGCGAATTTTTTGTAAGTGTAGTTTTCTATGATTAAATTATTTAAATTTATTTGCACATAGAATATATACGAGTTTGAAAGCTATCGTTAACTATTTATTGTGCATGTTGCGAGATTAGTGTAACAATGTGGTACAGTGACCACTTACCATTTCGCGTATACCGATAGAAGAAAGAGAAACTTTATGTTATGAGATTTTTGTAATTGATTATATATTTACGTTTTTTAATCTTTTTGTAATATCTAAATATTCAAACTAGTATTCAAACTAATTGTATGAGTAATTGTTAAAATAAATCGCATAGATACGTTGTAGATTGTGACATATAGTATTGAAGTGACTAATATTTCATATAACTAAGAATAATATCAATATTTAATTCTCATTGAGAGTTTTATAAAGCATGGTCAGTCTTTTTTTAAATTCTAGTATATAACTATAATATGATCAGTAGTAGTTATCATATAGTCACAAACAAATTGCGCTAATTTTATGTGCTATTAATATATAATGATAGTTATATCACATTAAACCAATGGTATCTAGATGAGAAGTCTTATACATAAAGCTGTTGCGTTCATTTATATAGGACACTGTACATATAACATAATATACACAGATTTGTATATCATGAAAGCATTGAAAATTTTTTTACTTATTTGATATAAGATTTGTGTATATATTTGGTAAACTTTATCTTTGCGTATGTTTGTCCATCAAGCTGAAGAGCAAGTATACAGTTTTGACTAGTATCATCGCTGAATTCCAGCTAGTAACAGGTTCAATCTTTCAATGTTGTTCCTGTCTAGATCTGGAGTTTAATGCGATATATTCTCCCAACCATCTACAAAGTATGATAAAATAATGGCTAGCTTGTACAATATACTGGATACGTAATAGGCCCCGAACTGCTAACACTAATGCAAATGTCCAATTTTCATTGCCATTTTGTGTGGTTACAAATCGATTGGACTTTGGCCTCATTGGTGAAAGTGGTGTGGCCATACAACGGGCTTAATATGTATTAATCTACAGATTTTATATGGACTTGAGTTTACTGAATACCGCTTATTATTTTTAGCTATATTCATCGTTAATTTATGCAATATATGATTGTGATCTGTACATGTATGTATGCATAATCGTGAAAATCAATACCATTTTAAGTTTAGACATTCAGGTTCCATAAATCAAATGTTTTATGTAGCAGGGAAATATTGAATTTTAAGGATTATGGGGAGCTGGGTATTCCACTATTGTTTATATAATCATTATTTTTGTTACTTAAGCATCACTGAATTTATATTTTATAGTATTTTAACAGATATTTCAAGATTGACCCGTATGCAATGGATCTTAAAAGTATAAATGAAATTCCTATGGAAGTCACAACTTTGGATGATAATGAATGTAATCAAAATCAAGTTATCTTGGATCATCAAGCAAAATTTAATCTACAATATGAAAATCAAAACTGTGAAACAAAATCAATGGAATTAGAATATAATAGTATGGCTAATCAATCCAGCATATTTGGTGATAGTAATTGCCATGACACTATTGAAAATATTTCTATCCACAATAAGAATATGTTGCACAATGATTTGCATAGCCAGGAGACTTCAGATGATAATAAAAATATAAATAACAATCCTGATGATTTACGACAATTTGATGTGTTGGACGATTTGGATCGTCATCCAGAACAAAATGATGATTCAGTTGGCGATTCAGATACAGATGAGAGTATGGATTCTGATGTGCCAGATGAAGAAATTGAAGCTATGTTGGAAGAAGGTATATCTTAATATTTTTAATCTTAATATAATAGTTATATGTAAAGTTTGTGTATGATTGATTGGAGTATGATTATATACAATAAATAGAAATAATTTAAAGAATTTTTACTTATTTTACAACAAATTCCGTATAAATTAATTTCTTAATAAATATATATAATATATATGCTTCTTATTTTGATATATTATTATTGCATATTATTATCTATATTCTTAAAAAACATTGATATTTTCAATACAAAGATTATAAAGCAAATTGTTCTATTTTAAATATTAGGTTTGCCAGAAGAATTCAAAGGAAAAAGAAAAGATAAAAAAAATAGTTTGCCTTATGAGGAAAAAGAAAAACTTGTTTTAAATGGTATGTAAATGATGCTATATCTATTTTGTGTTAGTTTTTATAGTTATTTAAAATAAGTTGTAGTATTTTATGATAATATTTATGATAACATAATTATGATAACATTTTGTGATATAATTATGTAATATCATTTTATATTTTGATATCATTTACAGAAATTGGACATAATCATTTTGATGTTTTACCCGAGGGTTGGGTACAAGTGACACATAATAGTGGTATGCCACTATATCTACAAAAACAAACTAGAGTTTGTACTCTAGCAAAACCATATTTTCTTGGTCCAGGAAGTGTTAGAAAGCATGAAGTTCCTGTAAGTGCCATACCTTGCCTTCAATACAAAAGAGCTTTACTAGAAGAAGAAGAGGAACGGAAAAAAGAGATGGAACGAGCACCTAACACTGAGACTTGTAATCTCCCTAGTGCAAAAATAGAAACGATACAAGAAAATCGTGCTGCACATTCATTAGATAGCGAACAATTAAGAAACTACTGTCAATCTTTGTTTCGTTTTAAATCTATTAAAGTAATGAGATTCCAGTAAGTATGGAAAATGAGATAATTGATAAAAAATTGACAAAAAAGATTTTGTTTTTACACTTTTTCTTTTGTAGATCTTGGTCAGCTCGTCGTAAGTTTACGAAAAATAAAAAGCATCGTAAACAACTCGAACGTCCAACTTTACCGGATGGTACAAAATTAATAACTTTTCCTGTAAGTGGTACTAGTGCAGGAGTTAGTGGAACCACTGGCGGAGATGATAATAGTCAAAGACCCGCAAAACACTGGATAATGAATCCATCAGGCAAAAGTTATGTTTGTATTCTTCACGAATATGTGCAACATGCTCTAAAAAAACAACCAACATACAAATTTAAGGAATTAGGTAAAATGCACATTTGATAATTATTTGATAATATATAAAATATAATACGTATATATATATTGTGATATCATGTTAAGCTGAATTACAGATATGTTATACAAACTAAAATTAATTGTAAATTGCAAATATTCTATTATAGAAAACGCGGCGACACCGTATTCTGCAGTAGTTTGTATCAACGATATGGAATATGGAAGCGGATTTGGCAGCAGTAAGAAACAAGCAAAGGCTAATGCGGCCCGAAAAACTTTGGAAATCTTAATCCCTCAGATGAAGGATAAGATTTCTGGTGATAATGGTAGTGATAACGGATCGAACAATGCTAATCGTACGATAAAAGCATCTAGAGGGAATTCCGACGCAGATCTATCGTTCTTCGATGATGTAGCTATCAACGATCCGCGCGTGGCGGAATTTTGTGCAAAAACTACGGAACCATCGCCACATGCTATTTTAATAACTTGTCTTCAAAGAAATTATGGTTTGGGAGATATGCATATTAATTATTCGGTAAATACATTGAAGCATCAACGAAATGAATTTACCATGAAAGTTGGAAAGCACGAAGCTACCGTTGTAAGTATATTGTTATCTAATTTTCTTAAAAAATATCTCTTTAATAATTAAAGTGCAAAATTTTTTATTTAAAAATTTTGATTTTTTGTGCGCTAAATATAAATAATAAGACTTAACAATTGCAGATTTGTCGTAATAAGAAAGACGGTAAACAACGAGCGGCACAAGCGATATTACAACTAATGCATCCACATATTCAATCTTGGGGTTCTTTGTTACGTCTTTATGGATCGCGAAGCGTAAAATCCTTCAAAGAAAAGAAACAATTAGAACAAGAGATTACTCTCTTACAGGGAAAAGCTGCTGTTAATCAACCAAATCATGCTATTCTAGGTAAACTCAAGCAAGAAATGCGTAAATTAGCTGAGCAACGCGAAGCGATACAACCTATTGGTAAGTTTGTGCCACCAGATTTACCAACAGGATCTGCAGCTAATTTGAATAATGTAGAATTATAAAAAAACTAGTCAATAAATTTATCGAATCTAATTTTAGCAAAAAAAAATATCTTTTATAGACTCTATGTTATTGTAAGACGTAATACGTTTCAAAAATTAAATCTTTATCTACAATGAAAAGCAAAACATTACTTTTTTTTATAAGCATTTTTATATTTTATATTATATGTATATACATGCGCGGATGTGAGTGCGGATGCATGTATGCGTGCGTGATGGGTATATGTGTATATATACAGTGTTATATATATATATATATATATATATATATATATATATAATACTAATATTAAAAATTTTTTAGTTAAAATGCTTCTTTATTTTTAACTTGATTTAATTGAAATATTGTTTTTATATATATATATGTAAGAACATAAACGATATTTTATTTAAAAACATTGCTTAAACCAAGAGATGTCTAATCCAAATATTTCAAACAATATAATTATTGCAATCATATGATTACACATGTAGAATTATGATAGTGTTTCAATTTCATTTCATTTTATTGAAACTTGTTTACTATTATAGAAACTAAAATATTAAATTTCCTTTAGCAAAAAGAATGACGATAGTATTTTAAATTATGAATCTATGATAATTTATTGATTATACGTGAATAGTAAATAAATAATAAATGAATAATAGTGTATATTAATTGCAAAAAATTTAGTTTTTATAATTTAATTTTAACTTGATTTAATTTTTTATAACTTGAATTGTGATGTAAAAATGCAAGCTTAATAAAGATATGTTACAAATTTTTACTTTGTATTATTGACTATTTATATATTTAAAAGATTAAAACATTTAACACATTTAAACTAAATCTTTTGTGACTGTAAATATAATTTTATAGAAATTAATTATTATATCAAATTTGCATGCGTACAAATGTATATGTATAACGCATTTCCAAGAAGAAAAATGGTTATTCCTTTATAATCTCTCTTTTTCTACCATATATTTTTATTATCTAATTACAATATATCATATGAACAGTATTGTAATCTATAATTTCACGTTTATTTCACATTTACGTATAATTACATTTTTAATATTATGTTGGAGCATCTAAAATGGTACATTTTAAATGTACTAAATATTAAACATACATACATGCGTGTGCATATACATATAACTATATGTTTAATTTATATGGAAAAATATATGAAAATATTCAACAATTTTGAATTATCGCATTGATCGATAAAAATATTTATAATTAGAAAGGCAACAAATTTATTTATTTAAATATCAATTTTTGATATGAAAATTGAAATTTTTTCATTATAAAAATTTTAATTTAATTATTTTTTTAATTATTTTGCTAAAAATATTAATAATATAAAAATCTAAAAAATGTAATATACATTTAAATATCTTATATATATAATTCAGAAACAAAATTAATATGAAAAATAATAAAAATAATAAAGGACAAATATTTAATTTAGGAATTCATTTTAAAAATGTATCCATAATTAAATCCATAATATAAACTTTATAATATCATATAATATTATTTATCATTTATCAATTTTTAATCCATACTTTACGACTTTAGATAGCTTTAGATAGCTAATTGCATATCATTTTGCGTTTTGATTAGTTTTATATCTGTATTATTTTATATGTATGTATCACATATATATTATACACACATATAATGATGTGTATATATCACATAAATATTAAAGCAGATCTGAATTAATAAATCTAATAAATCTGAACCTCATTAATAATAAAAATAATGAGGATAAAATATAATATGGTCAAATATAAATAAAATCAAATCAAATTATTTAAATTGAGTTCATAAACTTCAATAAAAATAAAATAAGAAAAAAAAGAAAGAAATAAAAAAACAAAAGCAAAATAATTTTTCAATAAAGTCAATAAAGTTTATAATATAATATTATATCTCATAATTCGCTGATTATGTTTTAATTCTTAACCTTAATGCCTAAATTTAAATCCTCCTAAATTCAAAAAAATTAATGAGTTAACTGCTTGATATATTCATATAATAATACATTTGTACTATTCTTTTTATATCTTCATCTTTCTTTTTAGTTTGCTTTCTTTTTTCCTCTTTTCTACTGAGATTTCTTCTCTTTTCTTTTTTCTTTTTGTAGTTTATCTTTTCATTAATCCCCAACTTTTTCCATATTTTTTTATTCTTCTATTGATTTATCTATTAATATTTTTTCTTTAATTTGCATACATTCTTTTAATATAAGTATCTTTTTTTCCCATATATTCTATATATATTTCGTATTTTATACCTTTCAATATTAGCTTACCCTCATTTCATTTCTGTCATTATATTTTTATAAAGATTATTTTATTTAGATTCTTTCACTCTCTTCTTTCTTTCCTATTCTTTCCATTATTTTTTCCATGTTCTTCGTCCTCTCCAATCCCCTTTTTCTTTCTCTTCTCTCTTAGTTCTTTATTTATTATCACTTTTTCTATTTTTTTTTCTTAACTTTTTGCTCCTTTTTTATATTTATTTTCCTCCTTTTTCTAATTGTTTCATTTCACCTATCTTAAAATCGCCTCCTGATTTATATTTGGAAAACAGTAATAAATTGTTTAAAATGACAAATGATACTGAGATATAGCTATTATACAACTAATACAAGTAATTCGAATAATATTATTTTTTGTTTATAAAAAGTTAATTTTAATATAATATTGCGACAAATGTTAATGAAAATTTCTAGCATTCTCAAATTTTTATCTATATTTTTTATCTATTATTTATCTATTATTTTATCTATAATTTTTTGCTATAGAGGATTATATATATATATATATTTTTTCTCTTTTATCAAGAAGATTATTTTCCTATAGAATATTTTATATATACATTAAGGTAAAATCAGCTACATTTTACAAGGATATTTACAATTACAATATTATAAAGGAAAATATATCCATTCTTATATTAACAAATGGCACAAATTTTGAGATATATTTGATTCAATAAAACACATCCATAAAAAATTATAAATAATGTAGAAAAATGGAATAAATACAAGTCTACATTTCGAATTTAAATTGTTGTTACTTATAACTATATGCTAAAATGAAATAATAAAAAATACGATACGTATACAAAGATTATTCCTTTAAATCACATTATGAGTGTACTTTAATATTAAAGTTCAAGATGGAACATATTAAAGAGTTAAGGTTAATAAAAATAAAGCTAAAATGTTATATATACGAGTTTTGAATTTACTCTAATAATTACGTTCAATTACAAAATTACAACAAGTTTTTAATCTCATTGTTCTCATTTAATTTCATTGTTAACATATAAAATAAAATAAATTATCGAAAGATAAGATATAAAACTTCAAAAACTTACATAGACACTTACATATAATTGGATACTTTGGTATCTATATAGAACGAGACCTGTTTCATATTAGACACGATTAGAACTTAACTGAATGCGCACTTAATATTACACGCATTTAATAATCTAGAAAAAAATTGAGAATGTTCTTTTTTATCTTCTATTCTGAGTATATACATTAATTCAATCTGAATTTGATATTTGAAGGTATCAAAATGTAGTAAATACTGAGCAACGAATGTTCTATTAAGTTCTTGTAATTAAATAGTCACGGTTCTATTTTTACGACTATACAAGTATATACATGCATATTTCTTTCTTCACTATAAATTTATACAAATAAGTTTAATATTTCCAATTCGTTCATTGCATGCACACGTCTACCTACCATGAATCAGGTCATAACATTAATTATTTTTCTTATAGAAATTCACGTCTATGTTAAAATTGTATATATATATCGAGCAATCAAAAAATGTGATTATATGAATAAAAACTTATTTATGAGAACTATATTATTCTTGGTTATTTAGCATTTTTTATCAGGATTAATTATTTAAAACTATCCAATGCATTTTGAAGAAAGCATTATATAGAGGTATCACAGGTACTACCAGATAGGGCCATCTTTGAAAGACTAGAGAGACTCCGTCTGGGACTACTCCCTCCAAGGAAGCTACCACTGGATTCGGAGAATATTTTACGGAAACTGTAAAATTATTAGTATATTAAGTTATATACACTATAAACAAATATATATATGTGTGTATGAAGGAATTATGTATCTAATTGATATGTTAAAGACGTACAATTTACGAATACCGGATTCAGAAGATTTTTTCCAAGGTGCATCATCTGGTTCATAAGGAAGCGGTCCCTGCACAGGTGCATCTTTGTCATCCTCTAGGCTATAATAATATAGAAAGAATATAAATTTTATGCAATGAAAAATTATTTGGTGTTTAGTTCATCCAAGAATATCATAATTATATTATATAATATAAAAAATAGAACAATATAGAAATACAAAATAATCTATGAATATAAAAAAATATGTATAAATCAATCTTGTATATTTGTATAAAATATCCATTATTTATCGACCTACATTTCAGGCTTTGGTCGATATAGTTCTAACTCGTCTTCTAAATCCGAAACTCTTGCTTTCAATTCGTTTCGTTCGTGCAAAATCTCTTTCAATTCAGCAGTTGTAAATCTGGGTCTATCGGGATCATCCAAGTCATAAATTGCCTTATTTGTTAGATCAGGGTAGCCTTGTAATTTACTTAAATCTTCATTTTCTTTCTTAGCCATGCCAAGTCGACCTCGAAGATTAATAAGTTCCCGATTTTGATCTTGCAACTGAGCTAAAAAATCAGCCCTTTCTTCTACTAAACCTCGAGCCTGCATTTGCGCCTGTCGCTGTTTACGTTTTAATTCCCGTCCAAGTACAGTAAGCTTCTCTACTTGTGCAGTTAACTATGCAACATAACATGAATTTTTATTATATATATATATTAATTATTAGCTAATATCTATATATCAAATCTGTTTGAAACATAATCATAGATATTTAGAATTCATTATTAGATTCATCATTATAATTAAAAAATTAATAAATATAATAATTGTATGTATATAAAATACAATTATATAATTTATATCAATCCTCAAGCATAAGTAATGTAATTTCTCAAATATGTTCCAATTTGTTTTTTAATAACTTCTTCACTTAATTTTATTTTTTTATTATTTCTATTTATTTTATTTTTATTTCCAGTATAGTAATTTTATCCATTTTAATAAAGATTGCATTTTTATTAAAATTCATTTTTATACTTGAGAAATTCACTTTTATATCTCACTTTTATAACAATATGAAATTTAATAGGAAAGTTCTTCAATTCAAGTTCTTAATACAATTGAGATATTGCGTATTGACATAGATACAAAATTTACATTTTCAATTTCTGCAGTCTTTTGTGATAGTTCTCGATCTCTAACACGAATCTGATCTCTCTGTTTATCTATCATGGATCTTAAATGCTGCAAAACAGCCACATCGACTTCTTGACTAGCTGTGATAGCTAAAAATTAATCCAAACAGTTAGTTTATCTATTCTATCATTTATTAAAAAATATCTTAGTAGTCATTGGATTAGTAGAGGATTAGTTAGTGTTAGTACTTGTTTGTTTACTGGTGTACTGACTGTCGCTACGAGATTCTTGCAATGCTTCAGCTAATCGTCTATTCTCCTCTTGTAATCTAGTGACCATGCCTACTAAATCACGAGATTCTTGTCTCCAATGTTCTTCAATCTGCTCCAGTTCCTAAAAAATCAGATAAATATAATATCTAATTTATCATGAAAACAGATCAAGTTGAAGAATAGATAAAAAAGGATAGATTAAAAATAATATTGTGACATTACTGCATAAAGATTATAACTATTGACTACCTTTTCGAATCGTTGTCTATCTTCAGCTTTACCAATCTTGTCACTTTCAAGCTGAGAGACTTTAGCGCTTAATTCTTGTACCATAGTATTTTCACGTTCATTCTTAGTAGCAAGATTCTCAAGTAGTTCCAAAGCATTAATCACTTTTGGCATGAGATTAGTTACTGATTCTACTCCGAATAGATCAATGAGCTTCTCGCATTCCTTTCCTATCTCAGATGCGATGTCATATACGTCTACTACTGATACATCAGACGCGACTGAATATTCTTCCATTTTGCAAGTCGCGCTATTTCTTAAGCAAAAAGGCATGAATACAAGTTTTATCGCGACTTGCTCTTTATGCACAGACCTGCTCAATACCACGATGAAGAGCTCTTATAGAGATGTTCCACCAGAATGTTTACTTTTTTACGGATGCAAATGTTGAAATGCAAACGCATCTACAATCGTAATATCTCTAATATCTCTAATAGGATAAAAATCGTGAAGCAATTGGAGTGTCGTATAAAGCGAGATTAGAGTGTCACAGCCAACTTCATGATATTCTCGTACACGCGCGCCAAGTATCAGAGCAAGCTGATCTATCTCAGAGTGTGCTCAAATTTATGATCAAATAAATTGCGTAATTTAGGTGTGGCATTAATTATCAAAATAACAGTTCGCTCCGCACTGTCGTTCACAGTGGATGTCGCGTCATGCAAACTGACTGTTTCTAGATCGAATAACAGCTCGGAAAGCGTAACGCGCTCCGGTAATATCATAGCAATTCCATCAAAATGTCATATTTAAATTCCCGTCGCACACATCGAAACCGTGGCGGAGCAGATGATCAAGATTACTCACAGCGCGTATGTGTGCGCGCCGATGACAAATTCATCGAGTTCGCTGAGAGGAACGCCTTCTCTCGGTGCATCGTGAAACATTGGGAATGGAGCGATTGTCTCTACATCGATATCTTTCATCATTTTTTGTTCGATCTATTCAACGACGACGCCGAATATAAATCTCAATCAGAACAAAACTTCAATTATCAAATTTCATTGTTTACGCGTACTTTACGCACACAGCTAATCGTTGCAGAATACATTTAAAATGATAAATGTAATCTGTTGAATGATTGATATCTTGATCTTTAATAAGAAAATTTACGATTAATCCTTAGTAAACAAAAAATGCTTTAATCAAAAACAGAAAATGTTTTGATTACACGAAAGACTGAAGATTTTGAAAGATATTCTTAGTATCAATGTCAAAATTTATTTATATCGCATAAATCGTATTCGATATATCGAGAATTACGATGTGACTAGATTTTTTATCGCGATTAATTGATGAAATAGCATAGTAGTAGATCATAATAAGTTCTATTTGAATTATTCTGCGTTTTTTGCAATTATTATTGAATTTTGCTTAAAGATTCATAAAAAGACTAGCAATAACGCAAATATAAAGAATCAAATTGTAGAACAATGCTGTCCTGGTAACCATAGGAATATAAATTGTTGGATCGTTAAATATACTTAATGTATCCAAATAATCGCAAATGCATAAATCTTATTTGAAAAGATATTGAGAATATTTTATCATTGCGATACTAAATTATGAATGAAGAAAAAGATGATAATACAATCTCGATAAATCGGATAAAGAAACTTTTGGAGAGTCTTACGAACGAGATACAATCGGTAATTAACATCGATAATTAATCAGTAATAACTTCACTTGATTTCAATAAATCAAGTCATTATTATTATTCATTGCATTATTATTATTATTATTATTATTATTATTTAATAGATTGAAAAACACGCTGTCCATAATTCACCATTATTTCAAGAGATTATGGATTTTATGAACACACACATTGAGCTTTTTAAAGAATATGCTATATCTGAAATGAAAAAACCGCCCAAAGAAAAACACATTATCAATCTTGATTACTCAACAAAAATAACAAAAATATCATCAGAAATAGGGGGTAAATTTAATTACACATTCATTCTCTTAATAAAATAAAATTCTTTGTTATTTCATGCGCGAATTAAACTACGATAGCATTGCAGGAAACATATAAAGAACACGATTTAAATAGTGAAATTTTTCCAAAAGATATTGTTACATGCATAAATAATGAAGAAAAAATAATAAGGAATATCATGGAAACGTCAGAAGTGGAGATAGCAAGAGAAATGTATTATAAAGATATAATTGTTTATAATAATATTAATTTATACTATTATATATATAATATAATAAAATTATATTATATTAATATTATTTTATATTGATGAAATTTAAAAAATTATATCTTTGATAATATAATATAATTTTATAATATTTACAATAATTTTTATATCATGTTATAAATTTTTTAATATTGATCTTATAATTATTAGAGAAGAATCAATGCAAAAGATGTTGATTATAAAAGAAAAAGAAAAAGCACAAAGAAAACAATTGCAATCTGAAATAGACGCAGCAGAATGCAGATTGCAGAAAATTATGGAACGTAATGCGATAAATAAAAAGAAGCTTCATAATATGTGGTGAGTATAACATCGTTTCCATATTATTTCATAATATACTCATATTTTGGAACGTATTCACATTTCAAATCATTTAACCAGAAGAAATTTAATTTTTGAGAAATATGGATAATTATATGTTAAGATATATGGATAATTATTTCTTAATTGATTTCATATTTTAGTACTCAAGTCGAACGAAAATACGTAGATCTTCTCTCTAAATATGATTACGATATCGGTGTAGCCTATACATTGAAGGAAAAATTACTGCAAGATAATGAAATTATTAAAGTAAAAACGAAGAATATGGAGGTTCGTAATATTTTTAATCTATAATATCTCAATTAATATATAACATTCCAATATTATTACCAATTTCATACCAGGATCAGTTGGTTATACAACGAGGATTATACGCAAGATTTAAAAAAGAGCGGGAAATTGCATTGATGAAAATCTTTACCGAAAAACTTGAGTTCTTTAGGCAAACTCGAGCTGCTAGAATTATACAAAAAACGTGGAGGATATATTTTGAGCGTATTTCTTTAAAGAAACGGAGAAAATCGAGAAAGAAATAATTATCTGTTAATGCAATTTCTATCAACTTTAAATTTGAATGAGAATGATAATAATGGTGAACCATGGTGAAAAATAAAGATACACAAGAAAACATTTTTTGTATTGTATTAAGATCTGTCTTTATAAAATAATAAAATAATAATATATATAATATATTGATATCTTTTATTCACTGAGTTGACAAAGCATGGCTGCTCCCCTTATGATCCAATGTTCAGATGATTTTATCGTAGGCACTGATATGGCTATAACAAAATTCGTGGAGTGTCCGGTAGTAGAGAGTACTCCACGACGTTCAGCTGTTTTATAGAGCGGACAAACATATGATGGTCTTTCCTTCAGATCCTCTTTTTTTATCGGTATTAACCATATCTAAGAATACAATGTAAAAGAAACTTTATTATGTCTGATATGTAATATATATAATCGTAATAAATAAAAATTAGTAAAAATTAATAATAAAAAATGTATATTTTGAATATACAATAAGATTATATAATGATAAAAGATATTAAATCTTTGTTCTATATTTCTTAAACCTTAATAAATATATTATTATATTTGCATAATATTTAATTTACGTTATATATTTTCTTAAAATACTACTTACATGTGGCACATTGTCATAAAGTACTTTGGGAAAACTTTCTTCTATAACCATTTCGTTTATATCAAACCTTGCACCGTCCAAAAATAATCCATAAATATAAACTCCATCGTCGGGTGCGGATTCAAAAGTTGTTTCTTTTAAAATTTCGAAATCAAATGTGAGATGATCTATAGGAATTCCATATTTTCGTGCATAATTTTGCCGTGTTCCAGTTAAAAATGCTTGTGTAAAATAAAATCCTGGTAACCAAAATGAAACAGGCGCTCCTTTCTCGTACCACTCCTATGTAATAATAAATTGTAAAAGTATATCGTTTTGCAAATATATATAACAATAAAATACTGAAAATAATAGAAAATTACTTGTAGAAATATTATACGTTGCAAAAAGTCATAAATATAACTGCCCAAAGGTTTTAGAGATGGATAAGAATTTTGTTCCCATAAAAAAGGTAATTTATTCCTCAAAATTGCATGATAAATATCTTCAAGCTCGAAAGACATTACGATTATACCTGAATACAGAATCGTATAATATAATTCTTGAAAATATTATTATTATTAATATTATTATTTTTTATAATTATTTTATATTCTTTTCTAGAGTATTATTATCAATAATATGAATTCTTAAACAGAATATAATAAAAATCATTTTAAATGTATATATATCTTTTTTTTATTAAATGTTATTGAATAGATACCTTTGATAGCATTTCGTATATCGATGAGACTATTTCTAATACATTGTAATAATTTGTTAAATCTGTCCATCTCTTGCACCAATACGGTATTCATGCTTTCACTATATATCATGGGGTACTTAATAATAGCGTCAATTAGATTATAATCATCTGGAAGTTTGTCCAAAATTTCTGATGCAACATCATAAACTACTTCATCATCAGTTGCTTGCCTTAAACCGGTTTTAATAGTTTCCTAAAGAGAAATTAAAATTTGTTATTATTATATTTTTATTAAAACAATTTAAATATTTAAGATGACATTGGTTCAAACTAGATATAAAAAACAGGATGCGAAAAGAATTCATTCCGGATTTAGATAGCTTTAAGCTGAAGATTTGTATTATTATTATTAAGATTTAGGTAACATATTATTTTAATATCATAATAAGTTACTATTTTAAAAAAATGCATAACGTACCTTAATTTGCCAAAGATCCTAAGTTATGCAATAAAAAAATACATGATTTTATAATTATATAAAATCTACTAATGAGATAACTAATTATGAATTAATCATATTTGACAACAAGATATGATTACATACCGATCGATCCTGGATAATATTCGATGAAATTAAAAAAAAAAGATTAATAAAAACAAGAATTGTTATTGTTTTTGGCAAATAGATAAAAAGTTACTTGTGTGAGCAACAATGAAGAAAAGAGTAGATATGTTTCTCGTTGATCTTTAACAATATCTGCGTTCTCATGCATGCCAAATACACTTGGTTCGGTAATTATTGGAAAACTTCTCGTATAAATAAGGTATCCTTCATATTCTCTGATCATTGGACAATAATAGATAGTCGAAGTTTCATCAAAATAATATATTTCATCGGTTAGCAGTTCTCTAAACAATGAGATAAACAGATAATGATTTGTAATCGCAGATTAAAATTAAAAAAAAAATTACCGATACTCACGAACAGTAAAATTTTTCCAAAATAGTAATTAAGCATCTACGATCCCACTCGTCTGTAACTTTACCTCCATAATTACACTCTCCTGTGAGATACTTGAGAGCTTCGAATTGCACATCTTCGTATTCATCCAAGAATACCTTCAATTGCATGACACTGATTCTGAGATCAGTTTCATTGAACTCATAAGGAATATTCCAACCGATTGGACCAAATGTACGCCTTTCTTGCACGATTGCATGAAAAAAACATAATGAGTACAAAAGCTTTTTGAAAATTTCGCTTTGAATGCATCCTTCAAAAAACTCCACATTGCTAATTGGATCACTTGACAAGGATCTTAGAATATTAGCTCTAAGTCCCTTGGGCGGCTCATTCGTTATCTTGATGCCGTCTTGCAAGACTGATATGGGAAAATGTTCCGCTGGATAACTAGTCAGCCATAATCGAAAATCCGGATGGATCGTATCAGGTAATAAACCTTCACAGATCTTTTCCAATGTCGGCATCCAACTTTTAGCTAGATGACAGTTTTGCAACACAATCCAATTACCTTCTAATACTCCAGTTTTTATTATTCCTTCTGCTATCGGTCCTTGACCTAGAATATAATGAAGCGTTAATTTACACTTAACATCATCATATTATGAACATTTTACCTTGACCAAGAGACAAGTAAAATAAACGCGTAGCACCATAACCCTGTTCATCAGCGAATGCTAGCAGAGTTTGTGCTGGATCGGCACCGGGAGTCAAAATAAATATCAGCGGGATAGTACAAGTGGAATCCGCGTATGCGGATGCCAAATCAAAAGGTGGTGGTTCTATGTATTGTGTACCTAGTTCTTCTAGAATATTTAAATAATCGGATTGTTAATATCCCATTCCTTTGCTTAATTTACTTATTCCAAATGATTATTTACTTTCTATAAATTGTTGTATTGCGGGAATGATTTTATCGGGCCGAATACATCGCAATATTAATAATCGTTCGAATAAAGTCAAGTCTTCGTATGGTGATGGAAAGCGCTCCTTCTGTGGTTCCTTTAAATCAAATATCCTTTTCCATTCATCAATCGTTTTGGAGAATGACTCTCGAATACCCTAATACAGAAAATAAGATTAATAATTTTTTTTTATTACTTACCTGGATATTATGATTACATATAAAATTTACCTCAAATCCTTGGATCTCATCCAATCTGCACAGCTCATCCCATTGTCTCACAGGTAACCATTCGGTTGGATTAACGTATGGGTTCTCCAAACCTATCCCACCGGTTAGTAAAAAGAACCATTGAGCCATAGCTTCCGGAATCTCACTCGTTTTGCGTAGATTGATAACAAGAAGTAATACGAACAACAGTTTATCTTTCTCAAATAATGATCTGCAGATATTGACGTAAAGAGAGTATGTAAAATATTTTATTAGATCTTTCAGACGTTGCTCAACTTTCTCAGCTGGTTCTGTATTGGTAATAGCCATGTTAAACAGATTTACAAACCACACCAATGAATATTGATACATCGGATCTATATTGGCTAATGATGCTGCAAGAAAAAATAATTTTAATATTAAATTGCTTTTTTTTTGATAAGATAAATTGAAATGAAGTGACTAGAAACCTGATTTTGGACATAAAAAGAAGCGCAAATAAAAAAATGAAAAAGATAACTTGAATAAAAATGTATTAACAATACTTCTTTATAATACTGATTTTCCATTAATTATTATATATCATTATATATTATTATATATTATTATATATATATACCTATTGTAAAAAAGAGTATAGTTGAATAGATTGCGACAGATTGATATTCTAGCCTCGCAGTATCAATCAATTTCTCTGTAGCTTCTGTGGCAGCTTGTTTCACTAGAATGTCATCACTTAACTCTTTAGACGATGTTAAAATATTAATAGCTTCTTCATCCTCCAAAATGCTCTCCGTTATAGAGAGTATCTCTAAAATTTTATCCTCTGTTTCTTTCAACATCCTGTGCAATCAGATTGAAAATATAATATAGAGTATAAAAAAACAAGACGCTACGGATTAACTTCAGCAACATACCTTTTATTGTCGGCGCTTTGTATAATCAAGATATTTTTTTCTGATTCTAAATCGGGTCTTTCTCTTGCAACTACAATGCCAAGCAATTGATCTTCCAAACCGCTTGGTGTTATCATGAAATTTAGCAAAGTTACTTTTACAGTTATCTCCGGCATGTAATGGGGATTTCTTAATTTTGTTGTAATGTAAAATCTATTAAAATTATCACATCATTATCATCATCGTCGTAATTATTGCTTAATATAATGTATAAAGATATTTTTGAAATCTTGTAATTTGTATATTATTGTATTATTGTAATATATTATTGTGGATAATTAAAATATACCTAAAATCAGGATTATATTCTACTATAGCGTCGCCTAATTTTATACACCATACACCGCTATGTTTGAATGTTTGTTTTAAAAGTATCGGTTCAAGTACAGCATCTAATTCTTCTTCTATATTTTCCAATAACACTGGTTGTCCAAACTGTACTGCATTTTCTAAAACTCTCAAATAATCAATTTGACTCAATCGAATGATGCTTAGATTATTATCTTTCTCCATGTTTCTTATCCATTTGTTGGCTTGGCTTTGCGGATCTATCATCAACGGCCATCTTGTAGCATTTCTAAAAATGTGAAATTACGCAATAAGTCTTATTTTCGTTATTAGTTACTTTCATTTTACGTCTTGTTACTTGTTAATAAATAATTAATTAGCACGATACAATTAATTATTATTATAATATTGACTTACACAACAATAATTCCGTTATCGACGGAAAACGCATCAGCAGGCAAACCATCTATGTTCCAAGATCTAATCAAAACTGGATCGCCAAGTATTTCGCGTAATTGAAAATCATGACTGCAAATTACTCCTAAATCCGTGCATAGTTTCACCCATTCGTTTATTTGCTGCACACGAAATGGCATAGTAAACGGACCTAAGTAAGCTACTACACCAGAAGCGATTATTATATCACCGGTTAACCGATAATATCTAAGAAAATAAGAAAAAAAGATATTAGAATCAATATTTCATGTAATAATGAATATTTTGCGATAATGAAAAATAATGAATATTCTTAAATTGATTGAAATTTTACTTGATGCCCAGTTCTTTGGCAGTTTCAAACCAACGTGTATATTCTCCACCTAAGCCTCCAATAAGTTCCGCAGCACGTTTTAGTTTCATTTCACAATCTGCTACTTGATCAGACATCGCTTGAAAATCTGCCCTTCTTTTCGTAAGATCTTCTTCAAGATCCAATAATTTTTGCTATTTATAAATTTTAATAATTTTAACGTAAAATTTATCAACATATTATTATCTTGAAAATTTAGGAATTATTATACAATATATATTATATAATAGATATTTCATAATCTAGTGTCATATACCTGCACTTGACGCAATTGTTCTCGTTTGAAATTTAATAATTCCATAGCATTGTCATAAGCAGCTTCAGCTTCTGCCAAAGCTTTTCTTTTAGGAGCAACGATTTTAGCAATAAAATCGTATTCAGACATTGCGATGACCCAACGGCACAAACCCTCGCAAGCTGTTGAGACCTTCTTGATCTTTTCTGGGTCAAAGTCTGGATTAGTCAAATACTCTTTTCGTATTCTTTCTATTACTTTATCCGGTATATTGTCTTTATCAAAATTGAGTAATGAATCTAAGAATTTAGCATCGCTAAGCATCCGCAAAGAAGCCTTCCAATAATCATCAATGTACGTGCCTTCCTTTGTATGAACTCTCTCTGGTTTTATTTGCTAAAATAATTTACTGAGATTGATCCACCGAGATTAAAGTAATAATAATTCTTAGATAATAATTTATATTATTTTCCATATTATATTACATACTCTGAGAACACAAACGCTTTCTACAATAAGTCTCACACCATATGGTGGACGTTTCATCGCTTTAACTATTGCAATATCCGCCAACGTTAATGTATCTAATGCTGCTTGAGCTCGATTTAAAATGGGCATAGCTTCTGCCAAGTTAGCATCACATTCAGCTCTTATAACAGCTGCTTCGTCTGCTACTGCCTAAATATTATAAAAGTTTTATTAAACTTGAATCCTGAAATTTGATGATACCAATAATATTTCTTACATCATCCTATAATCTTACTTGTGCTGCTATTTCATCGACCTTGACCACTTTTTCAAATTCTGCCACCTCCTGACTCTCTCTCTCAACATCGGCTAATATTCTTTGAACATCCAGTGTCGCCGCGATCAATTGTGGTTGCAACTGCTTTAACATTTCTTGCATTTCCGTTACTTGATGTTGCGTACTATCTAATTGTCCTAATCCACCTTCATATCGAGCCTTAGCATGTAGCACTTCTCTGTATGCACACGTGTGTGAATGCGTGAATGGGTTATAAATTTACATAAAATTGAAATTATAAAAAATTGAATACAAAAATTAAGATTCAAAACATACCCACGCTTCTTATCAAGTAGTGTTTTAAAAGTGTGAATCATTTCGAGATAAGAAGTTGGCGTTACATAATTGCGTCTGCTTAAACGAATGAAGAATTCGTCGCTTAATTGTTCAGTCGACATGTGGAAAAATTGGCACATATCAATACCAGCCATTCTCTCATGATCAGTAAGTTCAACCGCAGCCAAGAATTGCGTCGCCACTGCTAATAAAGCATCTTCAGGCCATGACTGGAATAACAAAATCAATGATATAATTTTTTTATATTTAATTTAAAAAAAGGATATGCATTTGTATGTGTATGTGTTTCACTTATAAATATTAATATAAATAATGATGGAATACCTGAAGCCAATCTATAGTACAACAATTAACTAGAGCTGGAAATTTTCTAATTCGATTTCTAAAAGCATCGCCAATAGGTGACATAGTGACGACGATGTGTAATTGATCGCGAATAATTTGCACAAATAGATTAAAGAGAGCCGCAGGACTACCATCTGTTTGTAATGCTCGATCTCGTTGTCGATCAATATAGCTCATTCTCTCACAAATCTCAGCCTTTTCCTCAGTCGTGAATATGTTAGGTACCTGGATAAGAATCGAAATTATTAAATATTTTTACATCTAATACAAAAATAAGTTATCAAAAATAATAAAAGAAGAAACTCCGTCTGCATTAATAGCAATAATTGATACTGCCGGTCCTAAGTTCAAGTAAAGGAAAAAGATTTATGGGTGAGATCAGCAATTTGCCAATTATAAAAAAGAATCATGTTTCTAAAACTATCAATATTGTCTCAAAAAGAATTGATCATGAATTATGACAAAGCAGCAAGAATACAAAAGGAACGGAAAAAAACGTTTTCGGAATATAAAAATATTTATAATTGCAAGCTGAAATGTTACATTTTTCAATAATAAGAACAAAAATCTTATGAAATTAAAACAACATAACATATGTACGTTATCAGAAACATAAGAAAGAAGTAAAAGTATAGACTTTAGGACTTTTTGCTCATTTACAGCGGAAAGAATAAGCATGAAAGAGCGTTATGTAGAGCTAGACTATTGGTTCACTAAAGAAAACGGAGTATATTAGTGACAGATTTTTACAAACATATTTCAATTTCAAGAATTCACAAGAACACATATTATTAGCGTCTATGCTCCGGGCATTACCAAATCATTTATTTTACAACTTATAACGTACTATGGACGAAATATCGCAACTAAAAATTATTTCAATAGATGACTTCGCTAGAGTCCGTAATGAAGTAATAAGAAGAATTAAAAATAGATTTAACGAGGAAACAATGAATGAAAATAGAGAGCAATTGATACATCTATATGTCCGAAACAAGCTTAAACGAATAAACAATATTTTTTAGTCGTATAAAGCCTAATATAAGCAAACATTCGAAAACACAAGAGGCTACAAGTCAACTATGGATTATATCATAACAAATCACAATATACATCTCTTCACAATACTGGATGTGAGAACTCTTGGTTTTGCGAACACTGGAAACCACGATCTAGTATTCGCAAGGCTACGAAAAGCTGTTTTGAGAAAGAATAGAGCATTCTGAAATAATTGAAAAACTCAACATAGAATCCTTATGAAAGGATGAATCCACAAAATTTCTTTACCAGCAAAGATTGAAACAGAAGATTTGCGAGAACAAAATATTAGATAGTAGCAATATTATGTGGGATAGAATTCGTAACGAAGATATCCGCAATATCTGCGAGATTCAAAATGTGATAAGATGGATCAAAATCAGAAGACGAGCATAGAGAGATCATGTAAACAGAATGGATGATAATCGACTAGTAAAAATCGCAAAAAAAATGGAAAACCAGATACCCCTAGGCCTCCTGGATGGCCCTAAAACATTGATGCAAACATTAAATATTAATATTATAAGAAAACGGGCATATTGCATAAGATACAAGACATGGTTTTATAAGAAAAAGAAGAAGAAGAGAAGAATAAAGAAATTAAACATATCTTTTTGCAAATTTAAAGAAGGAGAAACAAAATAATGAAAAAATTAGTTATATCCAATCTATTTACTTCTCCCAAATTAAGCATATTGCTAATGTCTTCCAAGAAGTTCTCTTCTTTAATTTGCGTATCACTAAAAATGAAAGTCGAATGCAATTCAGTAGCAGTAGCTTTTGCCATGATAACTTTGATATCTTCATGCCATTCGTGAGAACCATATAGTTGCGTAATCTCGACTTGGAATACATCATAATCGCAGATATGCGATGCCAGTCTGGTTAAAGATTGCCTTCCAGATCCACCGACGCCAACAAGCAGAGCGTGACTTCGCGGTTGCTTGATAATACGAGCAATCCTCGACAAATGTTCAATTGCGAACCTATAATTGAAATTAGTGGTAAGAATGCAATTTTAAATCTTATATTTTATAAAATGCTCAAGAAAAATTTACCGGAACAATACTAAATTCATAGGTTTCTTGCTCATTGCATTATATTCAGAGAGATAGCCCTCTACAATTTCGCGCAATTGTTCTAAATCAGTAACCTCTTGGTACAAACGAATATCTACTTTGACATCAATAAAATCGCAATATACTAAATTTCGTAATTCATTCATGGTGATCTGCAACAAAATGTACAAAATATGTAATATAAGAATATGATTTTGTTTCTTCAGCTTTTTCTTCAATAAAGAGATAATAAGATCTTACATGACTTTTCTTATGCGGTTTCTTAGGAAGTAAATCTTCAAAGAGATCTTCTAATGAAACTTCTATGTGTTTCTTTAATGTCATTCCTATTTGTTTTATCAACCAATTCAGATCAACGTCATCGATTAAACGATCGGCGAATACACGAAGTATTTCATGCACCCATAATCGCTTCATATTTGAAAGCGCAGGCATAGTCTCCGGGACCGACAAAAGTACTCCCTATTATAATTAATTTAGTTAAAAGAATTTTTTTATGTAAATAATATAAATAGAAAAACATTTTGAATAATACCTGAATCACTCGTGAGAAATCTCGGAGATTGAATAGATAATGGCATTTTGCAGGTATTGGTAACAGATTACGTAAGCTCTGTTTATAAATATCTAATGTTCCAAGAACAATCTGATCAATGCATGGATCAAATTCTTTACCGAAACCTCTACAATATACAAATATAAAAAAATAGAGATTCCTGAATTTTCATTAAATAAAATGTATTTAAGGTGATTTAATGATTTTTAAAATATTTTGAATGCTTTTCTTATATTCTTAGACTTACGAACCTTGTATCGAGATGCCATAAAACAAGTTTACTAAATATCATTATCATAACGTCATCTTCAAATTCAGATATCGTTAGAACAAAAAAATGGCGTTTAAATCTTGGCGTAACATCTCTTCCTGCGATTGGTGGTGACATAGCGCATATCAATTGAATTTCGATTAATTTTATGAATGTCCCCTCTTTACTGTCATACCTGCAAAATAAAAATAAATTGCGGATATTATTTCTATAATACCATTCCTGTATCGAAAATAATGTACATATAAATGTCTATATAAATATTTATTGTTATAACAGTATTTTTTTTAATGCATTGTATATAAAAAAAATTATGCTTTTGATATTAACACCAATATCAACAAACATTTTATAAAATAGTTTACCATTGCCAGTGATCCAACCATTGCCGCAATAATTCTATCGGTGGTTGTGCCCCATATATTTCTTTCAGCGGCATCGAAACGTCATCAACAAAAACGATCCAGCGTTTATCTACAGGTGGCCCATATACACCTTTTCGCCTGCGATCTAACTTGCTCATGATAATTTCTTGTGTTTGACCGGCGGTGGTTTGTGCAGAAAAATTGATCAATAACGGCATATTCACTTTGGAATTATTTTTTCTTAGTAAAAAGTCGGTTATGTAGACTGACTTTCCTGTTCCTGTTGGACCCACAAGAAGTACCGGTTTTTGATGTTGAATTAACATTTGAAAAAGTGCAGTATATCGTATCGTTTCTACGGTTGGTACTATTATCTGATTGACAGGAATATCACGAGGAATTGGCGGCATATACATTAATTCGTCCGACCATAATTTCCATTTTCCTAATCCCTGATAAAAAGGAATTAACAAATTAAGCAAAATGCAATAATTAAAAAAATTATTAAATATATTATATTAAAAATATTTAAAAAATGACAGATTTAAACATAATGTTCAAAACATTTTTACTAAATTTACAATCGAATTAATTCGAACATAGATATATCTTTATATATACCTCTCTAATGAATCTGTAATCAAATACCAAACGATCTTTCGGCATAATAAAAATATATGGCTTCAAAGGTGGTACCACCGGTTCTTCTAATCTAAATTTGTTTATTAAATCAATTGGAAATTCTTTTTCCAAAAGTCCACGAAATAAAATGCTAAATTGTTCCCTATAATCGGTTTCCAAAGTACCTCCCATAGCCCAGATACACGAAAAGAAGAATGAGCCCTAAAACAAAAATTTAACTTAATTAAATTATTAATACCCATAAAATTTTATTAATTATTTGCAGTAAAATCCCAACCTCTATTTGTGCTCGAAGATCAAGGTCAATAATGTCTTTTACGACTTCTTTATTATAATAATCATGTATGAAACAATCCATAAGATAAATAAGGGATTGTAGATGATTTGAATCAGGCATTGGACACATTTGCTATGAATCGATAATCGATAAGTAAAATAAATTACATCATTTATTTTTAATTTTATAACAAAAAATAATTTTTTTACCTTAACATCACAATAATGTAGGAGATGAAAAAGAGGTTTACAAAATCTAAAAAAAAGCGATTCGTGCAGGAAAAGACGTAGCCATTCATCTATTATTTCCGGTAATGTCGCTAACCAGGAATTCAATAAGGGTTCCCATCCCAGCGCTGCAGGTTCCATATAAATCATTCCTGCAATAAATGATTAATCTGCAATTTTAGCTTTATCTTAATAATTAATTATTGTTGTATTTGCTTTTATTCTTATTATGTTTCTATTTACCACAACGAGATACCGTGGCTGGTGAAGCTGCTTCCAAATCTAATGGTTCGAATATCAAGTTGGTTGTTGGTGCCAGCATAATGACCTCTCCACTCATTAAACACAATTTTTTATTGTCATCGAGAACGGTATTCATGCTCTCTATCCATACTGCGTCTATCGGTCCGTCAAAGATCAACCATTTTCGATTTTCGTTAATTGAAGTTGCGAAAGCTCGATAGCTAATAGCCAGTACACCATCATTCCATTCGCGGGACGCTGGATCGAAGTGTCCATATAACTGTCCCAATGTTACCGATTTTGGATTGATTACTGTTATTTCTACTTTATTCTCGTTCATCCAATTCTATTCGAAGTCAATAGGATTTAATTTATTTAATATATATATAATATATATATATAATTATTTCTTAATAGAATGAATTTAATTTTTTTAATAACAACGATTACCTTTTCTTCACAAATTTCAAGCGCATCAGCAAGTGCATTATAGGCAGTAGTTTTGCCGGCGAAAGGATATCCGACGATCATAAATCCGTGTCTAACTAACATCATCTCATAGATTTGTTGAATTTTTTTTAGAAATACAGGGATACATTGAATATTCGCGTTAGCGCATGCCTGATATGCGGCTGCGTTTAACTGCATGTAATCTGGTTCCGGAAGTTGAATGCTTGGAAAGAGATCCGAGGTAATACCCTAAGGCAATATATTTTTGAGAAATTTCACTTTATTTATGCATAAATATATACGTACGTGAAACAAAGGTATATCCTCTTTGAGGAACTTAGGTAAATTCACATCGATAATGCTACGCAAGATTAAGATGTCCTCGTTTTCCTCCGGGTACTTCAGTTTTAAATTTCCTGCCGCTATTAAGACAGATTTTACGGCACGCATGCCATAATCATAATGATTCTGGCTAGACAGTTGCTCCGAACATAATTTATAAGCCATAACGATTTTTACGGACAAGGGTCTTGCGTTATAAAATCCATATGAATATAGTGTATTTTCTGCTATTAAAGCATAATCTGGTACCTGTCGAACATTTCGATAAAATAAAATATATTCTATATCACTTTTCGAAAATAATTTTTCATGAATAAAGCTGCATGGATAAAATGAAAGATATTATTACGAAGTGTTTTATTCAATATATAGTATAAATAAAAATATACTTCTGTAAAAACAGTTAATACTTTACACAACTTCCAACTTTTTCTTCATTTAAACAAAAATATATCAAAAAAAGTCTTACCATCATAGCTACTGGTCGGAATAAAGCTTTCAAATTGTCGGGCAATTCTGTTCTTCCGGCATATCCTGGATTCATTGTAATAAATACCGCGCAAGTAGGATCCAATATTAATTCTGTCTCCTCAAATAATAAAGTTATTTTCTTCGCGTGTATAGCTCGTTGAATAGTTAAAATCTGCTGCGCCACAACCGATAAGACTTCCAAATCAATGCGATTAAATTCATCGAAGCAAGACCATGCACCTGTGCTGGCTAATCCCTGAAGTATAATATTATCCATACTATATTTATTATATATAAATAATAAAAAATACATAATGTTATTTTCATTATATATAAATTAGTGTTACTTGCAATTAATTTTTTTAGTTTAATTGTTTTTAATATTAATTATAAGTTTGCTATACTTTGAAAAATTTGCCCAGTGAGATATAGTCCAACCCTTCCGAACAATTGAATACAACACATTGCTTAGCGACAGCTTTCGCCAAATCTTTGGTAGTCTCCGTTTTTCCAGTTCCAGCAGGTCCTTCTGGAGCACCGCCAAGGTGTAGGCTAAGTGCACCAAACAGAGTACGATAACATCGATCAGTGAGTGGTGTTATCACCAATCGTGACGTATTACCTAGGTATTCATATGCATAGCCTAGTATGGAATTTATCATCATCGTGTACAAATCATTATCCTATAAACGAATAATAGCCTTTTTATCATTGACAATAAAGATATCTCTATTTAAATTAATCTAAATCCACTAACCATCCAGTAATATCTCATTTGACAGAGCCATTTGAAATCTGATACTTGAGTTACAGCTTCTTTACACAATTCTGTCAATACGTCGCGACCATGAACGTCTAGAGTCACTAAAGCTTCTGCAAGTCAAAAAAGAAAATGGAAACTTTCGAATTCATTTAATGAAATTTTATGTGTTTCATCATTTTCACTCAATTATCTGATAAAATATTCCAACCTAGTGTTATTCGATTCTGCGTTGATAATTCTCCGCGAACGAGTTTGACGATCTCATTGAGCTCATACGTGCATACTTCTACGTAATCGAGTAAACTTTCAACGCCTTCCGGAAACTTTTCGGTTATATGCGCTGTCCAATATAATTTACTGACGCAGAGGATGGTTTGACCTGGCCATTCCAAAGCCCATTGACTTCTAGCCTTAGTTGGAAAACTATCTTTGGCGCGTATTACCTAGATAAAAAAAAATAGAAAAAGATCATTATATTAATATATGACTCATATTGATCACGAAGATTTATTTGCTATGATCTTAAATGACCTGAGCTTTCACGCTTTTCTTCATATTACTCTCAAGTTCGAGAAGCCACTTTTCTACTTGTCCTCGTGCAGCAGCAGTATCGATTATATCTTCAAGAATAATCACTTCCTCTTCAGACGATATCATTGCTGTAGCTTCCATCTCGTAAGTGAAAGTCAATTTCGCTATACCTTCAAAACATTTTTTCAGATGTGGCTGCACTCTACGATATTGATTAAAGAACAAAAGCATATTTTATATTATATTTTATATGACAGAATATAAAATATTAATTAACGCATATCTATAAGATGTACCGTGTGGGATCTTTCGTTTCAGACAATATTTCTAAGAGTTCATCATTAGAAAGGAAGAAAAATCGCGGGAAATAAAGTCTCTTTTTCTCAAGATAAGCAACGAGTCCTTTCTGCACCAGATCGAGCAAATGTGTACTTTTTTTTAACTGATCCAACATTTTCTCGATTTCAACAACGGCCATCACCAATGGGTTAGCAGCGACAATTTTCATCAATTCCCTCCAAATCTATGTTTTATATATTTAAACTTAATGAAATTGTATATTTTTCATCATTTTCATTAAATTGTCTGATAAAATATTCCAACTTAATATTGTTCAACTTTAAATTTTAAGTTTTTGAAAATTTTATATTGCAAATATATATACAGAATTTATGAAAAAATTTATGATATATTTTTGATACGATTATTTAATTTATATAAATCTAGCTTATATTAATAATTAAACAGACCTTATCTACAGCGCTGAAACGTCGACTCTCTTCCGGCATTTGTCGCTGAATATCAGGTGAAGAAAAAATCGGTCCAAGATATGTCCATACTCCTTGAACTCTTAACCAGTAATCCATAATATCTTGCAGCAAGAGCAATTTAGCTTCCCATTCCCTGAAAAGTATAAAATAAAATGATTTTACTATTACTTTAATTTTGCTGTGACAATTATAGAATCAATATTAATGTTTTCAAGTGTTTTAAAAGTTATTAATAATAAGTTATATATAAAAGTTACATATAAAAATTACATATAAAAAATTATTATAAAATTATTATAATATATATATAAAATTATTAAAATGTTTTAAACTTACAAGGTTTCCGTCTCAAATGGTTTTATATAAATGGAATTTTTTATTGTCTGAGTTTTAGTCAAATGATCATCAAGCATTATTTGTATTTCATCTACGCTGGCAATGACATATGTACCGGTATCGCGATAAGGATTCACAGTGAATGCGATATCTAACCAGTCAGCATACATCTTGAGTAAAGCTGCCTCCAAACTTCCTTCTTTGGTAGCCGCCTCAGATATCGGTTCAAATTTCGGTACATAATCATCTAAACCATAATCAAGAATCTGTGAATATAAATGCAATTTTATATTTACATTATTGATATCAATAAATCACATAATTGCGAATTGTTTGTGTTTACCTTGGCTAATGTCATATACGGATCAATTTTTATAGGAAATCCAACGATCTCTGAAATTTGTTCCCAATGACGACTCTTTAGAAAAGGATTCCCGAGAGTCAGTATCACAGGCATATGTTCTTTAAAACTTTCGATCTTCATCCTTACGGTTTCCGCTAGCTTCTTTACTATAGGTTCTTGAAAGGCCTTCTCCAATCTATATGCCATGCGATATGCAATACCAGTTTCATTTTCAATTTCTTCGGGATCATGCGAACCAATAACAGCTCCCATCCAAGTTTCATAATTCGTTAAAAAATTGCAGGCAATATCATAAAATCTTTTGTAGGGTGACAATTTATCAGCTATCTATAATCAACCAAATTATTAAAATATTATAAATATTATAAATATTATAATATTAAAATATTATAAAAATGTTAAGAATGTTATAAGAAAATAATATATAAGCGTTATAATATTAAGAAAATTATATAAATGTTAAGAAATTAAAAAAGAAAATGGAATCATAAATCAAAATAGAAATTTGGAACGCTGATAAGATTTTGATATTTTTTTTAGAGAAGTATTATTGAAGAAGATTAAATTGAATGTATAATAATTTATATAATTTATATTTGTATTATCAGGAAAAATATAAAATTTAAAACATATATATAAAATTTATAAAATATAGATTATTATGAATTTTATATTACCTTTTTTCTTAAAGGATACTGCGATAGTTCCCAACCGAATAATGCTTCCTCTTCATTGAATTCCGAAATTATATCCATCGCGGTGATCAACTTATTATCAAGACAAGCAGCTTTCTTTCTATATCGATGTATTTCCTCAATATTGCCCCAATATTGCAATTCATCGCAGTATTTCGCATAAAGCTGGAGACTTTGTTCAAATTTCTCGATTTTAATTTTAAGTGCTTCCTGATATTCACCTGTTTTACTCGCAACTATTTCTTGATGCTTCTCAAAGACGTCAGGCATTTCATAATGCCTAATATATGAAAGTTTTGATACAATTGTTCGAATTATAATTAACATTTTTAAGGATACATTACTTTTTTTATTAACTTATATAATTTTTCTATATAATTTTTTTATATAATTATATTAATTAATATGACTTATTATTTTATCTTTTATCTTTTAAATTGTATGGCATAAATTAAATTGCATAAAACAAATTGCAATTGTACTATTATATCGAAATTTACTTACCAATAAAAAGCAAAATTAATGTACTTTAACTCAACTGGCGTTATAAGATGATAATCTGATAAAAATATTATATGTTTTATTGCTTCTCGCAATTGATTCTCCAACATAAAAAGAGTTTCTGTTTTAGCTTTATGTATAAAAGCCTGCAGTTTTATAAGTTCTGATGTGTTAGGCGGTACACTTAACGCATTTTCTGCAATATCTTGATAAACCTCTCCAATTCTAAAGATAAAATTATCATTATAGAGAAATTAAATTTTGTAGATCATATTTAAATATAAAGTATATTTAAATATCGAAAAGAGACTTACTCTCGGACTTTTTGTTGATACTCACTGACCATTTTTGAAATTATTTTATTTCTCAAATTAGTAGCCGTAAGAGCGAGATGATCTATAATGTAATGCCTGCGAACTTCGAAAAGATCTATAAAAAGCGTTTGATGAAATTCTAATGGAATATTTTTACTCAGTTGATCGTAATATTGAACGAGTTTGCAATATTCTTCATATGATTTGGGCGGTTCGGCTTGTAGAAAATCCTCTACGTAATTAACATCATCATTTTTTATTAAACTTATATATTTATCAAACTCGTGCAGTTGCGCCTCCACATTAATCCTCTGTCGTTCTATTAAATTCGATATAGTATTCGTATACTGTTCAAGGAGATCCGAAGAAATTATCGGCTGTGGAAACAATAATAATATAACAATATAATGATAAGTTGCATTGCGATATAATAATAATTATCATATCGCATTATACTTTTATTTCTGGTATTTTATAATCATCATGATTCTAATTAATTGGATAATTATTAGGAATAATAATTATTACGATAATCATTTAAAAAATCGTTTAATCATTTCATTAAATCATATAATAATATGTACAATTTAATATTATGTAAGATATATATACCTTGAGTAATTCAGATGTTTCTTCTATATCCACCCATCCCAGTTTTATTTCTGCACGTGGAATTGTGCTTGCAGATTCATAGAGAGAGTGTAATAACATCGAAAGTGTATCCACAAATAATTTAAATGTAGGTTCAAAATGGATAGATATGCCCGTCATAACATTTATGTTAAAACCATAATTCACGTGCTATTTCAAATAGCTATATTTAATATATTTCATGGTAGAATTGATAAAAATTTGTATCCAAGTTTGTAAGATATCTTACTTACACCCATGTCCATAAGATAGTTAATGTAATCTTCCATTGAACGTAAACACAAATCTCGTAACTGATCTTCCATTATATAAGCAAGACAATTAAAAAATTTATTATATTCCGGTTCATCCGCTGATGGCAAATCTTTCTTCTTGGAAGCCTGGATATGGAAACTTTAATAGTAACCGATATTTGATGATAATAAAATTAACTAATAATTAATAGGTAATAAAATTCATGTTAATATAAAAAGATTCACATAAATTTAATTATAAATCGTCAACGATTTTTTACCGCAAGCAGAAGATTGCATATTTTTGGTAACCATCGTTTGAGCAAATTATCGTTTGTATCCTTGAGTAATTTCGAAAATTTGTAGTCAAAAGTTAAAAGATCGTATGATTTTCTGTACGATGCAAATTCTTGCATATCTACTTGTTTGATATTTCTGCAATCGTTATAAAAATTATTAACATTCCGAATTAAATATTATCTTTCCGTATAACGATGTCCTCTGATATCGCATTACAACTCACTAACCCATATTCACGATACCAATAATCTATAACCTTGCGTATACACGGATTATACAGAATAATCGATTTCTTTTCCAGTTTTTCTCGTATTTTTATGTATTTAATCAGACGTTCCGGTGAATACGGTTCGATAATCTTTGAAGAGAGGAACGGCTGAAACATGCACAGCGTATAATCTCAAAAGCAATCGAGTGTGAAAAGCGATTGCGGGATTACAAGGACAATCGCATGCTGGGCCAACAAGATACATAGTGTACTGCGAAATAATATTTCTTATTTCGAAGATAATATAATAATAGAGGTAATATAGTGTCGAAACTAGAATTGCCATTTATATAATACTAACCGGAGCAGGGGATTCATACATTACTCCAAAGGGTTCCTGCAGTACGAAGTCGACAATGGATTTTTTCATATTCGTAATATAATCATATTTTATCTCATGTATCGATCGCTCGAGGCACTCAGTATATCTCTTCTGCCATTCAGCGGATACCATGCTCATTATCTTCTTTAATGTGTCAGAATCTAAGGTACCCACGCGGGCATCATCAACTTCATGAAGAATGTAGTAGTAATACCTCAAGAGATTTTTGTCTTCCTCTGTGATCCAACCATCCGCAATATCTCCGATGCTGCACGATACTGCCAAAGCTGACGTTCGCTCGCAAACGTCGTCATTATCATTCAAAAGCTCTTTAGCATAACTACTGCATGTTTCCATCACGTCCTCGTGTTGGTTTTCATCGCGCTTTTCCGGTTTAATCTTTCTAAGCAAGTACATTCGAAATTCGGATCTCTGCTGGCGTAACAATGTATAATAATCCTCTTTTTCGGATGCCATCTTCTTTTGATCTTTTCTTTTCGCTATCATGCTAACAGTGCTTCAAATTTATTCATTATCGTTATTTACCATCACTATATCGTTTTTTTAATGTATAATGGCAAGATATATAAATAAAATTACTGACAATAGAATTAACAATTAGATGTATATATTATGTATATAACAATCTTGCTAAGAAATAATATTTTATTGCATTTTACGAAACAATGATTAGTTACCTTGGTGACACTTTGCATTCTTGTGACGAGTCACAGACATTTAATTCATCCGAAATGTAATTTTTTAAACGATCGAAGGCTTTTTTATATGCTCGGTCTTTTTTGAAATTATTTCTGATAAATTGGGTATTTAGAGAATAATCACCGGAACTAAATTTTATCCAATTGCAATCTTTTTTATAAATTTCCCTAATGTCTTGTTCAGAGAATTCCTCGCTTTGCTTTATTGATCGTGTACATAATTCTGATTGATGAATATCAATTTCTTTATCCTTTTTATTTTTTTCCGTAACTTCATTTTCTTTAATTATCCTTCTTTTCTTTGCACAGGCTTCCATTTAATAAATATTTCTATTTTTGCCAGTAAAAGCGTTACGCTGATATATAAATCTGGGAATATCAGACGCGCGATTATAACGAAGTATAAGATAAGAAATTTGTATATAAAATTTGTAACTGATATATTAAGATACTCAAATCTTTTTATATAAATTATAATTATTTATATTAAATATTAACTTACCGTTTTCCGGCGTTATTGCATTTAATGTAACAGAAATATACACAATAATATATAATTAATGTTATACAAGTTCTTCAATTATTTATTCTTATATTATTAAATTCCAGGTACTTCGCTTCTTATGAAATCACTCGCGCATATAGGAAAGCATATGAGAGGAACGTATTGACGTTCGAAGGTTCATTAAGCCTTTTGCGTTTACGTTACCATAGCAATCACTGTGACATTGAAAACACGTTGTATTAATCAGAAATAAGAATATTACGTTTAATATTTGTTAGATATTGATAAAAATGTATAAAAATCGATTAAAAATGGTCAGAAATATAACATTTACTGAAAAAAAAATTAAGAATTAAATGTAGTTAAATACAAGTAATATATAAAAGACGTGTCATTATTATGTCTCTTAACATAAATATTTATTATATATTCTTATGCGACAGCACTTCTTCGGAATAGTATTTTCTGATAAATCTAACGATATCCAATATCCGAGTTTTGATAATTCAATATTTATCAATAGCCGTTGCATTAATTTGCAATTTCGCAATAGCAAAGAGACGGAGGTAACAATACGATACAATATATTTCCTCTTTGTTTGTATATATACATATATATATATATATATATATATATATATATATATATATATCAAGTGCTCCAGTAACGCAAAATACAAAGTCACGATATTAAATTTTCTATATTTTGTATTTATAACACGCGCGCGCGCGCGTGTGTGTGTCTGCCAGGCAATATTCTACATCCACACATTTGATTGTCACTGACATATATGATATACCATTGATCCCTTTGCACCCCTATGCATTTAAATGGGCAAGATGAAAAGTATTTTTCCACATGATTTCTCTCCCTTTCCGAGAAAGGTGCATGCAAACTAGAATGTAGTGAATTATCAGAAATAATCTATCATTGAGCATCTCTCATTGAGCGGATGCGTTCGTATGTCTGCGTGCATGAAAATCAAATATATTGGACCTCGTAACCTCCGTAGCATGCCACTTGCACACTATGATCGGAATTCAAATATCAATTTACATACAAGCGATTGAAAAAGAAAAAAAGACGAAAGCACGCGTATACACGAACGAAGAGTGATAATCGCGGGCGTTCGCGCATCCCTGCTAAATTCACCAGCGAGCATGATACATAGTCATGTATACGTGTTCTGTGACACGACAATTTATCGCTAAAACAGGACCGCCGGGATATATTGATTTTCTTCCCCACACTAGCGGAATTTCATAAGCATTGGTTCCGCTGATCGTTTCAGCGTTAAACCATAGCCATCAGTCATCACACAATAAGTAACATTACATAGTGTAGCATAGCGTTATACAGGAAATCAAACACGTGAATCTGTGGTAATTTGCGTTGGTTTTCCTTCGCGCGTGGAGATCATCTGCAGAATACCGCACGAAAATGGCGAATGCGAGTAACTCCGTCGTGGAATTAATAATTTGCATTATCAAATAATTTATATCGCTTAGAGAAACGAATCAGTTTGACTACCTTGTATCAAGATAAATTCTTTATCCTTAAAATGAATTTAATTTTGAATTTTATTCAAAGCTACCATTGATAACTACCATTGTCGCATTTTCCTCAGGATACCCTGTTGACAATTGCACAATTAAATCTAACGACTTACATAATGTTGAATGATACAGGTACATTGAATGTGGATATAGATACACATGGCGCTTCTAGATCTGATTGATTGTTTTTGAGACTTATTATTATTACATGACTTAAATTCTGTATTATATACATTGCGATTTGCATTTAGATAAACTTCCCCATTTTATAAATTAATTTTATAGATTTCGAGAGCGATAAAGTAAATGTAATCAAAGTAAAGTAATCATAATATTGATAACAATTATTCATATTACCGGATAACAACATATATCGACGATTTCATATCAACAGAATATTGATCCAGTTCTTTTATGCCTGATAAGCGATATCAGCGTTGCTATGTTTATCTGAGAAAAATGGAACCGTTTTTCATAAATTCGATGCTGAAACTGACATTAATAATTAATATTACAGAATATGAGATATCACGGTATTCTGTCTAATATTTTGCGATATATAAACGTGTAAGGTACATGGAGTTTACTACAAATTTTTCAATTATATTCAAATGCGTTATTGCTATGCCTGGTAATACAAATTTAAATAAATTTATTATATAGATATTATATATGAATCAATCAAAACCTTTTAAACACTTTAAGAAATTGTAAATTAAAGTAACTGGAACAATATGTTATTTGCCAAATTATTAATGATACATTAACCAAGTAACCAAGAGAACCATGTAACCAAGAGAAATTTTTCTTTTATTATTCAATAAAAATAATAAAAAAGTGAAACTAAAAAATTAATAATAAATATCTTATAAATCTTTCATGACGATATCGTGATTCTTTCTTCTTCATTATATGTATATTTTTCAAATATATTTTATCATTTGTAAATTTTCTAATATTGAATCTTTCTTGTATCATGTCTACACATAACATGAAATTAGTTTATACATATCATTATTTATGCTAACTAATCCAAAGAAAAAGTTAAACAACCATAGCGTTACGTGTCTTGTATATAAATGTCTCTTCCACATTAAAATAAATTTAATACTACGAAAAATAGTAATCAGAACAAGAAGAACCATCTGTTGTATGATACATCACTACTAAAATACTAATTTAAGATACCTATGAAATTGGAAGGCGCATTAAATGGACATATTTCATAATCGAACAGAATCAACTGTCGCCATATTGATCAAACTATTCTACAAGATTGCTCTAAAATGAATAAAATACATGAGCCATATTCAATTACAATTACACCTACAATTATTTTTTCCATATTGAACACTAATGTAGCTTTCTTCATGCTTGGCTGCACAGCAGCCATAGCAGATTGATTCTTGTCTCTGCGAGGCATCAGGAAGATTAAATTCGAGCGTGTGTCAACGACGAGAAATTCTACAAACAGTTTCATATATTCATGCATAAGCATAAATAACGATCGACCATCGTGATTAGAAAATTGCCAGTTTTTACATTATTGATATTTGATGTTCTCAAATTGATTCATATGTAAGAACTATGAGGCAGAGTCGAATTGACAATTGAGAAGAAACTTAATTCTACTTTTACTTTGCGTTAATGCCCGCACGACGGAACAGAAAATCCGGAAGTCATCAAACGGTTAAGGTCTTGTGAAGCGATACCGGTACGGAGTCCAGGCGAACAGTTCTAAAGGAAAAGAACAACATATCCATTGTGTACTCAATCACACTTCTTCTAGTATTCTATAGCATGCACATAGTACCAGCGCAGCTAGTTAGCTGTTTACTATTTCACGCCGTTTCACGCCATTCAGGATGCAAAATTAATACGCACTCTGAAAACGCCCAGCTCGCTTGCGTTCATAAAAAGCATTCCTCCTTATCATACCATCTTCGCTAGCATCTCTACGCACGAGCATAAATAATAAATTCAACCGATGCACAAGCTACGATTTCATCTTCCCATTTTGTTCGCAAGCTCCTATTTACGCTGTCACTTTTTGTAAGGGGAAAATAAAAAGACCAAGTTCATAAAGTGGATACTTTTGTTTCGAGCTGATTATCGTTCGAATTTAATTATAGTTAATATATAATGTTATATAATTTTATATTCTATATATATTCTCTTATTTATTTAGAATTTTAAGAAGAGATAAAAAATCAGATGAATAATGGAAAGGATTTCGGTCTCTCTGATTCCACTGTCGCTCTTCAATTGGAAAATGAAAGCCAAAAATGAGCCAAATGCCAAGTGATATTCCGGTAATATAATATAACAATATAATTGTTGGCACTTAACTAATTAATTAGCTTATTTTGATTCTCCGATTAACCTCAGGCAGTCTTAATTTTAATGCAAGCTGCCGTTTCCAGTTGCGCTTATTGTTCAATAGTGAAACATGCTCAATTGCTATGAATCAATCTGCCGATTGATTTGTGAAAAGATTCGAATGAAATCTAAATGAAATCTAACAAGAATGATAATTGAGCAGTCTTGAGAGAAAGATGTATATTCCATGTGACGTTCCATTATGATGTAATTACAGATATTATTGATAAATTCTTGAGGGTGAGTTTGTATCGTGATATTTAAGGAATAGAACTAAATGATTGAATGATTTTATCTCAATATTTTAGACAGCAATCGCTTTCCATTCCAGGATGTAAAACGATATCTTCAATCAAATGTCGAGCAATGTAAAACATCGTTCCACTGCAGAACGATAAACAAATCGATGAATAAATCACTCGCAAATATCGGCTCGACATTCAAATTGATCAGATAATTGGTTGATATAGTCAATTTATTTTCGATCTGCCTATAAGTGGTATAGGAAGATGTCTGCAATCTGGTCGATGGTAAGCAAATGAGACGATGAGCGCTATGAGCGAAACTACTGTTTTTCTTTTTTTTTGTAAAAGCGACAGTAGTATGGCGGCAGTCACTACATGAATCGCTCTATGATTTACCGTGGTTGGTGAAGCACGGACAAAGCGCATTGAGAATACGATTGCAGAATCCACGCGCCCGGTTGTTCCAGCCAGCGATGGTATCGCCACCCTTCAATCTACTGCCTGCACACATACACATACACATACATATATATATATAACTAGACATTATATAAATATCAATCTCCAAAGAGATAATTATAATTGCGTTCTATTTTTTAAAGCAGCTTTTAAAGTACAAGGCATTTCTGATTGAATCATTCAATTGGGGCAAATAGCCCCATTGTTTATCGGTGACATAGGAAAATACCAAAATATCAAAAAAAGCATGCATTATTACAATCTTATCAAAGATGTTAAATTTAGTTCCTACGTTATTTGATTATGCCTTTTTGTCCATTTAGCGACCCTTCTCATATATAATAATTTCAATTTTCTGATTATAATATAAACACAAATATATATAAATATCTTCCACTGATAAGAACGAAGATATTACGGATATAGGCACAACTTTCTACTTTCCAATTTAAATATGTAGTTCTATTTCTATTTAATTATATTTAATTATATTCCATTATCTATTCGTTTATCAATATAGATGAACAAATATAGATCATTTTATAAATTTTTTTTATAGATTCTACAAATTTTTTCTATTACGTCTGGCCGATCTGCACCGATCTGGCGATCCAATTGTCTAAATACTTATCAGATTATCTATCTTCTCTGTTATTGTTTCCGTACCTATATTTATTTGTCTCATACTTTTACACTGAGCACAACATTTACAACTTTACTTATATTTATCTTCTGTTCTGAATAATTCACGCGTATAACGCAATTGACACAAATCAATCAGGAATATTTTCAAAATCTTTTAAAATAAGATATCATAAATGATTAAAGTATTTAAACTAAGTTCCTATGTATAGGAACAAAAATCTAAAATAAACATTTACTTACCTTCGCCTATATCAGCTATCTGAAACACAAAGAAGAGACATTATATTTCCACAATACGGTTTGAAGATAATTATTTATTAAAGCAACTTGATAATTATGGACAAAACAACTATAATGTCTCGTTAATAGAAAAAAGTTATACTGTTTTTTTAACTTATATAAGAAACTCGCGTCGTGAAACGTTTTTCGGTAAAAAAGTTCGCGAGTTCATTACCTCCGAGTGAACTTTTCTCTTGGAAGCTTCCGTAGTGGCAGTCTCTATTACTTCGCTGATAAATTTCGTGGTTTCCCGCATCAGCTCCTCATCTTCCTTGAAGGCATCTTTCCTTTGCTCTAATGTTCCCGTCATCAAATTCTTCTCATGGTCATCCATTTTAGAATGGGATGATATGGACATCTGATCGGTTATAGTGTCATCAACGACGAACGCTTTCGTATTTTAGTCCTTTACAAGTAAAATGATCTTCGATTAAACAAGATAAGCTTGCATGATTTATTTATAGATTTTCTTTATTCGTAACAATATTTTGTTATCTTATCGAAAAATCACGTAACGCGATAAAACTTAATAAAATAATAACTATAATAAAATAATTTAATAATAATATATGTACGAGCTAGAGCGGCGCAAGGATACTTTGAGTAATTTTAGACTGAATTATCTCTTTCTCTCTCTTTTCCTCTGTGATCACCGGTTTGATATTAATTTACTAAGGTCCCTACGATCGACCCTTTACGCTTTCGAGCCCTACGCGCACGTATTATCGGTCAATGATCGATAATAAAAACGGGGATGGAAACCACAACTATATTTTCAGTATTTTCAGATTTCCATATTTACAAATATATGAACCGATGATATTTCTTCGAAACGAGATAGCTTCATGCAACTTCTCTCTTTTAACATACGTATTACGTTAATTAAAAAGACACAATAATACCAGAACTCGTCAACATTCGATGCCGCATGAACGATAACTTTGATGCGCCGCGTTTTGTATATTTATTTAATTGAATACGATTGATTTCACACGATCGCGCGATCAATGGGGAATACATTGACATAAGATCAGCATGAATCTCAATCCTGCAACATCAATTCAATCGGTTTTCGGTATGTCGCGAGACAAACGGCTTGTTGCTAACTCGGCGATGTGGCATCTATGACAGACAACACCAACGACAAAGTCGATGACGGGTATGCCACAGGTGGTATGCATTACCTCGCCGCACATTGACATACCGACACTGAACAGCCGTTTCTACGTACACGCGTTTGTATGTGCGCATGTTCCCGGGGATGCCGATGACGTGGACACGTCTGAAGATCGGCGAACCGAAGCCGAATTATCTTAGTCGCTGATAAGGAGCCGGACCAAAGAAAGAGAAGAAGAGAAAGAGAGAGAGAAAAAGAGAGACAAACACGACCATCTATTCCGAGCTGAGCCGGTCGTTCTGACGAGCGGATCCTACGAATCCAGACTCGTCGCCACTTCACGAACATGGATCTGGATCTCGCGACCTGGAACGGAGGAGAAAGAGTATCCTCTTGATGATCACGGCGCCAAAGAACGGGGCGAAAAGAAAATGGGACGAGATGAGATACCTCGCATTTTTCTTTTACAGCGCGTCTTCACCCTAACAGGACCGCGCTTCGTCAGGTAATGATCGACGCCAACCGCTGCTACTAGACCAAGTCGACTCTCTTATCCGACTGGTTATCATCCCAGCCAGACCCCGGAACGGAGCATGCGTCAGGGGCATGCAGCCAAGTTTTTGTGCCTTCCTCTATATATCTCTCTTATCTGCGTAAATATGTACATACATATGCATGCATGTGTATATATAAATATTTGTTGCGTTTGGTTGCGCACTTTTAGGTATCCCTATTAATCGACTGGAGCAAGATGGAATTTGATTGTACAATACGGCTCGCTACAGGTGTTGATTATCATTTGTAACCGCCTGGCGAGTAGTTAAATGAGGAACTATTGGTAAAAATACGTTTTGCAACATTGTATGAATTTTTATCCGTGAAGATTACCTCATGTCTTTTGACCATGAAATATTACCATGAAATATCTATGAAATAATCTGCGTAAATCGCATATGTCTCATATATGAAAGGTTTGAAAAGATTTATTTGGTTTTGTTAATTATTATTTCGCATGACATATTATTCGTATCATTTCTGTCATTATAATTGAAAGATCTTAATTGTTATTTGATATTGATTTATAAATGCTTTTTTAAAATCATTTATTAATATTTATATTTGTGTATTGTATAGATGTATAAACGAGTATGAGATATCTATTAATTTTGGATTTGTATTTGTAAATAATGATGCATTATGCCATAATATATTTAATAATTTATTTATATGATCATCCAAACAATATGCAACATAAAATCTGCACGAAATTCTAATTGTGAAAACATTTTTCACACATTCTGCTCTCACAGTTATATCATTAAAGAAACAATAGCGGCATATGCTCGACGTATTGATGTAATTGATGTCAACTGATCGCAATTAATGAAGCTAAGTGCCAGTTCCCCCTCTTTCACCGGAAAAATAAATTGCGTGGTCATTCTACACCACTTGATTTCAATATACAACGAAAATTTTCTCTGCTTATAAATCACGGAATGATTGATTCTAATTTAATTTATAATTTAGTAAAAGAAAAACATATATGATAATTTATTTCAAATAAACTTCAGCTTTAAGAAAAATACTGCTAAATATAGCATGGACGCGTTTAATAACAGAGGATCAATATGATCTTATACTGGATAATCCTTCTTTGAAGAAGCATATCGCTCGATCATAGCTACTGTGTATTTTTCTTCTTTTGCTAAGATGATATTGTGATAGAATGTATGTCTTGCGCACGTGTTGTTCATCTGCTCCATTTAAAGCTTACCTGTATCATTTATATAGAGTTTTAACTCAATATCAAATGTTATAATTGGTATTTGGATTATTTATAAAACCATGATGATTTTGTATTGAATTTAGTGAAAAAAATAAATTAATATTTTATTAATATTTTATAAATATAATTTGCAATTACTATATATTATATCTAATTAGCCAATAAATAATATGCAAATTGTGCAAAATAAAACCGAATATCTTAAAAAATCAATTTCATCTTTATCATCACATAATCTTTCATCGTAACCCTTCATTATATCTCGCGACATGAACATCGTTTTGGCTGTTGGCACTCCCGATATCGATACGAGAATTCGCGAAGTGCGCGTGCGGCTGTCGACATTGCAATTGCGGGGGCGCGATTTGGCGCTGCGGAAACTGCCTTTAGGCCAGCCAGTCAATGACGTATTCTATCGTAGCCAGCCAGTTACTACACGAAAAGTGGCAATGTCGCTTTTGAGGAGACCGATTTAAAGATGGCCGCGTCACGGTCGTCCATTCATCGTATCGTGTTAATCTCAAAACGTCTTTCCGGGATTGTGGAGTTTATCGAGTTAAATTAAACGACGATTAATCAACGTCAGTAGTGCCTGCATAAAAATTTGACGCATATTCTATCTAGGGGAGCAGATTACGTCGTATGATGCTTTAACATCGTCACCGGGCGAACATGAATTGTCATCAAATACTGAGCGGCGCCTGCAATGCAGGCGATCGCTGTTATGCTGTCGGTTCTGTTGAGGGAATCTCTTTCACAGTAAGTCCTCATGACAATTACCGCAATTTACATGGCGTAGTGCGATTACGTTCCTCGCGATTAATCAGACTGTGGTCAACGTTTTATAAAATTTCATGATCGACGAATTAATCGATATTCTCGCATTGTGGAAGTCAGCTGATCGAATGACATTTAGATTAAGGCGTTAACTTGCGGTAACAACGCGAGTCGGTTTACATTTAAGATCGCAATTTCCTTCAATGAAAATTATATATTTATTATTTTAATATTTTATGCATTATATTTACAATACGCTGCAAATTAATATGTCAATTTCTCATTGATAGGTTATAGACAACTGTTAAGCTGTTAAACTATTAAGCTGTTAAAAAATTTGAATTTTTATAATAAAAGATGTATAATTAATGGTGAAAAAGTAATAAATGATGTATCAGACTAAATTAACATTTAATATTTAATAAATATATGACAATGTATATATTAATTTGGATGCATAAATTGAGAATTATTTCTTGCAACTGTAATATTTATTTAATTTAGGCATATGCTGCTGGTTGCAATATTGTGATTTTGGCCAATAATTTTGAACGAGTTCAGATAATCCCTGGAGCTGTACACAATTATATTAGAATCAGTTGTTTAGATTGTAGTACAGATACAGGAAAAATAGCTGCAGCTTATGAAAATCAAGTTTGCATTTTTGAACCAACACCACTTATACACAGCACTTGTTCACATGTTTGTATTAATCTTTGTTTATATAGTTTTAAATATTTTGTATAAGAAATTATTATATTTTTGAAGACTTGATGAAGATTTTTTAATATAAAACAAATTTGTTCTTTTATAGCAATTAGAATATAGATGGGTTCAAACAGGAAGTCTACAAACGGAATCAAATATTACTTCTTTATCATGGAATTTAGAAGGAACAAGACTATTAACAGGTGGCGAATTGTTACAATTATGGCATCAGAATATCATGCCATTTCAAGAAGAACATGGTAAGTCTCTCTTTATGGATTTTGTTTCATTAAAACATATAAATTTATTCAGATTATGGAAGACTATTGAAATTTTGTGCAATTATGGGAAATGATTTTCAATTTGTATTAAAATATTTGTACTTTACATAAAAATTAAATTTTATTAGAGAGAGAGAGAGAGAGAGAGAGAGAGAGAGAGAGAGAGAGAGAGAGAGAGAGAGAGAGAGAGAGARAGAGAGAAGATGTGTGACAAAATGTCTTTTCATCTTCTATATATCTTAATCTTATATGTTAATTTCATTATTTATCGTTATTTATAACGATAGTTATAACTTTTGTTAGTTTGAATTATTGTATTTCTCGTTACTTGATACAGCAATGTTATCTACAGCTACAAAACCAAAAACATTACAAACAGAAGAAGCAAGCATCACTGGAAGCAATCATAATGTTACAGCAAACACTTCTCAAGATTGTGAGTTCATTCCTTTTGAGAATGAACAAATAGTTGTTGTTATTTGCATGCTGAAATATCACAGTTTTGCTACTGCACTCCATTTCCTATTATAATTTATAAAAAACAACAGTTTGCTTATTTTATTCAATAGAATGTCTTGAAACGAATGTTATTTTAGGAAACATGATGAAATTTTTCAAAATATGCACAAATCATATTTGATAATGTTATGTTTGTAGTTGATATTATTATTATTATTCCTTAATTTTTATTTTGTAATATATATAATAGCTATGAACAATAACTAATATCAATATATTACTTGCTTATATTCAATGCTTAATTATTTTTATGCTTACCATATTTCGAGTTACACAATTGTTACTATCATAAAGCATAATTGCATAATATAAAGATATAATATTTTATTCTAAAAGATGAACATAATTTCTTATACATAAAGAATGAAGACAATTTGAAACATCTTTCATTAAACATTATTAAATCACTGGGCATTAAATATGAAGCTTTTTTCATTTCATAATCCATTTGTATATAACATGCATATAATAATATATGCATTTTGTTATATCTAAAAGGATCATAGTACATGTTAATATATAAATTTACTTTTTAATAGCTGGTGCGGTAACATTTTCGATTGGAGGGGAAGCTGAAAGTCCCGGACCTGGAGATACATCTAATGATCCAGGCGGATGGAATTGTGTATGGAAATGTCGCACGGCTACACCAGTCCATCTTATGAGTTTCAGTCCTGATGGTACTTTATTTGCAACAACAGGAATGAATGATAGATTGGTTAAAATATGGTTTGAAAATAAGCAATGTATGTGTCATTTTATTATCAAATAATAGCAATTAATAGCTTTCCTCTATTTTTATGCTTGATCACTATCAAAATTTATTTTTCGCTTTTAGTATTTCCGGCAAGAAGTATAGATCATACAAATTTCTGTCAGTCCATAGGTAACGATAATTACAGTTTTGTTTATGTTGCACATCCACGTGCAGTAACTCATCTCTCTTGGCGCAAGACAAGTAAATATATGCCAAAGTAAGTAAAATATTAATATAACTTCTTTTCGATGACAGAATCAAAGTAAAAAAAGCATTATGCTCTATGATGAAACGTTAATCTATTTTAAAAAATTACTTTTTTATATCATAATAGAAAAATTATGCAATAATAAATATATATATATATATATATATATATATATATATATATATATATATATATATATATATATATATATTAAGTAATATAACAAAAACGAATGATATCCTATGAATAAATCTTCTTTTATGTTATAAATTAGAGGTTCCGTATCCAATATGCTGGTCACTTCATGTCGTGACAATATTTGCCGAGTATGGGCAGAAACCATACCGCCAGAGATCGAAGGTTTAGCTAATATGAGTCAATTTGAAGGTTCTGATAGACATGGTCATCATGGCAAACATCGCCATCATAATATGCATAAACATCGATTTATGCAACGACTCAAACACATGAAGTATGAAGAACATATTTCTTTTTTGCAAATTTCAACTTCTATTTTTATGATACTGATCAAAATCTTGTGGAATATAGAATGATATATAAAGTTTCTGTTTATAGAACGTGTTTTCATATTCGGCGGCATGCCAAGCAGCAACATCAAGCTGGACATACAGCACCAACTTTACCAACGCTTCCATCTACGTATTCTGTACACGATTTTCATAATAATTATCAAACTTCTGGTCATTATCCGGGAATGCATTTTCATTTAGCAGCCAGCATCAATGCAGAAACTGGTATAATATTTAATATGTATTATATAATACATGAAATAGTCTATAGAAATCTCCCTATTTTTATTTACATTAGCATCGTATTTTTTTTTTGTTATTAAAATATTGATAATCGTCAGTGGATAGTATACGTTCATGTTATAGATATACCACTAGTACCAAGCTTGATTACCGGAGATCCTGAAAGAGAACCGAATTTTATCTTACACTGGCTAAATAATAAAGAAATGCACTTCACCATGCAAGCTGAAAACATATTGCAGGAGTTAACCCGTAAGGTAGTAGAAAAAGAAGAAAGTTTGCAGCATCAAGATACTGAACACGTAGAACATGATTCTGAGGATGAATGTACGCCAAGTGAGCATTGAATTTATTTTTTACATATTATGTGTATTACTCTAAAAGAATGCAAAAGAAAAAAACATTGATAATAATAACAAAATATAATAATAATGTACTCTTAGAAAAAGGAATTCGGTTACAAACAGCTCAAAAACCAGTTGTTGGCGGACGATCAATGAGCCAAGAAGATCACAGTAGTGATGAACATCATACTGCACATACTACCTCATCTCATCACAGTTTAGCTCACAGTGTGCATTCTCATCCGAGTCTCAGGTAAAACTGCAAAATTTCTTTTTATGTCAATTATATCAATACTTGATTAATTATTTGAAAGAATTTTACTTAAAAGCAAAGATTTATATATAACATATTGCAATTTCTTATTACAGCAATACAACTTCCATCAATTCCATAGCAACAGATGCAACGTCTACGATGAATCATGCACCAGATTCATTGGATACAAAAATAGAAACATTGTTACGCGATTGGCATCATAATCCGGATTTATTATTTTCAATACATCCGATAGATGGAAGCTTTCTGATTTGGCATATTGAATGGTTGGACGAGTATCATCCTGGATCTTTCCGACAGGCACAAATCTCATTTTCCACTCGTATTCCGAATGCGTTTCCTCTTGGTGATGCATCGACAATGAGTCATAATGTATCAATGTATTCTCATAATACTGGTGGACCTTTGCTGAATATACGTGAAGTCGCAAAATCTTCGTCAAAGCCAACTGATCCTAACGAAGTCGCGACGCCTTTACCTAGTCTTATAGAACAAGATGAGGAACAATCTACTCTGACTTCGAAGACAGGTCAGGAATTATTGAAAAATATAGAAAACACGAATGATCAAAATCAAGTAAAAACTGAAAGTAACACACTGGAAAATAATAAAAATGGGCAAGATGCAGATCTGCTAGCCCATCCTAGCCCGATTGTTTCCATGGTGTCGAAACACTCCAATGGCACTCTGAATTTATGGCAATTGACATTCGCAGATAAAACAAAATTCTCACAAGTTTTGAGCATAGGACATGCATGCAGGGCTTCTGGACATCGTTTTCGTGTGAACGATATTACTTGTCATCCCGTTCTGCCTTTGCTTGTAACGACTTCCCATCATAATATACCGGAATTTTCTGGTACACAATCCTCAGAATCTATCGAAAATGTAAGCAGTAGCAAACATAATATTTGTAAAAGTAAGAATATCATGTCGCCTACTGGTTTCTGCAGCGAATTGATATTATGGCGAGTAGATGCCGTAGGACCTTTGTCAAAGAGCGGTGGAGTTTCTGAATTAGCGCGTATCAATTCGCCCGAAATATCAGCATTCAGTAATGTAGCTTGGATCCCGACATTATTACCAAGCACAACATTAGGAAATTTATCCAATTCGCCCAGTGCCTGCTTCGTAGCTAGCGACGGGGAATGTTTAAGGGTTTATCAGGCTGTCATCGATGCTAGAACCTTACTCGCGGAAGTATCGATCAGTGAAAGAAGAAGCAGAATGATGGATTCAATGGCTAGTCTTTCGACAGATATGTCATCAGATGATGGTATTAGACACTCCATTCATGATAGGATAAAAATAGTATCGCAACAGTCAACTGCCAGACCAGGATGTGTTATACAGCTGGACGCTATTGCTGATGCCACGCATGATTGGCAAAACACACAATTTCTTCATGTCTTTCAAGAGCAATTAATTACTGGTGAGAGAAATGATGAGAAGCAACCTGGTATTGATACGTCGACTAATGATTTGGGACTTATGGAATCCACATTAGATGCTATGGTGGATTTACAACAATCGGCGATTTTCGAGGAGCCATTCTATATAGTGGTTCTTGAACGCACGCAACAGGGTACTACCGTGCATATGTGGCGATTAGTGATAGCGTCACAACCAGAAAATACTGGTTTATCGGGTTCGATGATGTATGTACCAGATTCTCATTTGGTCCAAGATGAGGACGACGAAGGTACACCCGGTAGACTAGGCCATGCAGATGATAAACGATCACGTAGAGCTAGTCAAACTGGTGGTCGGAGTCGACGCGAAAGCCAAGCCGATTTCGATTCGACATTTCTCCCCCGTCGTCATCAAAATAGTCATGTTCTTATTACCACTACGAAAGTTTGCACACAAGAATTGCCATTACCTGACGGAGTTGAAGTAATTCATGCCGCACCTGCTGCGGGGCATTTAAGCAGTTCATCGATTTATCCCGCTTGTTTTGCACCATATATTATTGTAACAGCGTGTAGTGATAGCACCGTACGTTTTTGGAAGTGTAAAGTAACAAAGAAACCGGACGATAAATTAGATTATGAATGGTGCGAATGGGAGATGACCAGAAAAGATCAAGAATCGACTATCGATATTACCGGTCAGCCATTGAACATAAGTGCAGCTTACAGTGGACGCATCGCTTGTGCTTACAAATATGGTAAATCGTTTACGCGTCCTACGAAAAACGATCCAGATTCACGTTACGTGAATCTTTGCGTTGCTATATACGAATGTGAAAGCACGGGCGGTAGCGAATGGATTCTTGAAGATACAATTCACCTGAAAAATATTCATTTGCCGAGAATACCGGTGGATCAGCATTTGGATCTCAGTTATTTATACGACAGTAGATTTTTGCAGAAAAAACAACGGCTCACGCAGGTACTACAGACTCTCAGCCACGAAGATATACGGTCCTCAAGAAACGGAGAAAATGGTGATTCAACGAAAGCAAACGCCGGCCTATTAGCAGTTCCGTCATTCAGTACTTTACAATCTTTACGGAAATCGATCATAGAAAACGGTAACACATGTCCGCTCACACAAAAGCATCTGGTGCAGCTCGATTGGGTATCCAAAGAGGATGGCTCGCATATTTTAACCGTGGGCGTCGGCTCCAAAATTATGTTATTCACTCCTGTCTGTTCAGATTTGGCACAAGCTAATATGAAGGCCATGAAAGAATCTCAAAGTAATAATAGACCGATATTAAGAAAGACTTCTTCACTGGCTCAACCACAATTTGTTGACGAAATCCGCTGGATGAAATTGCGTAAGATTGAATTGATGACAGCAGACGGTCTACCACCCCTACCAATGCAGATATCTTGGGTACGGGATGGCATTCTAGTCGTAGGAATGGATTCTGAAATGCATGTATATTCACAGTGGAAACCAAATCCAAAGAACGATTGTTTTCATTCAAATCTGCAACATCAAGAATCGGATGAGTTTCAGGCTAGTCGAAACTTGCGCGATGAAGATCTACGTACATTAGCACATGAAACATCTCAACGGAGATTGGCAAATGTATCTTCTATGCCACATCTATCACGCGTTAGCAGCATCAATCTAACAATGTTAGATGCTAAAAAAAAGCGCGGCATACAAAATGAGAATTTGAGTTTCGATTATATGCCGGATTACGGATTGTTCGAGGCATCGCGGATAGCTTGTCCAGTTCTACCACAATATCACCCCAAACAATTGATGGAATTATTAAATTCAGGGAAGATTAGATGGGTAAAGGCTATATTGGCGCATTTAGTACGATGTATAGGCAGTTCCTGTTCCTTACGAGCCGATGATGAGAGCCTAGTAAAACAACGCAGTGGATGGTCTCGGTCGAGGACAATGTCAGTAAGTTATGTGGGTACAACATCACCATTGGAACCAAGGGGTTCAACTACGCAAATACCGGAAGAATTAACTCTAGATTATGCAGAAATCACGTCCATTTCGCCACTTCCGCTATGGACTCTGCTAATGGCCGATAAAGAAACCAATCTGCCTCATCAGCAGAAGGAAGATAAACATGATTACAACGAATTATTCGATAGTAATCTAGACGAAGGAGAGTCATTGGATGATATGTTAGATGAGGATTATGAATGTTCGCGACAAAAGGATAGACGATCTTCAGTGCCAGAAAGACAAGGCATATCCCATTTCGGTCCTAGGCAAGGTAGATTGTTGTCTCGTCTGTTGACTCACACTCACCTCCCGGGATTATCGAGTCTTGATCAAATGCATTTACTCGCTCTGGCGGACACCGTATCAACATGTAACGTCGATTTCGCAGAAAGATTTGCGATTGATGCAGCAAAAAACGCGATTGCCAAAGAAAATCTAACAGGTATTCCGGATGGTGAAACTGTATCTACCGATTCGTTAGATGATTGTGGTCTCAGATTTCTATTGGCAATGAAGCATTACAATTATCTGATACGTTGCTTGCCATTGGCGCAAAGAGCACAATTTCAAAAACAGGGCATAGCGTCGAATAATCTCGTGTGGGCATTTCATTCCGAATCTGAGGAAGAGCTGTTAGGATTAATTCCTTCTTATGCCAAAGGTCAACCAAAATGGTCTGTGCTAAAAGAACTCGGTGTGGGCTGGTGGATCAAGAGTAACACGATACTTAAAAAATGCGTAGAAAAAATAGCAAAAGCTGCTTTCCAGCATAAACAAGATCCTTTAGATGCGGCTATTTATTATTTAGCAATGAAAAAAAAGAATTTAGTGTGGGGTCTGTTTAGAAATAAGCGAGATGAGAGAATGACAACTTTCTTCTCAAATAATTTCGCCGAAAACCGATGGAGGAAGGCGGCTCTAAAAAACGCTTTCGCTCTCCTCGGAAAACAACGATTTGAACATGCAGCAGCATTCTTTTTGCTAGCTGGAGCACTGAAAGATGCTATTGACGTATGCTTGAGTAAACTTAACGATATTCAACTTGCAATGGTAATAGCCAGGCTTTATGAAAATGATACGTCATCACCTAATATGAGAAGATTGTTGTACGAGGAGATTCTAGGCTGCGATAAAGATGGACAAAATCAAGATATGAGCAAAATACATCCTGATCCTTTCTTACGCAGTATGGCTCTATGGATCTTAAAGGATTATTCTGGTTCGCTTAATACTTTGCTTCTAACCAATGTCGGTCACATGCATCCACAATATAATGATGAATCTGACAAACCAGAGGGAACAACAGGTAATTAATGATACATTTTACAGAAATTAAATATTTGGATAAAGGAGCTTTATTTTCCATCTTTTATTTTCAGCGAACCCAAATGTTTTTAACTTTTATGTTTATCTTCGTACGCATCCATTATTAATTCGACAGTACATTGCATCCACTGCACAAGATAAGAAAAAAGGACATTCAGTAGTAATATCAGGCTTCAGCTATGGCGCAGAAACGAAAAGTCAACCGGATAAACAATTAATGTTAGAAGATACCATTACCCCGTTGGAAAGACAATTGTATTTTACAACAGCGCATGCACACTTTAAAGCTGGCTGTCCAGCTCTTGCTCTCGAAGTTTTGTCCAAACTACCTAATAAAGTCATGGATACAAATGGCGAAGATTCTCCTAGTAAATATTAATATATATATTAATAGATTTATATGTTTGCTATAAATAATTTGTAAATTTAAGATTTACAAATCTTCTATTTCCTCAGGTTTATTAAACAGTCCGAATAAATCCAAAACTCAAGATACTCAAATAGATACTGGTATCATCAACTGGGAAAAAGAATCAAATGGAATAAATGACAATAAAGGTATATATATAGAAGCATTCTATATGAAGTATGTTAAGAGTTTATTAGAATTATAAAATAATATTGTTTGCAGAAACAGCCATTTCCGTAGATTGGAGTACATCATCATTTGATTGGTCTCAAAATACCAGACACACAGAGGAAGATAAATTAGAATTAAATTGGGATGATGATGAAGTTGGTGAAGGCGAAGACATTGATAGCCCTCCTATGAGCATGAAATTTGATAAGAAAGAAGAAGCTAATGTGCAGAAAATAGAAGATAACAGTAAAAAATTTTTTTACTGCAATTTTATTCAATTTATTTGATTTTTATATTTATACTAATAAAAATTAGTAAAAGTAATTAGTAAAATTACTTATGAAAATTAAAATGTTTTAGAAGATGCGATAAAGTCAGCTGGTCAGTTAGATATTATGGCACAGCAATTAAAATTTGTTGCTTGTTTGAAAATCTTAATGGAAGAACTATCTACATTAGCAACGGGTTTTGAAGTAGATGGTGGTCAATTGCGATATCAATTATATGTGTGGTTAGAGCGAGAAGTTGATGCATTGAGGCAGCTTTGCAGCTACAGCACTAATGCAGATGGAGACGTGAACAACGTATCAGAATGTAATCTTTTTTTATTCTTAATATATAAATAACTATTGTATATATTATAAATATAGTTATAACTTTGAAAATTAGAAAATAACAAAAATTTATTGTAATATTAATAAAAATATAACTTTCAGATGAAGGCGGTATGGTTGATGATGTGCCACCATATAAGCCCGGCGAACAACCAACATTGCATCAGATATTGGTAGCAGAGAAATTGGACTTTGAAGCTAAAGTGCAGAGAGCTGTTAAAAGGAAGAAATGGCTAAAGGGTGAATTACATTTTTAAGAAATTTATTTTTATATTATTTAATTAATTAAAAATGCTTGATATTTAATTTTTAAATTCAATATTTTACTTTCTAACATAAGAAATTGTATACATAACAAGATCAATGAATATTCTATAATTTTCAGCTAATGAAACATTATTAAGGACATTATTATCATATTGTTCATTGCATGGTGCATCGGGTGGAGGCCTAGCATCAGTAAGAATGGAATTAGTGCTTTTACTACAGGAATTGCAACAAGAAAAGACGCAACAACAATTGCTCAGTCCTCTTCCTTTCCCTACGACGTTACCTCTATTAAGCGCTAGTGTTGCTTGCAATAAGACTGTTGTGGCTGATCCGGTTCGACATTTGCAGGTTTGTCAGAATTTTCATTATTTTCTTTTTATTACTTTATATCTAATATTGTATTATTATTCCTTACAGTCTCATGCACACGACATGCTGCAAACATTGGTAGAACTACGCAATCCGCCAATGCCTAATAAAAACACGCATTACTGTGAAGTATTTATTATGAGAGATTTAGCGGTGGCGCTTAGCGCTTGTATCTATCAATCGCTTTGTGATTCAGATACGTTTGTTATGAAACATCATCAACCAGATAGGTAAAGCATGATTTATATCATGGTCAAATCAATCTATCAATTCTTATATGCAATCCAATTTATACATAATATATTTTAAATATATCTTCAAATATAAATCATTTTTTTAGTTTTCCCGCAGTTGCCGAAGTGGAAACGTTTTCGGGTGGTCATTTAGTTGCCTCGAATAGATATCATCGACGATATTCGACAGACGATGGTGTATGCATAACTACGTCGCCTTCTAAATGGCCAGGCGTCACAAATTTGCGCGCATTACTAGCTAGAGAAAAAGATGAGGATACTCCAAAACTAAACATTTTACTTTGTGAGGCATTTGTAGCAACGTATATGAGTCTTTTCATCTATGCTTTATCCAGTTGCGATAGTCATATCTTGTACAGATTGGTGGGGCAACACTTCGACAATAATACGTGGTCTTGTCTCTTTGGCGGTGGAGTCAAGAAATTATTGCGCGTAGCAAGCACTAGTAGTCAGGTATGATAATTTTTGAATATGAGTTTTACAAACATTTTATTTTTGCATTTTCTTATAGGCCGGTAATGCAGGTAATGTTGAACGGACCGATAGTGTAGCAAGCGAGATCCAAAGCACTGCTAGTGGCGTATGGAACACCATGACATCATTAACTAAACAGCGCGTCAAGCTTAATATGAAATTATTAGGACCATTTACAGGGCAGCAACCAAATATGAAGGAAGATAAGCCTACATACAGAGAACAATTTGTATCGCCTCAAATGAGCATGATTTCTTATTTTCTTATGAAGGTTGGATATCAAAAAATTATGTATCATCTCTATTTTATGTCCAATAATTTCATATTTTTCATTTTTCTAGCCACGCATAGAGACCGAATATGTGGACGACATTGATTATGATTCTTCTGATTCTGCAGTCTCAGATTTGGATTCTACAGACGATGAAGAGGACGTATTCGATACGAGTACAAAGCCAAAAAACAAACCAAAGGATAATACAGAACATAGTAATTCTAATTCGTATAGCTGGAATGTTATGAGATTAGCAATAGTTAAAATACTACAACAACAATTGCAAGATTTTTTGACTGTTGCTGGCATAGAAATGCAAGGTATGAATCATTTCTTAAGATTTTGATTGCAAATACTGAAATATATGAACCAATAAAAACTTTGTAAGATATTAAGCCGGATTATATAAATCCGAACAAGAATGTCCGATGCAAGTATGTATGTACATATATATATACACATATACGTTTGTATATATCTATATATGTATATATGTATATATATTTCATTGTATGATAATTATGTATATAAATTTTATTTTATAAATTTTGTTTGATAATCAATGTATTAAATAACATCTTATATATGGTAATAATATATAATAATAATATATAGCAATATGAATAAGATTAATAAATATAAATGAATATAAATAAAAGAAATATAAATTTCATTATTCTAGAATTACCTGTAAGTAGTCCACTAATTCACGGTACACTGGGTATTGTTGCACAATGGCAAGATTCCTTACGCGAAGAATTAGAACTTAAAGGTCCACCATCAGCGAATTACATACCTGGCTGTGCGCCAGATCCTTCACCTACACCTGGAAAACCAGCCATTCACAAGTATCGATCCTTATTAGAAAAAGGAAATACACCTTTTAAGTAAGTATAATTGTAATAACATTTCTCGTTTAAAAATTAAAAATTGAGAAAAAGAAGAAATATTAAAAAAGAAAAACATTTTTATTACAGTACACGATTGGCATCTGCAGCACCTGCTAATCGACTATGGTGTTACTTAGTTAGACAGGAATTGGTACAAGATATTTTCATTCGTGCAGTATTTGGAAAACGAAGATCCTTGTCAACAATACTTGAAAGTAATCAATCCGTCGTTGACAGTATACATCGTGGAACTGGAGAAGATAAGGGTAGTGACAGTGGCACTACAAGTTTGCCAGAACCAGTTAGAATTATCCATAAAGAACAAGATAGCATCAGTGCCTTCTGTCTTAATCAGGTTTTTATTTTTTACTTTTTATTCACCTATAACAGTTATTTTCATAACAACATTTTCACTCACATTCTCTTCAGATGAGATTTTTAATATTAATAAATAATTATGAATGTAAAATATTTTATCTAAATAATTATCTAAATCTAAATTTTTTGAGAATTTTTTGATACTTTATTATAATATTTTTACTTTATTATTACTTTATTACTATATTATTTTTTAACATTATGATTAATAATTTCGTATGTGTATATATATATATATAGGTAAATCCAGGTTTAATGGCCCTTGCTACACCACGAGAAGTACAAGAAATGAACATCTCCTTGCTGCTAGAACTTCCATCGTGGCTGGAAGATGAATGTGAATTCGATATTATTAACTTGAATAAGCAACCTGATCCAGAGCCTGTACAACCAACCAGTTTCTTAGTTATACAAGTAACATAAAAAATATTTTTCTCTTAGCATATCAATAATACATTTTATCTTTTATATATATATGTATATATATATATTTTTTTTGTTTATTATTTACAGACAGCAGCAGATCGTCCATTGCTAGCACAAAGTCCTCAGACGAATAGTCCACAGCCTCACTCAGGTATAGCCAGTCAAAGTGGACGTGGTGCGAGCGTGGTAAGTTTTTATTATATTATAATTTATATAATAATAATATCAAAAATCGAGCATTATTATCAAGATTATCAAGATTTTCCTTATTTTTTTCAATGGGAAGTATATAAATAAATATTTCATAATTTATAACGAATTCATTAAACATGTGATAAACTTAATCTTGCATATTAAATTAATCTTGTAAATATAATTGAAATTATAAAAAACTTAATTTACTTCATTTTTAATTTTTTATATTTTTATCTTCATATTTATGCGCATTATACTTATCATTTGATATAACATATTGAATGCTAAATTCAGCTTAAGGCTAAGTAAAATGCATTTCACTTTTTCTGTATGTTATATTAATTTTATTTTTACACACATATACACATATGTATATATTTTTTCTTTATTTCTTGTCATTATACGCCACAAGTAGAAACATAATTCGCTTTTTTTCTCGTGTGTATATCACTATATCACTATCATTTTTAATATGTGTATACGTGCGTGAGTGTGAAAATTGTACATTTAATCACTATCATAGTAGAGATAGCCAACAGGATTAATTAAATCACACGCAGCAGCTTGATTTATTGTAACTGACAAAATATTTACAAGATTATTAACAAAAGTTCCAAACAGTTTATAAATATCTAACAATTTTTCACTAACGTAGGAAATCATGAGTTTTTAATAAGCTCTTTACAACAAAATGTATGGTGATTTTAGCGAGAAGTGTATTGTCTATCCAGAATTTGTCTATTCTAAAAATTATATATGTATTAAATTCCTATAATGTATATATATTTATTGTATATTTATCTATATATTATTTCATCTAGACTTTAACTCATTTTTATAAGAACATTTTATTTCAATTAAAATAATGCGAGCAGCGTTTTTCATCAAACAGTAATAAGTTATGATTATAACTAATTCATTCACATTGCATGATATATATCGAGACTAAAGTGTGCACTGTGTCTCACGTATCAGGCTGCGATTAAATTCAAGGCTTGTTCACGTCTTATGTGGTAAATATTGGAGAACTATATTCACATATTTTTATTTATTTAAAATTAAAAAAAGACAAACATTTATCGACAACTTGTATAACACAAATGATTTCAATCAGATAAATTTATTTCTATCTTTTGCTAATTAAATTATTTAACATATACGATTTTATTATATGCCACATCTTTTAATTATAAAAGTAAAGTAAAACGCATTGACGAAACAAGCTTTGTAAATCGCAAATGTGGTATACTGGGTTAGGGTAGCACAAGTGGTGACGGAGACAATGTTGCTTGTTCAATGCTTGCCTAACATCTAACTCGGTCTGCGTCACTGAACTGGCTCATTCGCTCGCTCAGATGAAGGGGATGCCTGCTTTTCCTGGCTCCCACGACCTGCGTTTCTGTCAATTTGTTGCTGATAGGAGCAAACACTTGTTAAAGCCGGTGAGATTTACATGTAACAGACCCTAGTCCTAGTGCAAATTCCATGTTTAACTTTTTTGAGAAACATCAAATATCTGATTTGTAATATGCGAATGATTTATAAGAAAATTTCATGATGGTATGTCATATATCATACTTATATCATTATAAAAAATTATCTAAAAAATATAAATCATGTCAAATCATCTCATGTTTTTATTAATAATTCTTTACCTATATTGTGAATCAGATATATCAATAAATTTCAAGAAGACTTTACAATCGTACAGCCTATTTTTAAAAATATTTAGCAATTACCGTTATCATTTTTAAGAACTCATAATGATTATGCATCATATTGGTTTATATTTTTCTTTGCTTATATTATCGATGTAACAATATAATATGAAGATTTCACAAGAATATCGACATATCTTCGATGATATTAACAAAATAAAGTGTTTCATCTGCTCCTGAATCTTTATAAATGTTATTTATAGTTTGCTGTGTGAAAGCTTATTGTCCTTGTTATGAATATTATATCAATACTAAATAAAAATGATTATAATATGAATATCCAATGCATGCATTATATAAATTTTTCGATTTAACTGTAGATATAATTTTCGTGGATAATGTATTCAATTTTAGATAATATGCTTCTCATATCCCTTATAAAAATCATGAGATCTTGATATATATGGGTTTATTAATATTTCCTTATCTAAAACTTACATTTATATTTATATTCATATTAATTAAATGTCCACCAAACGCTCGTATAAAATAAATATTATAAAAGCTAATTCTGCAAGCTAGTGGGCCGAAAAAATTTTAATCAAATACTAATTGCAAATTATTTTAACCAAAAACTTATTGCAACGTTTAACGCATGCTAAGTGTTTGTTATGCAATTTTATTAGACCTATTTTGCATTAACATGACACCCAATGTTATTTCTTACTGCCGAATGTTCATTAAAATTGTTTAATTTTATTGTAATACATATATAAATTTATATATCTCGATTTGAAATACTTTAATATATAATTCAATTAATTCAATCAATTGAATTTATTTCGACAGATTCTAAAGCACAAAATCGATGGAATTAGAAGAATTTCTTCGCATCCGCTTTTACCACTTTGTGAGTTTACTTGTATCAAGTTTTTTAACACAAAACTCTTATATATATGATCTTGCATTTTAATTTATTATATATACTCTTAATGCAGATCGTTCCTAAATTTTTATACAAAAAAGATCTTTCTTTAATTGTTATGTTTCAAATATTTCTTCTTTCGATTATTAAGATTATTAAGATAAGATTTAACAAATAATATGTTCGTTATTCTTTTTCCGTATATCAACATCAGATTTAACCGGATCACAAGATGGTTCTGTGTCATTATGGGAATGGGGACATCAAACAGCGGTCGCTACTCCAAGAGCGCCTGGTACTTTCGCCAAAGTGACTCGCGTGCGATTTTCTCAACATGGCAACAAATTTGGCGTGGCTGATTCCGATGGTCATCTGAGTCTATTTCAAGTTGCTTGTCGAGAAGGAACAGCTCGGCCATTCTTTGTAAGAATCTTATCTAATATTGAATATATCACTTCATATCAGTATATTCATTCATGATCGATCGCATTGCCGAATCTGTTTCAGACGTATCAATGCCATAGCAAAGTAACTTCGGACTTTGTTTTCCTTGGCGCTTGCAGTCTTGTAGCCACTGCAGGTCATGGCTCAGAAGGACGAAATGTAGCATTGTGGGACACATTACTTCCGCAAAATAAGTCTCTAGTACAAGGTACGAATATCACGTATCACAAAATAATTCTGATTACTAATGAATGATGGAATACTTTTTAAAATAATCTGATAATTGGTAATCAGAATGACATTTCATGTTTCAGGTTTCATGTGTCACGAACAAGGAGCTAGTGCATTAATATTGGCGCCACAACATCAATTGCTGATCAGCGGCGGCAAAAAAGGCGATATTAATATATTCGATGTGCGACAACGACAACAAAGGCATAGGTTCCAAGCGCACGAATCGGCTATAAAGTGTTTAGCGCTTGATCCACACGAAGAATTTTTCGTCAGTGGGGCAGGTGATGGTGACATTAAGGTAAATGACCATTTTTATAAATATAAGTATGTGATAAGAGAATATGAGGAATATAATAAAGCACAACCAGTGTCATTCACCAATAGCAAATAATATCGAACATGTTATAGATATGGGGTTTGACCGTCCATTCCTTGTTGTATTCGTTTCCTGGTGAACATCCACGGTCTAGCTTCTTTAAGAATATAGGACAGGTATGGTAATTTGAGATTTATTTAAATAAATGAAATAAATACATAATATGATTCCTCACCAGGGTGTTACTCAATTACATGTGGACTCCGCGGGTCGATTGTTTTCATGCGGAGCGGATGGTTCGATGAAAGTCCGTCAACTGCCAGAACGCGATTGTGTAGTACAAGCGTTTTATTAGGATTTAAAAAAGGAAGAAAATAATGACATAAGAGAAATTAAAAAATTATGTAATTATGATATTCAAGAGAGCCAATATTTATTGATTACACGCGCGCGCGCGCATACACACACACACACACGTACACATACATACATACGCGTACACAAAACGAATTGTTAAAAAAGAAATCTACGCAATTTTCATCGCTGTTGTATGATATATCTACTGCTCTTAATATAAATCGTGCAAATATATACAGTATCCCTTTGCATGGCTAGCGTGTTGTGACAAGCTAATCGGGGATATTATTTATAAAAAATTATATATATATATATATATAAATTTGTTTTATTAAATATTATTTTACGATATGGTAAAATAGTAATATTCCGCACGAATATTGTTGTTGTTTAAAATTGAAGCTCTTATAACCCAAACATAGCAAAGTTATAATCTTAAATAACGATTCAAAATGTTTTCCGATTTAAAGAAAAAAAAGAAAGAAACCATAACAGCAAAAACAAATATACAAACTGTAGCATTGAAACGAATGCGATATTAGAATGGTACTGTATTTTCCCTAAAATGTATGTTTCATATATGAAGTAGCATATATATATTGCTAATGACCATTCCTTTCTCACATGAAAGTAATATTAAACAATTCGAGATAAATAATATGTAATCTATGTACCTTCATATTTTAATATGTAATATATGTATTTATAAATCAGTTAATGAATTCTGGTATTTATAGCGACAGATAATTTAAAGACGATTTAGCTGATCTTTATAGTGGCTATTGACTAATAAAACGATTATTTCTTTATGCTACAGAGATATTGCGATTTCTGTGTATTATTTGTTGAACTAGAGACAATGTGTGCAATGTAAATCATTGTTCTATAATACAGCTCGATGAATTGGTTCGAATGAAGCCTCATGTGTATTTAGAATACTCCTTTCTCATTATCTATTATTTTATGACATAATTGTACTATTCCTAAAATATGTGAAAATACGCCGATGGGCAACTTTTGAATAATTAATGATAACAGCTTAAAATATGTTGTCTTCAGTACTTGAATCTTTTCTATTATCTATATTTTTCAAGAAGAATAAAAAAATAATAAATATTCAATTGCATATAAAGTCTCTTTATTTGAATTATTTTTAATATTCTTTTTATAACTGAGACAAGTAGTGCCTTATTTAAATATAATGCTATATATTTTATCGTAACAATTGCAATAATTGTAGTAACTGTAGTAATTGTTATATATTTTATTATATAGTATAAAGCAAAATCACTCTATACTATAGGTATCATTGATGTAGATCTATATACTTTGTATATAATGCTTTTATGGGCGACAACGCTCCAAAAAACGCGGATATAAACATACTTCGCGTATATGGTATCTATTCAATAGCCAGCACAAAAATCGTTCTAGTCCCAATCCATAACCACCGTGAGGGCAGGATCCATATTTTCGCTATCAAACAATAATAATTATTTATACATTTCTATCATCAATCTATAAATCTATAAATTACAATTTATAAATCTTATATTTTTACCTGGTCTGTGTACCAATAGTACGAGACTGGATCGATATTTTCACGTTTATATCCTTCCATCATCTCATTATAATCCCAAATACGCATCGAACCACCAACGATTTCACCTACGTTCGGCAGAAGCACATCAACCGATTCAGTTAGATGTTTATCCTCCGTACAACGTTGCATATAAAACGATTTTATTTCAGCGGGAAAACGGCAAAGCAATATTGGTTCATTAATAGCGTCCGTCATCTTTCTTTCTGGCATTTCTGGAATATCCTATAACGCAAAAAACAATTGCAATTATATTGTCTTATCTATTGGACCAGACACAAAAAATCACAGCTTATGTTATGCATACTTCTCCAAATTCATAAAAGCTACCATCCTCCTTCGTGATATTATTTTTTTTCAAATATTCGATCGCGTCGCTGTAGTTCATCCGCTTAAAAGGCTTCTTGGGCACTTGGAAATTGGGATTCAATTCTTTGACAAGATAACCAAGTGGTGATTGTAGAACTCGTTGCACTACATCACAAATTAAATCTTCTAATCGATCTAATAAATCATCAAAAGTGATAAACGGACATTCTGCCTCAATATGCGTGAATCTAAAAATTATTCAATAGTTCAAAAATAATTTAAGGAATGGACTACATTAGCATGAAAGAAAAATTTATATACAAACTCGGCAAGATGACGACGTGTTCTCGATTGTTCTGCTCGATACGATTGGGCAATGCAATATACATCTCCCATTGCTGGAATGCATGTTTCAAGATATAATTGAGAGCTCTGAGTGAGAAAAGCAGTTTCCCTTAAAAAAGAAAAAATATTAATTTATTCCTGATTACAAAACTAAAAAAGCTTATCTTATTTATCTAATATCTATGTACCCGAAATAATCTAATTTAAAGAGAGTTGAACCACCTTCCACCTGAGTTTGCACCAAAGTTGGCGGTGTTACCTCATGATAACCACGATCTTTATAATGATCCCTAAACGCTTGCGTTAATATAGATCTCATAATCAAGATCCTTGATGTCTAGAATAGAAAACAAAAATTTAATGCTAATACATGATTTAAAAATTTTAGAATTTTCATATATTACATTTTCTCCTCGGATCATTATATGCCTGTTATCTAATTGTACATCAGGCAAAGCTTCTTCATTCAAAATGGAATCCGCACCACCTGGAGGCGATGAGCCAATGAGTTTCCAATAATCGACGCACAACTCATGTCCACCAGGTGCCTAAAATTATATGTTAAATGTATAAATATGAATTATGCAAATATATTATCCATATATTTACTTATAATTCATTATGTTACGTTATGTTACGTCATAAACATACACTTTTTCCTTCTGGAAGAACTTTCAAAGTTCCAAATAACTGAACAGCAGCCTCTGTGGCAAGGATCAGAGCATCATAACTTTGACAAAGTTTGTCAGTCAGTACACATTGCAGAAAGCCTGTTCCATCTCGCAGTGTAATAAACATGAGTGCCTTGCCTATAATAAAAATACTTAATGAAGTATCATGAATATAAATAAAATTAGTCATATCGCTATACCTTGCCGTCTTAGTCTATGTACCCATCCGAACAACTTGATTCTTTGATCTCTGTAACTGAGAGCTTGTCCTATTTTAATCTGTTTTGCTTCTGGCAAAGATTTATCTTCTTCTATAATAATTGCTTTAGCCTCTTCAAGATTCTTGGATCGTTTCTCTTCATTCTCTAATAACTTCTTTTCCTTTTCTTCATTCTTATACTGTTCCCTAACCCAAATTTTCTGTATCTTTTTCAATTGAGACTTAGATGCTGGTTCATATTTCTGACCATCTTTATGAGAATCTTGATAGATAATCGGGAAAGGTTCCTTACCAGCATAACGCATTGCTTTTAAAATAGTTTTAAAGGGATTAACTTCTGAACCATCTCCAATCTCATCATTACCATTCTTTTCTGATGTATAAATACCTTCAACATATTTATTTAATTATATTATAATATATATTAAATCATACATGTATTAAATCATATTATTATAGTATTAAATAAATTAATTATATATATAATTTTACATTATAATTTCTAATATTGCTATAGTATTATGATTATCTATAAACTTACCTAATGATGTCATTTTTCAGATATTTAATCTGGTAATTTACTTCTAATATGTATGGGTATACTATAAAAAAGCAAAATCATTTTAATTACATGATTTTATAATAATAATAAACTTAATGTATGCAGATTTTATATGATAAAAAGATGAAATGGTATATTAACAATATATTCAATTAATATTGATGACAATTAACACCGCCTTATGAAGTATTTTATAACATATTTTGAAAAATATGTTATATTTAATACTTAAGCTAATGAATACTTGGATACTTTACAAACAAAATGGTTCTAACCTGTCAATAAATGTCTGTGAGATAATAAATAATAATTTTAAAGAGATTAATTCTTCGCTACCGGTCTACCGGTAGAAATATAATAAATGTAATAAAACTTAACGTGTCATCAGCAATACGTTCTGCACACTTGGGCAGTTTCGCGATTAGTGAGGAGGGGAAAATGGTATAGATTATAATCTATCTACAGAGCTGCATTAACATATGGACGAACCAAAAACATTTTGTATTTCGTGAATATCGATTAAAACTTATTTCTATACTAATTTGATAGTATTATATTTATAATTATATAATTGTTTTTTTTGCTCTATATTATTTTGTTTGTCTACAAAAATTTATGAAATAACAGCGCAATATTATTTAGAAATAAGATTTGATTTATTATCCAATTATATTTACTATCGAAAAATAAAAATTGGTTTAATTCATTGATCAATCGGCTACAAATAAAGTCTGTTGAATCATACTACTTGAATCCGTCTAATCCATTATTGATTTATATTACATGATGTTACTTTTCAATGTAGGGATTTCGTTGTCCAAATATTTCCCATATCTACAACGGATAAGGGAAAAAGAGAAAAATCATTTCTAATGTGTAGATGTGAAAAATATAAAACACTTTTAGTTTTTAATACAAAATATTACAAGTGCTTGACTAATATACGTATATTAGAGAAGCCTTTATGAGATTGATAAATTGTGATAAAAGCGCTTTTATCATGTATGAATTCCCTATTCGAACTCTGAGTACATTTTTTGCTTAGATACATGATCTTGTGTCTCGCAACATTCATAATTGGATTGGCCTATTATTGATTTCATAATCAATTAGTTTCGTTATTATTGAATATGTGCTACAATAATTAGAGATAATTATGTAGCAAAATTGTTTGATATTAATTTTAAATATAAAAAACGACGCATTGCCCGTAGAGATCAACAATCTAAACTCTTGAATTAAATTGTCTTAAATTAAAAGAAACTTGCAAAAGTAAATTGAACAATAAGTTTTTAGATTTATAAGATATAAGGTTTATTTCTCTTTACAAAGTTTCAAGAATAATATATAACAATACAATATATCATAAAACAAATTGATATTATGTACGATTGAGAACCACATAGAATACAAAAATTGTTTACAATACAAATATTTTATATAATATATATAAAAAGATTATAGTTCTGAATTTCATAGATCAAAGATCCTTCATTTATAGGATTATTTTTTTCTGCTTCTACTATTTTGTTCTGGTATATAAAATGTAATACACTGAAAATGAAAAATTCAAATTATTTATTAGTTCCTATTACGTACTAATTATTACATTTTTATATTAAAAAATATGCACCTGTTCATCCAGAAAATTCATAAGATTGGGAAGCTTGCACTTAAATCCATATGCCTGTAATGTAGAACGTAAGTTTTCGATATTTATCGGTTCATATTGTAATATTCTGTTATATAAATCTTTATCAAGATTTATCAATTTCGTAAAGGCTTCTCTAATGTCCAATGAATTTTCTAATGCTGGTAATGATTCAGTTTCATAAAATTCCATTTCTTTGTTGACTGTATCTTTTAGAACATTTTTACTGCTATTACTGTAACATATATTATTATACATATTATTGTAGCTTTCATCTTCAAATATGTATAATGTATCAAATAAATATTTAATATTTATGTTACATTTACCTATCTTGAGAACAAAGCAATTCATCATCATCATCATTATCCTTTATATTATTCAACTCTTCCATGTAGTTATTTTCTATACTCCGTTTTTTCAAAGGTGGACCATCCTCTTCATCACTTGAGATTTCAGTGATCTTCTGTTCTGTACTTACCTCATTTGTAGATATCAAGGGATGTAGTTCATTATAAATATGTGACAACAATTTTACAGCTCTGCTACGTTTTTGTACTTTCAATCCATATTTCTTCATTTCTTTCTGAAAATTAAATATAATATAATATTTGTACAAAATGTTTTTAATTATTAGGATTCATTATCATCAACTTAAAATGTACTTCAGAAATGTACTTCAAACTTACATGTAATTCAGGAGTACTCATGCCATCGTAATTGGGCGAAGGTGTAACATCTTTCTTCAATATTTTAGGCATAATTTTCATGTCCCCAATGTTTTGATTATAATTACATTGAAATTGTGGAAATACATGTTTAAAAGTTGTTTCTTCATTATTTAATTTGCTCATATCGATTTGTCCTTCTGATAAAGATTTCCTCTTAAACTTTTTAATATTTGTAGAATTTTGAGTCAAAGATGTAATATTACGATCTAAATTTTTGGACATGATATTGTCCATTAAGTTACTAGTTTTCATATTTTCATAATTATCTTTATTAATACATTTTCGTGCATTACTTCTCTTAAATTTTGTTACATTTAATACATTAGTTGATTGACTTCTTTCTAAAATGTGTTTCCCTTGCCGCTTCTCATCTTTATCAATATCAACGTTTGCAAGATATATATCGTCTTCAAAATTGGGATATTCGGTGAATTCTTTTAATTTATTTGATGATTCTGACATAAATTCATTACAATGTTCGTTATCTGAAAATTTGTTCTTTACATTCAAAAAATCTGTACTGGAAAATGGATCTGTACTGGTTGTAATCGAATTTAAAATAACTCCTTCGTGACTATCACGCAATTTATTTAATCTATATTTATTTTGTAGAGATACATTAAAATCTACATAATCAGGTTCGCTTTCTGTACTGTTATTTATTTCATCTCGATTTGACTCAATATCTTTTTGTTTCTCAAAATTTATTGTCATAGTTGTTGGAATATTGATTGATTGATTATTTTCTCTATATTCTATATTTTGCCTATTATCCTTTCTTGATTTTGTAGATTGCTGCACAAAATGAGATACTGAATTCTCATAATCAATATCATCATTTTGTAAGATTATGGAATTGGAAGATATACTTTCAATCTCTGTATCTGACGAAATAATAATATCTATATCTTTCTGTGTCAAAATTTCATCATTTTCATGTTTATTAATGTCATTATTCTCATCGATTGAATTAGATAATCCACTTTTATTAGACAAATCACTATCTGAAATATTTTTCTTGATTATTGCGCGATATTTCGCTATGCTGTTATCCTTATGATTTTTCATGTATTTAGAATACATAGAAATCTCTGCTTCATTTTCTTCTACGTCAGACATGGTTTCATTTGAGAATTGACTTTTTATTTTAGTAGGCGACAAACATGCTGTTGGTAATGACGTATTTATGACTTGTTTCGTAAAGGTGTTATCCTCAGTTGATGAAACAAAATTTTTTCTGTAATTTAATGTATCATCATATGAAGATTCTATCATCTCTTTAGGAGATGTCGAATATAAACTATCAGTCTGCTTGTCAGCTTTATGTTCATTAGAAAAATGAGAATAAAAGTCTGGATTCTTATTAGCATATGATTGTATGCAACGTTCTATTATACTTAATCTACTAGCTTTTTTTTCTGTATCAGTTGGCTGTTTAACATTGTAAGATTGAAGATCTTCAGAAATATATTTATGTATATGAAATGGATTTTTATATTTCACAGGAGATATTTGTATGGTGCATTCTACATCGGAATCTGTATCTAAATCTGAATCCGATTTCGCATTTTCTCTCTGCATTTTCTCAATAAATAATGTTAGATTACTTTTCTGTTTTGGCATATTCAATTTACTACTTTGAGAATTGCCGTTCAAAGAATTTTTTTCTATATTGTCAATAGGTGATTTTATCGAATTTAATTCAGGCTCTGAATCAATCTCGATTACATCCTGTTCTATATTTTTCGAACAAGTTATTGTATTTTCAGCTGGTTTTAAATATTTTACATTTAGAGTTTTCTTAACTGGTGATCTTTGATTTTGACAACTATCAACATCTGCATCTTGTTTAATCAAATTTAGTAACATATAAATATTAGAATTTTCGTGTTCTTTAGAGGACATTATAGTTGTATTACTATATTTCATCACGCCGGGTGAATCATCAAACATATCAGGAGATGCCCTAAAGTCAAAATTTGTAGGTGTATTATTTCTAGATTTTATTTTATTTGATGATTTTGTTAAAACATTTTCATCTTGTGAAACATAAGATTCCTCTGCAGATGTACGATTATTTTCAAAAATATCTATATTATCATTAATATTGTCTTGTACTTTTTGACACTGACTATTTATCAAGTCATCAAGTGTATGATTCAATGCTGTATTAGAACTAGATTCATTTAGTTTCAAAATATTTGAAGCTGTTTCTATATTTTTATTTATATTTTCTGTGCATTTTCCATAAGTTTTGTTCCATAAGTCATCTTCTGCTTCTACTATGTTAGATGCAAACTCTCTTTGACGTAAGTAAGCAAATAAATCATTTACTTTATATTTTCTTGCTAAAGATCTAATACTCGATAATGATGTCTCAATATCAAGTATCTTCGAATTTCTATTTATTACTCCACAATAAATAAATTCGAAAAAAGCCAAAGCGATATCGTAATCTATATCAATCCAACAAATTTTTTCTTTCACAGTAGAGAATTCTGTATCATTGGAAGTTACGTCAAGTAGGATATTAGCACAACGCACGTAGAAAACTAATTTGTGTGTCCAAATGTGTTTGCCGTTTTTTACAAATACAATAATATCACTTGCGGAACTATCGTTCAATATATTTTCCCAACTTTTTACAAATATATCAAGAAATCTTTTCTCTTTGCAACATATTTTCAATGCATTTGAACAAACCACTGATTCTTCTTTATCAATTCGTGCCTCTACAGTTTCTATTCCATTTATTTTTTGCATTTGTCTTTTTTGTAAAGATTTTCTATTGCTCACACTTTGATCCATATGCTTTATATCTTCTTCTTCCTATACAAAATATAATTAAAATATAATTATTTTATACAATATGCAATTATAAAAGATATTTTATTTTTTCTCCTTCTCTATACAACGCAAAGATATGCGTTATATGAATTTGTATAACACGAATTACTATGGATTATATATATGTATTACAACATATATGATATATATAAATCTGTAAATTTTTTATGTTAGTTATATATCTAATATATATAATGTATTGACATATATATAATGTATGAACATTGTAAATTAACATACGTTTTTCTATGCATTATATGAATCCTATATATATATCCTATATATATATATATATATATATATATATAGGATATTCTATATATATAATTTTTTATAAATAATTCATTAATTTAACAATTAACTTACGTTTAATATCTGTTCTTCCTTCTTGAATGATATTATTTGAGGTAATTGTTTTATGTAAAACATATTTTTATTTGAAGTTAATTTTGTCCTATCCCATAATGTATTCTCCTTGAAAACAAAGATACTCAATTTAAAATCTATGTATATAAAAAATAATTTCTATTAAATTAAGAATTGGATATCATTACATTTTGATGTATCTGCTGAAGCAATTGATTTTTTATAACAATTTTTTTTTTAATAATATGGCTCTGTTCCTCCTTTTGTAATCTTTGAGTGAAATCTTTGCAACCCATAAGTATCTCAGCTATTCTCTCCGTTAAAATACGTTCTCTGTCTACAGCTGTACGTCTTTGCAAAATGGTCTGTTTAATAAATCTTCCTTCTTAAAAGGAAAAGAAAACAAAGAAAATTAAAAATTAAGATATATATTTATTAATAGTTGGATTTATTGATCACAACAATATATGTATAGATAAATACTTCTCTTAGTTTTATTGATAGGTAAATTATTTGTTGGTGTTACATTTCCATCACCAATGAATCCAAAATTTTGTAGAGTTGTTTTATGAGATTGTTCTGCATTGCTATCTGATAATGATGGACTAGATGATATAGCCATCATTTGGGTTTCATTCCATTCTTCCATTTCTTCTTTTTCATACAACGATTTGGAAAGTGCTAAAGCAAGTTGAAGATCGGGATCATCGTGAGATGTCTGGAAAACCATATTTATTAAAATATAAATTAAGAAAATATAAATTGGTTTAAAATTATTATATCATTCTGTATTAAATATTTACCACTTTATGTGAGATAGCTTTTTTTTTTTCTTGTAATACAGGAGCAGATAGTAAACCTAATGATTTTCTTTCTGCAGCTTGTCGTTCTTGTAATTCTACAGCAACCATCAATTTCTTTGTGGATATGTTATTTTTTATCGCACAACTCTTCATATGTACAGCTTGTGAATATTCATCTTTAAAATTTTTAAAACATAATGGACATACATAAGCTGTTTTTACATCAGCTAGATCTGTTTTCTTTTCAGATTTGAAAAATGATGATTCGATTAATGGTTGTTGTATGTCATGCAAAATTTTTCTATTTTGCAATGTTTTATTATTCTCAATTTTTCTTTTATTGTTAATATCTTTAGTTTTAGAATGGAGTGCTTTCTTTTTTGACTTGCCTACATGTTTATTATTATTACTAATTTTTGCTTGCACAGGATATATTTTTTTTGGTGTTTTAAAATCCAATATACTATCATCATCACACTGAGATTGAGATGTACAAATTGTATTATTCTGTTTGCATTTATCATCTGAATCATTAGAAAGATGAATTTTATCTATACTGAACATAAAAAAATATATTTTATATTATCCCATGCATATTTTCGTTTCCATATGTATTAATATAAAAAATAAATATAAAAAGGCGAATATTTATATAGCATCAAATTTAGAAGGAAAAAGAAGTAATATAAATATTTTTTACATAAGACTTATATTTCATTATCGTATTATATTTCCATTTATTAAGAAGATACTTGTTATTACATAAAACAACATATTAAGTAAAAATTATTTTTATGTCCACATATATGGTATATGTATGTATATATATATATATGCTTATACCTTTCTTTATAATCTTTTCTTAATCTTAAACTCCTCTCTGAATTACTAGGTTTATATAATCCATCTTCTTTAACCTCCATTGCATCTATATGGGAACTTGATATATACTGCTATTTCAATTTTGATCAGTTAATTTCTGATCATCTGATTCAATATATGTTTCTTCCCACATCAGGCTATTTATAAATGTAGAAGGTTCTATGATACTATCTCTTCTCTGCATTTCTTTAATCATCTTTTTACATTCTTCGTCATTTAGGAATGGAACTACACTATAGAGTAAAATTTGATTATATTAATTATAGTCTAACTTTATGTCCAATAAGTTAATTTTATAGATAATATTTCTGAGATTAAAGTTGAATATAAAATAAACAAAAATAATATATTTTTGCTTTATATATATTTGCTTTGTATATATTTGTATATATTCTTTGTAAATACATGAATATATCTGAGCATACTTACTTTTTTTTATAAGAAATATAGCATGCACCAGCATATATAAGTGTCACACCAAGTGATATGAGATTCACATACTTTAATAACGGAGTGTTTCTAAGTTGACGCGGTTTTCGATGCGTCTTATCTGCAGGATCATTCAGCATTTCATATAAATTAACCGAAAAAGAATAGGCTCAGGTATCACGTTTGTATTATATCATGTAACTTTCACGCAAAACCTTTAGAGTACTATTCATATCTTCTAAAGCCTTGTATCTATGACGCTAAAAATCGATCCAAGTTTTCAATCCAAGAAAAAATTACTACTTAAATTTTAATTACTTAAAAACGTGAACATTATGACATAAACAATCTAGATTTCGAAAAATATAAATGTAATATAATGAATAATAAATCAAATAAATAAAATATAATATAAATATAAATTGATCTGAGTTGTCTATGTCCCTAATTTTTTATCTAATGATAGATCTAATAATTTTTTCTCGGATTGAGAACGCAACTCAATTTCTGGCATTGTGAACAGAAAACTTAAAATTAAATCTTATTAAATAATATATAAATTATATTAAGACATTAATATAATTTCTCGATTAATTGATGATGTTTTAACATCATCATAAATTAACAGTATTTAAAATATGATCTTGAATATAAAATCGGATTATGAATTTCTCTTTAAGTAAGTGTTAATTTGCAAAATCATTAGTTTTGAAATTATGATTATAACTTAAAGAAAAAGCAGAAATAAAGAGAGAGAGAGAGAGAGAGAGAGAGAGAGAGAGAGAAAGGGAAAGAGAGAGAAATAGAGAATTTTATATCGTATACATACATATATATATATATATATATATATATATAATAATGTGATACTTTCTTATTTTGCGTACATGCTTAATGCGTGCTTTAAAAATGCTACAAGGAAGTTGCTTTCTGTACATAACTGTATATACTGTGGCGCTACTGTATATGTCGTGCCGCCACCAAATTTTCTGATGCAATCTTCTTGAACTTGTAAAAGTGGATATTATTATTTCATTTTCCTCGTATGCTTTATGTCGCTTAATTTTACGATAAACAGAGAGTTTTCTTTATCCAAAACGAAGGTGCTCCATATTCGAAAAAATGACGGAAGAAGATTCGGTATGTAAAATATTGATAGCAAGTTAAATGATACACGAGGGCGGAATCGAATTAATATGCTTTACCATTTCTCTTATATATTTTCTTCTAAGAAACAGAGCGTAATTCTTTTTTTAATTTGCAAAGAATTTCTAATGAATAAAAATATATTGTAAATAAAAATGAAAAATTATCAACTCCAACCTCAAAATTCTAATTTCCACCGGAAATTTTATTTTATCAGAAATTAATACTATTAAGAGAAATATGTCAGTATTTTGAGATATGGAATTGACATAATATGAAATATTGTATCAATATATAGAAATAATGATAAACATTCGTAAAAAAAACTGAAGATTGTATTGTAGTAACATATTTGATAAAAAGAGATATATGTTACAAGATAATTGAATCATATAGAAGAATTATATATATTTATAAATTATGTATAATTTAAATAAATATATATAATATATATTACTGTTTAAGTGATATGTTATATGCATATCACATATTATAGCACTTTAGAATTACTATGAAAAATTTTTATAATTAAGGAATGGTATTAGAAGTTAACACCAGATGTTGATGCATTAAAATACTTTTATGTAACATTTTCATTGAATTTATTAATTTTTAATTATATTTATTTATATTATTTTAGACGAAATTATAAAGATATAAGAGAGATATCATTAGAGATATCATTTTAATTTATTTCTATATATCTAAAATTTGTAGGTATTTGATCCAACTCTGAAGAAAAAGAAGAAGAAGAAGAAGATTACATTTGATATTGACACAGCTTTTAATGAAGGAAGCAGTAGTGGTGATGCTACTGAGAATGTTATTGATAAAGAAAATCAGGAGCCTGAACCACCAGTCATTGAAGATGATGAAGCATTGGACTTGGAAAATTTTGGCAAAAAGAAAAAAAAGAAGAAGAAGGCATTTAATTTGGATGAATTAGAAGCTGCTCTACCTGATACTAAAAAAGAGGTAAGAAGAGAAGACATTTAAGATATGTTTTTATATTTTTGCATATTTTTAATGATATTGAATTGATCAAATTTTTAATTCATCATTAATTACCTAAGTTTCATCTGTTTTTACTTGTCTTCTAATATAAATATCACAAATATAAAAAGTTATAAATGCATGTTGAATTCATTGAATTAAAAATTTATTATATTTTTAAATAATTTGTTGGATTATTAATGTGTCAAATCACAAAATTATGCTTCTTATAGTGCTTATATGCTTAATCTAGCATATAAGCGTTCACATATTACATAATGCAAATCATGTCCTTCTTCTGCATATCTAAATAAAGTGGCAGAATAAAGTTTATGAACACGTGATTATCCTGGGGAATAGAAAAGATTTTCTTCTGTAATCATCATAGGTTTCCATTATTTTCGATAACACTGAGAAATGCCATTTTTTTCACCCTCAGAGTTATACCACTCATACTTGGTCGGATACAATATCGTAATACGATTTATGTGGTAGAAGAGAAAATGAGCATATTTGATCATTATAATCGAGGAGGGGGGGTTTTTTTTTGAGTCAATGTTAGGAATCGAATTCGGGTCTTCTAAGGAATCGCTCTGCCAGGCAATTGCTCTCATCTCTGGAACATTTCTTTTCTAAAATTATGCTATTAACTATTAAATATTTATGAAATATATAACATTAAATATATGACATATATATATATCAATATAAAAAATTAAAAAATTTAATATTTTTAAATTTAAAGGAAGCTGTAGAACAACAGATTGAAGACGTTGTAGTGGATGATGATTTTGACTTAGACATGGACTTTTCAAAGACAAAGAAGAAGAAAAAAAAGAAGAAGGATCTCGATGAATTAGTAGCTGAAGAAGAACGTAAGGAAACCGAAGATAAAGAGAATGGTATGTACCAAAAGAAATGATTTATGCTCATATCTTTTTGCATCTAGTTGTTTATGTTATACTTATTATTTGTTAACATGCTGCACTGAATCTGAGCGAAGTGCAGAGTATGGTAAGACATGCTTGGTGTTCTCTAATTATATCAATCTTGCACTCAATAATCTTATGATTACTTCTGCACTTACATACACATATATTAGAATAAAATTTATATTCAAATATTCATTAAATGAGAAAGACAAAGTAGAATACATGATATAAAAAATTAAATTCCATTTTATATGCATATCTTGATTTATTAAAAAGAGAAATATTTCAATATTTTGATATATAAGATTTTGCCAATATATACAAATAATGATAGAAATTCATAAAAAGCTAAAAATTGTGTTGAATAATGTATTTGAGAGATATATTATAAAATGATTGAAACATCCATATAGAAGAGTTATGTATATATTGATAAATTATATAATTATATAATTTGAATAAATATACATAATATATACTATTTAAGTATTATATATGATATATTATATGTATATTATAATATATTTGTCACCAATTGATACAAATATTTATTTTTCGAAAATGTATAATATTTTTTAAAACTTATGTATTATTAGAAGTTACAAAAATATATTTGTTTGTGTGTGCGCGCGCGCGTATGTGTTTAAATGTCAAATTATTCACATGACATCTTTTTTCTTTTCATAAAATTTATTATTAATTTTCCGTTTATTATATATGTACTTCATTAAAATACTAACCTAAAATGCCTTAATGCCTCATAAATAAACAATCATTACTGATATTAGAATTTTTATGCTTTTCGTAACAATATTATATGTTGTTTGAAATAAAAAATCACAAATTCCATCATATAAATTAAATTCTTTCTCGTATTATCATTCATATTGAATGTTGTAACATTTGTTTCAAATATGTCTTTTTATATATCCCTTATTGATAAACAACAATGTATAGTACAATATTATTTCATATGTTTTGTATTTTTAACGACAAACAAGTCTTATAAATAAGATAGATAGATAAAATTCATGATTATTAAATTATAAATTATAAACTGAAAAGAAAATATACATTTCATGATTTCTATTTCATTAAATGTATGTATGATATGTACAAAAAATTAAATCTATTTCAATCTATAGCAAAAACGATTAACGTATAATTTTTTGCACCTAATATTAGATAATCCTGCAGGATAATCTTTATTTATATAGATTGGCTTCCTGATACTCGGATGTAAGCAAAACACGCGATATTTAAGATATACTATTATGTATATCATAAATATGTATTTCTGTATTCATATATAAGTAAAATAATATGCAATATATTATATGTTATATATATTTGTCAATTAAATTCTTAAACTTTTTGATTTTATAGTATAATAAGCATTACGTATATTATTCTTACATTTGCTGATTTAATTATATTTTCACATATAAAAATCGATTGAATTCATCGACAATTCCTGTTATTGCTTGATTAATATAAATAAAAATATGTTTATTTTTTCTATAGTGGAGGAGCCAAGTTTGTGGGTTGGTTCGGATAGAGATTACACATATGATGAACTATTAGTTAGAGTATTTAATATCATGCGTGAGAAGAATCCTGACATGGTGGCTGGTAAGAAACAGAAGTTCGTCATGCGTCCACCACAAGTAGTACGCATTGGAACAAAGAAAACGTCTTTTGCCAATTTTACCGAGGTGAAAAAAAGATATATATTTATATTTATATGTTATATGATCATTTATATACATAAATTATATAATGTTAATATATAACTTTAAATATTTTTTTTCAATTATGGTATAATGTTGATTGTTATTCTATTCTTTTGAGATACGTAAATAATAAAAGTATATTATTTTTTCTTTATAAAATATATATATATATGTGCATACATAAGATACAAAAAAAGTTTATGATTTGTTTTACGTATTTTGTTTTGCAGATTTGTAAAACATTGCACAGACAACCGAAACATTTATTGGACTTTTTATTGGCTGAATTGGGTACAAGTGGTTCAGTTGATGGTAATAGTCAGTTGATCATTAAAGGCCGTTTTCAACAAAAGCAAATAGAGAACGTTCTTAGAAGATATATCAAGGAATACGTTACGTGTCATACGTGCCGGTCACCGGATACGATTCTTCAAAAAGACACTCGACTTTTCTTCTTGCAATGCGAAACTTGTGGTTCAAGATGTTCAGTCGCTAGCATTAAATCTGGATTCCAGGTAAACTATTTTTTTTTTTATTAAAAATAATCTATTGTTATAATATATAATACGTATATATACATATTTATATGCATATAATACGTTTATATAAAATACATATCTATATAAAATATAATTATTGTCATTTTATATTATTCACAACATTGTAATTATAATCTTGTTTTATATCTATTTTAGGCTGTCACAGGAAAACGCGCAGCTATTCGTGCGAAAACTGCCTAAGCAATTCTCTATCTAAGAAGATGCTAGTGCAAATAAAAAGCTGTGGAATATAAATAAACAGTTCAAGTAATTGTATCTCGAATTGAATTTAATACAGTGTAGATAGTATTACGAATTCTATCATAAACTTAATATTGAACGCATAGAGTGTAAAGAGACTAAAAATGCTTTAGGTCATGAGATTCTTAGCTTTCTAAAGATCTTAAGCATTGAAATCTTTCGTTTCCCTCCCCAAATTGTAAGGATTTCTTTATATATTTTGATTTAAACATTTTTGAATTTGAAAATCTTAAATCTTAATGTGTCTGAAAAACTGCAATATTTTCTATTTCAAACTATTTCTGTGCAGATTTTTCTAAACAATTTTTAGATTTTTAATGGAATTAATGAATTTCTAGATAAGTTCCTAGATTTTTTAAATTGTAATTTTTGGAGATTCTAAATTTCTCATACTGCGAATGCGAATTTTATAAGCTCAGTTTATCTTTTCAAATTTCATGTCTTATATCTGATTAAAAGTGCATATGAAAACACTGAAAAATGCATATATCAATCACTGTTAAAGATATATAAATCATTTATTAATCTCCTATTTTACCTTTTTATATTAATTTAAGAACTAAATGAAATTAATAGTATATTCACGCGCAATTATTCATTTACTTACATGTTGTACAGAAAACACTGTTTAAGTGTAAAATGAAGATGATTACCCGATTGTTGTTACAATATATCTAATGATTTGTTATATTTTCTTCTATATGCAGTAACGAATTACATTACACATTATGTATTATAACAAGAGCACGAATTTACAAAATCTGTAATATTCGTAAAATTGTGCAGTTAAAAGTTGTTCAAGTACAAGTACAGTAACAAGTATCTTGTTTAAATCTCCGATAATAGAGAACATCTTTCTTTTAAATAATTTGTTTAATTGTATCTACTAGACAATAAATTTGTCTCAAATACTTCCATATATTTTCCCGAATCTATTTCACAGATTTAAATAAAAACTTTAACATACATGTATCATAAATGCAATAAATAATTAACTGATATAAACACATTTTTTACTTTAATATCGACGTTTTTTCGTATAAATATATATTCTAATAAAATGTAAATTATAATTACATGCAACACATATTTGTGTGTCTTATGTATATGTATGACACATACATATAGCTATATAAAGTAATGTAAAGTAAAAGAGTAAATAATATCATAAATTTGCAAAGAAATATTTATTTGCTATCTTATCATTGCATTTATATATAATTAGTAAATAAATATGCTGTACATCTTGCAATATATTCATAATCATATTTAAAAAAAAATGAATATTATATATATATACAATGTATTTTTTAAAATTAAATAACATTGTTAAAACATTTGCACGATTGATGTAACATCATAACCGAAAAGTACTAAGATATTTAGATAAACTTTAGACATCCATTGGAAAAGATCGTTGCAGCTGAAAAGGATAAAATGTATTCATAAAACTATTGTAGAAAAATATATGAAATTAAATTCAATTTTCAGATTATTATGAGGAAAATGAGAAATTTTAATATGATCTTAATATAATCGTCTTATTGTACTTCATGTTCCAATTAACTAAATAACTTACAGGATAAGAATTTCGAATTTAATAGAACTGCAAAAACCTGCAATATTTTTGTAAAAGGTTTGATTTGCTACTTGATATTTCCCACGTGTTGCGATTCTTGCCATTATCTTATATCGATTAATAATGTCACCATGATCTTTGATAATAGCACGTATTGTATTCAAATTTCTAAAAAAAAATAAATAGATTTAAAAGTATTAATTACAGTGTTTAGTGTGTTAATAAATAAAATAGTTATTATAATTATATACTAATATGATAAAATATTTGATCTCGTAAAATATACTAATATTTCTTTCAAATGTTCTATGAATATAATATAATAGTAATTTTTATAGTTTACGCTCATTATCTTTCTACTTTTTAATCTAATAATCTATCAAATCAGCGAAAGAATTAATAATTAATTATAAACAAGATGTAGTAAATTATAAATAAAATAGAAATATATAAAATTAAGCGATTTTCAAAATATTTTCTTACGATTAATTTTATGATCGTTTATGTTAGATTGTTTGATTTACCTTATTACTAACATCATAGTCTTAGGCATTGATTTCAACACAGTTGTTATTTTATCGAATCGTTCCTGCACCTGTTTTTGCATATATTCATCTAATGTCGTATTGCTCGAATGTGATGTAAAAGAAATCGTATACGGTGCTTGGGTTAACATTTCTACTAGCAATATGTAATCTAAGATAAGGTATTAAGATTATAAATTAAGATTATATATAACCTTAAGAATTTAAAAAATAATTTATATATAAAATATAAATTTGTATGTAGATATACAATATATTTTCAATCAATAGAAAATAATCAATAGAAAAATCAATAGAATGTGAAAATCTAGGATTTCTTAAAAACTCATGGATATAAGATAAAAAACTATAATTGCATAATATGCATAATAAGTTATGCCTAATAAGAAATATAGACAATGATTACTATACACTCACCTTTTACATTCAGATCATTCGCAAGAGTTTTCAAGGAAATGTCATTTCTTAAAACTAATGATTCCCAAAAATTGCATAAGGTACGTCTTACATTTTCCGGTATGTATTCGTATAAACCATGATCCAATATCACTATTTCTGCCTTTTTATCCTTCCCCTTTCTTACAAAAACTGCGCAGGTCAAAATGATCAATAAATTATATTATGTTTTTTATTATCAAGATTCGTGGCATTTCTCTCATATGATCATATTGAATTATAACATGTGCACTAGAAGTCTTAAATTTAGTAATATTATAATCGATATTATTTTTTTTATTTTAATATTAGAAAAATGATACCATTTCCTGGATGTGGATCAGCATGCACAAATCCAGTGTGAAATATTTGTTCTCCCATTAAAGTAAGTAATTTCTTATCAACATCCGCAAGATCTAAACCTTGAGCTTTGATGCCTTCTATATCTGTTACTTTAACGCCATCGATCCATTCTGTTACAAGAATTCGCTGAAAAATGTAAAAGAACATAAAATTAAAACGGAAGAACAATATCTAAATAAATAACGAATATAAGCTTAATTCATAGTCTGAAACAATGTGGTACATTGTTTTTAATCTTGTCTTTTCTCTGTGATAAATGTATCGATAATTATGATCATTAGCGTATTTTTAATGCTTTATTGTAGTTCTAGTTATTTTCTTAAGTTTTTAAAAAACTTTTAGTATAGATTGAAGATAAACAAAAAAATTAATCTGACTATAAATATCACCCTAAAAAAATATATATATGTCGATAAGTAGAGCGATAGACGATAAATAAAAGAACAACCTTAGTACTAAGATCCCAATAAACTTTTGGCACATATGCATATTTGAATTTCTTTAAATCTTTAGCGCATTGTTCTGAATTCTTCCCTTCGTTTTCGAAATCCAATTCCATGCGTAATCTATCAAAGATTTCCTACAAATTGATAAATCTTTCTAAGATAATAGAAAAAATTTAAAATTATATATTCGAAATATAATTAATTATTATATGCAATATTCGCAAATATATAACAATGAAAATATGTTATATGTTACCGTAAATATCCAATGCAAATCAAATTTTGGATGTAAAAACGTAATAGCTTTTAATAAGTAAACTATTCCTTTCAAGTCAGATATAAATCGATCCTGAAGATTCATATATTGTACTTTAATAGCCACTTTATTTCCATCCAAAGTGACACCTTTGTATACCTGTTCAATAGAAAATTAACGATACATCAATATAGAGAGAAATAACTTTTTATAAAAATCCCATAACGAATTGTAGTGATGTTATAATCTAAAAAAACACATTCTGTATACATTTTTAATACCTGAGCTAAACTGGCAGCTGCAATTGGTTCAGGTTCAATCTCGCGTAACATTTCTTCAGGTTTTTTGCCAAATTCTTGTAAAAATATCTCGTCCACATCATCCTTTTTCTGAGTTAAACATTTGTCCTTAATTAAACATCAACAAACATAAGAAATGATTACTATTTGATCATAATTGGAGAATTACAAAAATATCTATGTAAAAATGATAAAATAATACCTGTAATATTGATAAAGTCTCGGTATATTCTTTTGGTAAAATATGATTGACTGCTGCTAAACCTTGTCCAACTTTTATGTAAACTCCACCATTTCGCATACATCCGTGGATAATTCGATCAGCGGACCTTTGATGAATTTCTGATTCTGTATAACCCATTATGGGCCCAATCAGATAATCTATAGATATCGTCATGCCGATTCCAATTGATCTTGCAAATCTAATCGAACTTTCCGTGATGCATTTTACATCTTTCCTTCTATTTGAAGGTAGAAGAGCGTAACCAATGGTAAATAGCGTCGCTCCTATAATAATAAATAATAATGATACACAATTATTTAATGATTTAATTATTTCAATGATTTAATCATTAATTATTTTTTTAATAGAAACTCAATATTAACAAAATTATTATAAGAAATTAAAATTTTCTTTACAATTAAATATGAGAACATTAAGTGATTTCTTATTTTTTTTTTAATCAATTGTATATGTTCTAAAGCATTTTTAATTGCAATTTAACTATTAAAAAATTCAATATTATTTTGCGTAAATTCATACTTCAGTTCTCATTAAAAATATATCATCGGATATAAAAATTATATCGTAAATAAATATTTCGATAGACATACCTGTAACGACAAATTTAAAAGATTTAGAAGATAATTGACGAATTGTAGAATTTTTGATGGAGGTTATACGATATAGCAACCCTGTTGATAGCATTTCCACTAATTAATCAACTATTTCTGTCTAAGTTCACAAATATGATTATCTATCGCAAGTTATCGCAAATTTATGAATTCAATTTTGCAAGTGTTATTCGTTGCTCTGTAACAAGAAAAACGAGTACATTGTGTGCATATTAATATGTAAGATAAGTAATAACTAATATATAATCAATCTTTTATATACATAACATATGTTGAAATAGAACAATACACATACTAGAAAAATTGGAAGCATTTCTACAAAAATTTATATCATTTTTATGTGAATAGGAAAACTTTCGCGTCTTTTTCAGTTATCACGGATTATATTTCTATTTATATATTTTAATATCAAAATCGAATATATTTAACATATATATAGATGAAATAGAAATATATCATTATTTTAATAACGACATTACACGATACATGTATTAATACTATATTTTGCAATATAACTGATACAATAATTATATTTCGTATATTTTTTACAATATATTATATTTTAAGTTTTTATTTTAGCATATCTGAAATCCACGTTGCATTCGGTACCTTCGGTAACAGAAACTGAGTTTTTGAGAAAATTAGCCATTTCAATTCAAGTAATATCTTTTCTGTCTACTTCTGAACTGCATTTATTGCGTGATCTCTTCATATGAGCGGTATAACTCTAACATCGAAGGAATCTCTCAATGTCATCGAAAGTTAACAGGAATTTACAATGACTACAGAAGAAACCCTTATTATGAATACGTGATTGTTCTCGGGGCAATCATATACTCATAAACTTTATTGTGCCACTTTATTTGACGTGAAGAAGAAGGGCACGATTCGCATTGCGCAATAAACGCGTGAACGCCTACATTGAGCGTATAGCACTATAAGAAGAAGAATATACGTCATGCGTGCTTTAATTTATTTGTTAAAGTCATTTCAATCTTGTCAATCTTGCCTTCCTTCGTTCAAAATTATATTTGTCAATCATGCTTGTACGTATCTACATAAATATATACATGTGTACGTGTGTAAGTAAATTAGACAACAGACAGACATTTGAAACGTTATCAGCACAATTTTTTCATGATCAGTATTACGTATTTGGATCAACATACTAATAAAGATGATCGCCTACGATTAGCTATGCTTATCATTAGTACGTTACACAGAGTTCACAGATTTACATACATATGAAGCATATGTATGTAATAAATGTAACAATAATTATATTTCTATTATCTTAAAACAAAAGAACAAGAAAGAGAGAGAGAGAGAAAGAAACAGAATATCAAACCAGTTCTTTTCTATATCGATACAATATATGTAATGAAACACGAAAAAGACCCGATATCTTGCCCCCCTCTCTCTTCTCGTTTCTCTGATCCCCCTTCTCTCTCTCTCTCTCTCTCTCTCTCTCTCTCTCTCTCTCTCTCTCTTTTATAGCATATTTTTTAGAAAAACATGTATGAAATATGCATTTTGAGAACGAATATGCATGATGTATCTTATGTCCAGAGCACAAATGCCTGTACATTTTACATTGAGCAGCATATAGGATTAAATTCTCTGATTTTTGGAAAAACGCGCAAACTTTACTTTACAAGAAGAGGGAACTCGGAAAAGAATTGCTCTGAAAAAATCCGGCGATGCCGGATGAAGAAATGCATGTGGGCAAGTGAGCAAGTGAGCAGAAATGGTCGAAAGGAGGGAAAGAGAGCGTGGTGATAAGAGACACTTGCGGTCATCATGGATAGCTGGCGTGATGATTGGCACCTGAACCGTACTTTGAGTGCCCCTAGATGCCGCAGGCTAGACATTTTCATCGGCATTTCGTTCGCCGCAGGCTGGTCGCACTCGACGCAACGACGTTGTTTAACTTTTCCGTTCTGCGAGATGCTGCGATTCCGGAGATTATTCCCGCAGCCTTGCTCGATCATAGGAATGGTGCACGTGCCGGCACTCCCCGGTACAATAAACTCGTGGACTTATCCGGATCGCATGACGTAATTCGATTTCGGAGCGTGTGCTCCATCACGCTCGATAGCTTGATAGAGCTACGGTCACGTGGTGTATCAATAACGAACTAGTCGACAAAGTCTGCCTCTTGTCTCTTTCTTTTCTTCTTTCATTTCTTCCGTGATATTTCCTGGAGATCAAGCTCTAAGATATGCGTGTTTGTGCATTCAGGAACGCCAAGATACAAAGGCTGCACCGAGAGGATCGTGGAGAGTGCGGTGAAAGAGGCGTTAATCTACGCCGAGTCTTGCGTGGTAAATTCTATTGTTGTTACATACATTAATAACACGGACTCTGTTATGTATACACATAAAACAGATTGTACCTGTGGAGTCCTCAAAGTTCGGTAAAGATATAGGAATATATCAAGAGACTATGAAACATAACACGTTTAGTTTATCTCAATGCTAAGCAATCAGATACGAGTCGCAGCAGAATTAATAAATTTATAAACAAGGAAATAATAAATCGCTAAAAGAATTTCTTGGTATTGATTCAATATTGTTTATTCGTGATAAATATAATGATTGCTTTTAAATGGCAATATATAGGTAGCACATCTATTAAATGAATGATGAAAAGAAACTCGGAGATAGAGGAATAAACAGAGAATAAGAGAAACACAAAAACTGTAATTTTATATTTTGATTTATAATTATGCCTATCTGTAGAAATATTCCATCCATAGCTTGAATTCTTATGTATTTCTAGGATGGCATTCTACTTGAGAATATGCACGATATTCCTTATGTTAAACAAAAAGATCTGTCGCCGGAAACCATTAGCATGATGACAAGAATATGCACAGAAGTTAGGAAAATCGCACCGCTAAATATCGCATGTGGCATTCAGGTACGAGAGAGCGAGGGAAGGGGAAGAAAGAAAGAGGGGCGGAGATCAAGGCAAAACATATTCTTCTTATCTAATTTGCAATCGTTGAATCATATAAACAAAGTTCATTTCTTTTTGCAATTCTTTTAATTGATATTAAATGTAATGATTTATTAATATTAATATTAATTAATTAATTAATGTTTATTCCTATATTTATTTTACGTTTACCTACTTAAAATAAAATTCATTATTTAGTTATATGTAATATTATCGAAAAATCGACATAATTAAATTTATAACAAAGCTATCGATTTATCAATGATTATTCCATCGATATTGAATTTTATTGATATTGAACCGAATTATTGATGGGAAATTATCATATTTATGTATCAAATTTATTTGTATATTTATTTGTTTTTTTATTTATTGTAAATTATTGATATCAAGAAAAGAGAATCATCTTATTATTATTAATATTAATCATTTTATTAATATTAAATTAATAATAGATTAGTCAGAATCCTGAACAGAATATTTTTTGATTAACTGTCATTAAATGTTTTAATGGTTTGAGTATTAATTGACATAGATTCTCGCGGGATGCAACAAAGAAGCAATCGCAGTTGCTAAGGCTGCCAGATTGCAATTTATTAGAGCCGAAGGTTTCGTCTTCTCCCATATGGCTGATGAGGGCTTTATCGACGCAAACGCTGGAACTTTATTGAGGTACAGAAGGCAAATCGATGCGGAGGAGATTCTCGTTTTTGCCGATGTCAAGAAGAAGCACAGGTAAAATGTCCAACTAATACAGTTCAATCTTCTCTTTTTGCTTAATCTCGAAATAAAAGTTTGCGAGATTGCATTAAATCACAGATAATTATTAATCACTATATGTAAGAGAGAATATCGCAAAATTATCTTGCATCTTGTGCTATTTTCACAAAAACAAGTTCACCTTCACTTACGTAAGTAGGATGCATGTGCAGATACCGTTCTGCCTCGATGTTAAAAATAATACATCACTTAAAAGTAATTTTGCTATTGATTAAACGAGTTCTAAAAGTTCTAAGCGTAGAAATATTTGGAACTATATATGTATATTAAGGGAATGCATGTAAACAGGAAAAGTGCAAATAAAAATTTTGCCTGCCACTAATTTTGAGATCGCTAATGGGTACACCTTCCAATCGAAAATGTTAGCGATGGAATCTGCTACGTAAGGATTCTTAAGAAATCTTATATATCTCAATTAAAAATATTAATATATGAGAAGAAACAATAATATATTGATGATTTGATGTACGCATTGATATACCATATACCAGCGCCATGCTTTCATCATAATTCTATTTCACCAGAATTATTATATTTTTCACTATCCTTCCTTGATATTTTTACAGTTCGCATGCGATTACTTCCGACGTGAGCTTAGTGGAAACAGTAAAAGCGGCGCAATTTTTTTTAGCCGATGGTATTATACTGACCGGCAACGCAACTGGTCAGGAAGTAAACATGAAAGATCTTACAGGTATCTTTTGAGACATTTATGTTACAAATATTTATTATCCCGTGTAGAGTGATTCTGTGAAAAAGACATATCGACATCTCTATATCGATATCTCGGCGGCTAATCTAATTAATGCTATGTGTGTATAAACCAGCAATACCAACATTTACAAGACAAGTTTTTATCGAACCGGAAAGTAGTATTGTAAATAATTAATCATTGCTTCAAATCAGCTTCGTTTATATCATATTTTCCTATCATCAACCATGAAGGAGTTACGTCGTTTAGATAGCGTGACTCACCTTATATGCAATTACGTCATTCACTGCCGTGGTTCTCACACGCAAAATGGTACCTCTTGATGATTAGAGATATCGATGAAAACACTGTCAAGTTCAAGAAGCAAATCGATACGTTCTGATATTAATATCACGTATCAATCAGTGTCGGATAATTATAAGTAGTAATTTAGCAAAATTTCGTTCATATTGAATAGTATCGGAATTCGGACATATCGATACTATTGTGCCTCGATACCATCGCTAGCTGCAGGCATATAGATAGATTTTGCGTGAAGTAGGCATGTGGACGCTATTTTATGCTTTGCAGAAGTGCGAGAGTGTGTCGCGGCGAGGGTACCGGTGTTGATCGGCTCAGGCGTGACGTTGGACAACGTAGATAATTACGCGGAGGTGGCGGACGCGCTAATAGTGGGCTCGCACTTTAAAACGGCTGGCCGATGGGAGAACCCGCTCAACCCAGAGAGAGTCCGCGCGTTCGTCGGACATTTAAAAAGCCGACGGCGATGATTGTATGACGACACACGAGCAGCGAACAGGAAAACCGAGAGTACCGACCAGCCACCTACGAGGAAACGGCAGCTGTTCAACCAGCTGAGCGGACTCCCACCTTCGATCGGTTTCTCACTTGCTATCAGGATTGAATAGCGCGTATTTGCGGAGCGGGTATCTTCTGGCCCCTGGCAGACTATTCGCAGCATCGCGAAGAGACATCAATTTGGGGAATTATTTTATTCCGTAACATTTGCATTTGACTATGATAATCGCGGCGTAATCAGTATATGTATATATATATGGAATATATATGATGGGATATATAATTTCTTTCCTACTGCAAAATATTGTTAATATTTTTAATAAATAATGTTTATAATTTTAATGATTTTCATCTTTTCCATCAGCCACTTCACTTTTAATATCTCTAATATTTTTCTTTATTTTTTTTTGAGGGCTTCCATTCCTTTTATTTCAAGTTCCTTTATCTTTTCTCCGTAACTTATTTTTATCTGCGCAGGGTCTTCACTACTAAAATAGTTTATTACTAAAATAGTTATATACTTGGCATTATCAAGATCAAGGTCTTCTAGTACATCTCATTATTTTGAAAATATCCGGAAAATTGTGTAACTATTAAAAAAAGATTTACATTCGTAATTGAGAAGAGAAGACAGAATTGTAATAAAGTATCAAATTTCAAATAAAATTCTGTCTCTGAAAACTTGAAATAAAAGAAATGCAAATGCCACGAGAATGGGGGAAACGAAGTAAATTTTTCTCTTCAGAAGGCTGAAGAATCTTTCTTCTCTCATTTTGTAGACCAGGGAAGCATCTCTCAGAAATCCATTTCATCCTGCAAGATCCTTCACCCTCTCAAACTACATACCTGACATTGTTCTACGAAGTACCCCCACCAAGCTGACATTGTCTTTCCTCTGTTCACCCTCGCATCCCGGTGCCTGCGTTTCCCCCTATCCGCAGATCCTCTTACGTCTCGGTCCCCTATTCGAAAACCTTTCCTTGCCGCTCTATTCCCCTTCACTCGCCGCGTCCCTTTGCGCCTTTTGCTTTCGTCCCTCCTCATCCCTCTCTCTGCGAGCTCCTCCTCATCCCCTCGCTCGCCTCAATTCCTTCCTCTTTCCGCTCACCGTTGTAGAACACCGCGGACCGCCAGCCAGCCAACAGTCGAAATCAGCTGACGGCGAGCAGTTGCTACCACGGCTCCTCAAACGCGATATCGCTTAGGCAAGTTATCTCTTACGAGCTCTTCCAATCATCTCGTTGATGCATTTTCATGCATCAACTTTCTCTCTCTCTCTCTCTCTCTCTCTCTCTCTCTCTCTCTCTCTCTCTCTCTCTCTCTCTCTCTCTCTTTCGTATTTCTCTCTCTCTCTCTCTCTCTCTCTCTCTCTCTCTCACTCTCTTTCCGTCTGTCTGTCTTTCTTTCTCTCCTTCCTTCCTCTCTTTCTCTTTCTGTCAGTTTATTTTTTCTTTCTCTTTCTACGTCGTTACAGTTCGTTAAAACTCTGTTCCGCTTTCGCACTACAAAAATACTTTTCGAAATCGAGACGTAATCGTCGATCAACACATCACAACGATGAACAAGTTTTCCGTTAACTATTGTTTTATTATTCCGTGGCATAATCGCCCGTGTTTATGTCGCATGATTTCGACGAGGACCGACGATTGATGAGCGAGCGATGAGCGAGAGAGACGCGTAAAAGAAAGGAAACTGTGGAAATACAGGAACGCTATGGAGAACAAAAGTCGCGAGATTCGCCTGGACGTGTTCCGATATAAGTGATGAGTTTTTCTGGTTGTGCGTTAATGCGTTCGTTGAAGCTTGCGCGTTACAGGAAGTGTGCAGGGAAGTGAGGGAAATTGAGGAAAGGGAGAGGAGGGAAAACGAAGCGTTTGCGCGCAACGAAGTGAACCGATACTGAGACAGCCTGACGACGAATATGTTTATTTTCTTTATCGTGCAATGAGTTTTATTTTATGATCAATGCCCTCTACCAGCGAAAGCAAGATAATTTTTCGGAAGGAATAGAGGATCGGAAAGGCAATAAAAATAAAAGAAAGACGACCACAAAGCATTCCGATAAGTTTATATCGAATTATTCCATCGATAAATTATTTACTCAGAGCTTATAAAATTATCTTATGTAAAAGTAAAATTTGTAGCCGAAAGTAGAATTACGAAAGAAATAGATTTTCAAAACAATGGAAGGTGACAAAGGGAGAGACGATATAGGAAAAGAAGAAGCCTACTTTGGAATGTACTTTGTTCTCAGGTTTTTGGAAATAGTTCTTTGAAAACTCTAAAACTTCAGAAATATTCCAATTCATTCGAGCTATTCAAACGGAAAAGTTATCTTTGAGTCGAGTCATATATCCTCACACGGTTAATGTAAAATTTTTAGAATTTCACTGAACTCGCTGCTTCGAAGGAAGAAAAGTCAGAAAAATATTGGTATGTCTTATTGTGCATATGATTGTAGGATCATTATCAATTTTTATTTCTAAGAAGATTATTCCCTAAGATGTGAGCGAAAAGGAAAAATCAGCACAATGGAAAGAACAATGTAAACATTATTTCGAGACAACTCGGATCGATCGATTAGAAATCGAGCTTTATCGTTATTATTATTATTAAGTATCACTCGTCACAATTTTACATTAATTGGATATCTCTTGTATTATGTGTGCAAGACTTCGCGAAACGGATAAGATTAAGTATTTTAATCTTACGGATACTATATAACATTGCTACTCGAGTAATAGCACGGAATCCGAAATGATATAAGTCAGTCAGCCAATTGTGGCATAAAGCTGGATGATGTCACGCAAACATAAATTACACAATAATTCTTTTCATCCCGTCAGCGATGAGCATACGAATGCTCGTATCGTTAGATAATTATGATAATCATCTTTTTAATTAAAAATGCTTATAATTATTTGTTTGGAAATAATATTTCCATAGGGAATAGGTTATTCTAAAATTAACATTTTCCCTCGATTTATCCATTTTATTTATTTATCTCGTGAAGAAAAATCGAAAGTCTATCTAGCAATTATTTGCTTATCATTTTCCTTATTTCTAATAAATTCGAGATATTTTTATCATGTCACAAGAGAGATTCGAGGCTCGGTAAGTAAATACAGAGTAACCGTGAGCACCATTCCGTGCTCTTTGTGTCTCCGATAATATATTGAAACACTCAATATATTATCTAATTTGAGATCAGGGAGCACTCATTCTATGTATCGCATTTTTATTTATATATCTTAATTCCGTATTTTATTTTTGATGTGCGTGTATGTAATTATTTCACGTTGGTTTAACAGAAGAGAGAAAGAGAGCAAAGAAAAAAAGAAACAGATTACAAGTGTGCGTATCTGTCAATACGGACATTTACAGTTACGTACTTGACGCATCGTTATGCACTGAGGAAAACTCGCTGAGAGAGGACTCGTTGCTCTTCTCGGCAGAGAGAAGCAAATTCGAGATCAAGGTCGCCGTGATCGTCTCGTTCATCCGCCCACGAAATCACGTCGAGATTATACAACAGTGTGAGAGAGAAAAAGAGAGGGAGAAAGAAAGAGATGAAAGGAAAAAGCAAGGACGAGAGGAAGGAAAACAAAATAGAAAGTTTGAATAAAATGCAGCTTAATCCAAAAAAATCTGGTTTAAAATCTAAAATCTGAGGAAGGCTTTTAAAGATAGCCTAACGTTCGAGTCTCTAGGATCGAGACGTCGGCTGATAATCATACAGAAAAAACAATGTTTACAAACTATGAGTGAATTCTACATGAAATCTGAGACTATAGATTGTAGATAAAAAATATTTTAACAAATCATTAATCTAATACGTTGAAATGATTTTTTTCAAAGTAATAATATCTATGCTCGTTCCAATGTTTCTATTCTTAGAAGCAGCTCTATTATTAACTATCCGTAGAGTTAAGATTAAGGCAGTTTTCATATCGTCTCATTTTTTCTGTATGAATATTTTGTAATATTTTATTTTTTTTTTAGATTCTTTGTAAGAACATTTTGATAAAAAAAAGATATAATATTAATTCTCTATTAAATCTCTATTTAAATTAAGTTTAAATTAATTCTCTATTTAAAAATATTGCTTGACATTTCCGACACAGTGAGAGAAAAGAAGAAAAAGCAATTTATTAGCTAAATAATTATTAGACATTATCGGAATGAGTTTGTATGACATGCAGTAGAGAGATAAGAAATTAACTGCGCATTTTGCGCTTCCATTACTGTTAGATTAAGGAAAAAGGAAAATATGTTCATAAATTTGTTTGTTCTACCGTACATGATAGTAAGAAGTATACTTTAAATAAAATTTAATAAAATTTGTTAATAAATTCTGCATTTCTGATATCTTAGAAGGCAAAGGAATGCATCTAATTCTATATCATTTAATATCTATAATATTTCATGAAAAAATATTATTACGGATAACAAAAAAGCAATTTAATAACTGTATATTTTAACCTTTTTTATATCTTTAATTAAAAAATAAAAGCAATATGAAAAATATTAATTCTTGTTTTGATAGTACACTGATGTCTTTATAATAAAGATTTTTGCTTTAGTATTGTAAAGAAGAGATAAAAAACACATATATGCGCGCGCGCGCGCATACACACACACACACACACACATACACACACAATCTTGGCATTTAATTACTACCAGAATTATTTTGATACTCAAGAACGTTTAGTTCATTTATTTTTACTTTGATCAATTTTTTTGTTACAGACGGATTAAACGATTCAGGTATGTTGAGTAATTTTGTCGGTTATTTGCTTGGAACTAACTATTCCGGTACACAAGATTCACTTGAAGAGGATCCTCGAACACGAGGAATAACACGCAGATTCAAACAAGTAGAAGTTGAGGACAATGAATGGATCCTCATTGACCGAACTGGTACATAATCTACCGTTTTTTAATTTAACTTAAAATGGCATATATTAAATTGAATGTATATTAAGTCAATACGTCTTGCTTGTATATTTAAGATATCCTTTTTCTCTTAATACTATTCTTCAATTTCTGGTTTTTTTTGACTTTATTTTCATATATGTCAAGATATGCCATATTATATTAATTATATTGATACTCTTTTTCTAGTTGAGGGTACACTGGAGGAGCCGTGGTACGAAATGCCACCTGCAGTGTTCACGCAAGAAGGGCCCATAAAAGTGGCAACCTCACCTATGGAAAATCTGTTAATAGAACACCCTAGCATGTCTGTCTATTCCGTCATATCGAGGACAACATCGTCTCCCATTGTTTCACCAGACACACCGCCACCTTCGCCAGATGGATGGGTAGACGATGATGAAGACATCAATATTTTTCAAGATAATATTTTCGAAAATATTCTCCCGGCACCGCCACCTAATCTCTCGTCCTCCACACCCACATTAGGCGCTATGTCCATGTCTCTGAATTACAGTCCAGAAATTACAGATCGAAGTAATATCGACGAATTATCGCGCAGGGTTATCGCAGAATTACAAGCCATCCACAATAACAGATTGACCGCAACCGATAGTAATGTAGTTAAGATTGAGAAACAACTTCACTCCGCTCAGGAACGAGCTCAACAGGTATAGATTAATATTTATAATATTAATATATGTGCATGAAACATTCTAAAAAACTTTCATACAGGAAGATAAAAGATAATAAAAAATTGTTATTGACAAAAATTAATATGTTAATATGCATCAATTTCTATATCAATCTTGAGATATCCGTAATATCTCAAAAACTTTTGTATTTTTACAATTTGTGAACAGAAATTTCTATAAATTGATTAAATATACTCAAAATGTTTTTTTTTTATTAAAAAATTGTTTATGAAACTCTGTTCCTCTGTAGGTGCTAAAAAAGTATTCAACTCAAAATCTTAAGAGATCCCGTCTGGAAAGAAGCAACAAAGTATATCAGACGAAGGGCAAGCGACTTCGTCGTCAGGACCATTTGTGCATTCGTAACAGTGGCGCCAGTAACAACCGGAAATGCTAGTCATCCGATCTCAGGCCAAGCTGTACTTAACTTCTTAAAACGCGATGACCAACGCTGCGAAAACTAGCTCGGTGAAATTTCGTTGCAATAATGAACAGGCCAACACTATATTTATTTGACTGATATAAGATTTTAATGGATCTAGAAATTCTTGAGTGAGAGTCTAGCTGCTGCTGAATTTTCGATATTTTAGCTCTGAAAAATAAGTATTGTGTGCGTGATTTTATTAATACAATCAAAACTTCAAATCAGAATTTTTTCTATAAATTCATCAAAGAATCTATATATTTAATATGTTTGTTCAAGTATCTTCATATAATCAATCAAACAGTCGGATAAAAAAGATTAAAAGTCTAAATGACGCAAACTCTCACTCGAGAATTCTTAATTGTTTCATTATAAAGACTAATCTTATTATGAATTTTTCAACATCAAATTTTTTTGATCCATTATCATATCTTAGATGCATGAATCAAGATGTATGAGTCAAGTGCTCCTCAAAACTGACATGCATATGCTTATTATTAATCTTAATTTATTTTTAGCTATTTATTAAAGTAAATATAATATAAATAAAAAAATTGCTTATGACAAATGCGTTTCAGTTTATAACAAATTCTGTTTTTCAAAGTAATAATCTGTTTTAATCTCATCTGTTTCACTATTTTATTGTTTCATGACAATTTTTTGCTATAATGCGTTCATATGAATAGACAGATGTAATGGAGTTTATTGTAACGAAATTTTACTTGTAAACGCGTTTTCAATTTAATTGTACGAGCGAGTAGAAGTGTGTACGTTTGGCGATTAGGATTATAACACGCATATATTCACACACATATACACGCGCGCAGATACACATACAAATCGAGTGACATGTTTAACTCTTTCTACAAAACTTCATAAATATTTTAACGAAAATGTTTGACGTGATAATGCTCTTCTACTGTTTTACTTTTTATTCTATCGTCGTTATATCTAATTTCATTTTAATGTAATCCTCTATAATATCTCAATTACAGTTTCTTTTTATAATAAATAAATAAATAAATTCTTTTTTATAAAAGAAAAGAAAAAATAAATGTGTATGCAATGATCTTTGAACTATTCGCCGACATTGAAAGTATTAAATAAACAAATCAAATAAAACAAATGAAATAAAATAAAAATTTTTTTCTATAACAAAATATGGTTTGTATTTATCCTAATAAATAAGAGGAGACATTGTTATTTAAAATATTATTCTTTGAGATTCGTGGCCTTATACCATTAATCAAAAGCAATATTTGAAACATATAATTTTATCTCGAAAGGATTAACAAAGTCCTCGAATAAACAAGTCACAAGAATGTAATATCGTTATCAGTATCGTTAGATATATTTGATAGATATACTTGCTTCGTCTAACTTCATTTAAGTATATAACATTTAATTATAATTATTTATTGGATACAATTGCATAATGTACATGTGTGTGTGCGCGAACCAAATTACAGAAGGCACACACTCTGAAAATTATTCTATATTTCTTGCATTCTGTCCTTTGGTTCTTAGCGAAAATATTATTATTAGATCTATTTTATATGTTTTACAATCCCATATATCTACAGATCATGAATCCTTGGATTCCCAGATTCGTGAATTATCGAACCACATTGGATTCAAATTCTGAGATCCTCGATTTATGCTATTCTCTAATAGAGTTCTATCTGGATGATTTAATTCTTGAAATCTCCGATCTTCAGATCTGTGGATTGTACTTGGATTTTACAAGTCATTGGGATATAGATCTATGGTGTTTTCGTCCACAGATCATACTTTTCTGGGATTCTAACATCCTTAAGTGTTATACATACCGTAGGATCGATGCACTACAGAAGAAGATATCGTAATGTACTATACCGTTTTATAGTTGCCTATTATTAATATTGCAGAGGACACAGTGTTACAAAATAAAGAATTCCTCTCAACGAATAAATGTTATTGAATCATTTTCTCAACATTTCTATTAACCAGTAATTCAAAAATCATACAATTTTTTTTAGTTTCTTTTGCTAAACGCTTTAATAATTTTGCAATCTTGATTAATTTCTAGTGTACCTATATTCAGTACTATCCTGAATACTGGAACTATTCTGGAACATTTCCATAATTTTCCAGTATTCCAAAATATATATATATAAATATAAAAATTTAAGATACATAAATTTATATGAAGAGATTTATATATATGTACATATATGTATGTATGTACATATCTAAATAAATGAATCTATAAGATATTTAGTTTAAATCATTATACAATTTTACAGAATACAATCAAATAGCTTAAAACAGCGATAATAAAGGGCAAAATATAAAATTTTTAAAATTGTATTTAATGTTTCGTCACAATTCATGGTCGAATGCACAAAATCCAGTACGAAAATTAATCTAAGTTTTAAGAATAATCCAATCCTTTTGAAACGAAGACATTACTTGTGAGGAACGTGTATTTGCTGCATGCTTCACAACATTCTTAGACCGTTATTCATAGTTCGTTCTTATTATAAAATAATCTTAAATAATGTCTTAAGACATTAATAAGATTCCGTGAGATTGATTTATCTATTCTTCTTATTTTAAATGAATCTTATTATAAATGCTTATGAATATTCTTAAAAAATTTGAAATTATTGTAGAATAATAGGAAATTAAATAAGATAAGAAGAATAAAAAGAATAGTGCTATGATGGATAAAGAGCCAATCCTGCATTATAAATTTTGTTCTTTTCTGGAAAAATATATAAACTTGCGTAACGTAAATATGAAAAAAATTTATTTTATTTTTTATTTCTATTAGAAGAGCGAATGTATTAAAATACTGACATATAACTTCGGTAAATTGAAATTCTAATGCAATAAATGCACGAAGTTCTATAAAGATTTTTATAAAAGATCCATAAGACATAAATTGAAGAATTAAAAGGGAAAAGAATGGCAAAGAGAGATAAAATCCTTTATATGTGACAGAAATTTCTCGCGCTGCGTGTTTTCACTGAGCAACAACAGAAATCCTTGGAATGCGAATACGAACAATCGAGAAAAATGAAAGACAAATTAAAGAATATGCTATGCTGTTTCATGAAGCGCGAGAATCTGCACAAAAGAACCTTGAACAACCTGGAAAACGAGAACAAGAAGTTACAATGTCTTCTAACTGAAATGCAACGTGAACGCACTCACATTGAAGTTATAAATAATAACAATGGTAAAAAACAGGAATATTAATAACTATAATTACTCGTTGAGTTCAAATTTCGATAAACTGCGATATGTCTGACTCATATATGTTTCCTAGATATGAAAATATAAAAATGGCAAATATAAACGAAAATTTCTCATAGCAGTGACAATTGAACTCATCGATATTACTGACTTAATTCCAAGTAGAAACTTTAAATAAATGCAGAGTAGTTTCCAAATTACAGAATGAAATCGATTTTTTACACATGCAAGTAACACAATTGAAAAATAAATATAATCAAGACATATCAATGTTGCAAGATAAATTTTCAAGAAATGAAATTTTCAAGAAAGAATATGTGGGATACGCAAAAGTAAGATCATTTTCAGTACTTATTTATTTTTTATTCTACATTTATATATTTATTGCTAAATTATTAAAATATTAAAATATCAAAATATTTTATATAATATTTTGAAATAGATTATATAATAATATTTCCAGTAATATGAACTGATTAGTGTTTATTAAATTAATCTTATTAGTGTTTTGTATTCTGCAATATATTTTATTTGTTTATTGTAAAGGAACAAAATGCAGAAGAAAAGGATAAATCAAGAAATGCAGTAAAACATCCTGCCTTTATGAATGAAAAAAGGAAAAGAAAGAGTTCATTTAAAAAGTAGGAAAATTTAATTAATTAACTTTTTTCTAATAATCATCAAATTATTGTTTAGATTAATTAACATTTTATCATAAAAATAAAAATTGTATTATATATGCAACTTTATTATATATGTAATAACTTATTGAAAATTTTCAAAGCGCGTATTGCGTTGAAATAATTTTTGGTTTATAAATATATATAATATTAATATATATAAATATATATATTTATTAGATATATATATATAACTATATATATATCTAATAAAAAATCATTAATCGATAAAATTATGTTTAAGGTTGCCTACTTCAAAGATCAACATTGTTAAAAAAAAAAGAAAATTATTTCAAGAAGACAAAGATGTTACAATTGATATTATTTAAACATGATATTAATTACATATTATTATATTATACAATATATCTGTAGAATCTTCATTATGATTTATATATTTTCTTATTACGTTAAAATTATGTTATATTTGTATGTTCAGTTTTCATTATATAAATAATTCGTTAATATTTCACTATGTACTTCTACGTAATACGATGTGATGTGTGCGTGCGCATGCACGCACAGAGAGAGAAAGAGGAAGAGAGAGAAAAACGAATAAAATTAACATAACATATACGACATAATAATACAAAATGAAAAAGGCATTGATATCTTACAAATAAGAAAAAATAAGTTATTTTAGTTTTGTTTAATCTAAAATCTTTAATTGAAAATATTACAATAATATTATTATTATATGTAAAATCTTTCATTATTATATATCATTTCTTTTCGAGTATTAATAATATTTTGCGCAAATATATCTATACTTATAATTAATTCGAAAGCTTGATCTTTTTATTTGCTAATTCGACGATTAAGAGAATTCCAACTGTTTGTATAGTCAATTTTCAAATGACCATACGTATTTAAATCAATATGTGGCGCTGGCATTACTTCCATGTATTTATCTTCAGTTACATGGATTGTATGTGGCAAGCTTCTTTCTTCTTGTGAAGGAAAACCTGAAAACAGTTCTACTAAATCAAAACTAAATCAATTGTAATAAATCAATGGAAAACAGGAGAAGACAAAAAACCAAGAGAAACTTCTAAATTATATGATTACAAAAAATATGTATCGTTATTTTTTGGAATATTTAAAACATTATTAATCTTTTTTCAAATGAAACATTTTACTTCCAGATAATAAATATTATATATCATTCATCATTATTTCGCAAATTATTTTGCGAATTATTATTATTGCATCACTCATCGAAAAATAGCAAGAAATTGGAAATAAATGGAACGAAAAATATTACAGATATATCTTTACATTTTTTTCCATAAAATTTCATAATTCACGAAAGTTTCAATCGTTACGGTACTCTTGAAATAAATTGCTATACGCCATGAATTTCGCGCATGATTTAATATCTAGGGGAGAAAGTCTACGCGAGACATTGTTGGAAATCATAATTACGCGAAGATCAATTGGTATAACGATGCGCGAATTCACGCGCAAATGCATCGCGACAGGGAATGTTTGCAATAGCGTGTCGCGCCATAAAACACTATCGTGTAACGACAGCACGTACAAAAACTTTCTAACGGATTAGAAATCGTTCGATTTCTCAAAGTTCATCGTAGATAAAAAACTGAAGAACGCATTATCGAATTATCGTTTTTTTTTTTTTTTCGAACAAAGCATGAATTCTATAAAATGAGAGGCGATAATTACAGAGATAATTAAAGTACATATGATCTCACAATTTGTAAATAGTACATGCTCGAATAGTACAGCAATTATATATTATAGAAATTATATTAAAAAATATATTCAAAGAATTATTTTTCGAGTATAATTTTAATATCTTAAGATCGATATGACTTATAATATAATGTCTTTTCCAAATTTTCGTACGTTATATTTTTAACATTATATTAAACTGCTGCTTTTAAAGAATATACAACAAAATCTATATTGAAACATTTTTTATAACAATTCAGCTAAAAAAATTTTCAATGCTGAAAATAAGTATTAAAGTATTAAACAATTTCTGATTAACTAGTTCTGGACTCTCTTTATCTTTTTGAAGCGTCTTACCAAGTACGGGTGCATAAACCGGAAACGGCGCAGCATAATCCATTCCCTCGTCCTCGTAGATAGCTTGTTGATAATAGCCATTGTTTGTTGATCTAATTGGTCCATGGTATAATTTCTGTATATATGAGGAATTATCGTTCTCTGGTTCTCTTAATGAAGAGGAAGTATGCCTAGAAATTTCATCAATAAATGAAATCAGCAAAGAACGAGTAAAATTCAAATAAAATTTACCAAATAACTGTCGAATGTGTGTAATTAAACATGCAAACTATTCTATATATAATGTACATAGAATTTCATATATGTATAGAGATATGAAAAATAGAAATGGTACTATTATTCATTTCTGAAAATATAGCGCAACAAATGTAATTGTAAAAGCCAAGATGACTTTGACTTTCCATTTATCTAAAATATTGCTGGAATTTGTGATGGAATTTATAATGGAATTTATGATTACCAATATTCCGAGCGTGTTCGCGTATTGCGGAAGGAACGTTCTTGAGTGGTAGGACGTCGCGGCGTTCGACGCGGTACGTCAGCAACGCTATGACGGCGTAGATAAGCATAGTTCTCCATGTCCCACGGGTCTATATAATGACGACCGCCACTACTTCCATAACTACCACTGGCAGTTGATCTTCGGGAATCAACAGAGCTCCAATAAATCGATGATTCTGCCGGCATTCTTTTTTTTCCTACTTCTTTAGAACGTCAAGATCTTAGGAAAATATTATTAATATTTTCTTACCATGTTTATATTATAAGATATTTCTATATTAAAAGTTAAATTAATTTTCTACGAATTTATTTTCTCGTATGTTTGTAAAATTATCTTACCTGATGATTAGAATCAATCTTTTTCTTTTTCTTTTCAACAAATCAGATGAATGTTGGAAATATATTTATCATATTTAACAAATATTTAATTTAATTCATTACAGCTTAATAATTATAGTTGCATCTGATATTAAAAGATCTGAGTTTTATATATCATATTTTTCTTTGTTATAAGAATGCCCGTCCACTTTTTTCACAAAATAATAATGTATTTTTTGTCACGAGTCGAGTTATTTATATCTTCTATAATATTAAATAAATTTTAATTAATTATTTACAATTTAGATCGTCGTTGTCGTTATTTTTGCACTTTCAATTTAATTGATCGAATTAATTCGATGGGACGCTTTTTCACTATTTTCCTATTCTTTTACGTATTGTGCGAGAGCGCTATGCACGCGCTATGAATGCAATTTCGCTTCTGCGATCGTAGAAGTAAAATGTTTTCCACTGCGCTCTTCATGGTGAAACCTCGTAGACTTTCACGCCCGTGCGTGAACTTCGTGGCTCAATCATCATATTCTGAATCCCATGACGGATGATACATCGAGCGGAACCAGAGCAACATGCACATGCATGTGTTACTCGAAGATGCACTACTTTCGCAACGTGTTCTTAGAAGATTTGAATTTTTATATGATCAATTTATTCACTTTCTGAAAAATAAATAAACTTCTATTTAGAAAATTGACAAACCAATTTTCAAATGGTTTTCATTATTTTATCTTTAGATTGAAATTTATAAGCAAATAGCATTTCAATTCACATTATAGAAAGTATTTAATATTATATTCTTACATTTTTTGGCTACATATTTTCTTGAAATTTTACATTCTTTTTGTTAGATACTTTGTTTGTCAGTCATTGGACTGCTACGCATAAAAATACTTTAGTTCATAATAAAAAGAGATTAAGGATTTCAGGATTAAGAAATAAGGTGCATATTGTTGCGTTTTTATATATGTAAATCAACTATTTAAATATGTGAATCAACAATATTTGGATATAGCTTCTTATTTATCCATATTATTTGTTCATCAAACAAATAAGTAACCTAAAGACAAAAAGGAATGGGTATGATGTCGTGTATAAGCTTAAATAAAAAATTATGCTAACATTTCATGTATATCTGTGTATAAGTGTGTCGTGTACGTATGTGTGTGCATGTACACAATTTATACATACAATTTATATATAATAAAATATCTCTCTTAATATTAGTCGAATATGAGAAGAAAAGCTATTATGTCATGATAATACCATTTAAATTCTCTAATCTTCATCTGGATTTACAATGATACCTATACATTTGTGCATACACAATTTTTGTAACATCTAATTTATTCGGCAATATTAATCATTAATAACAATAACTATTATTATTTTAATATCTATTTATTAATCTCTGTGGATTTTTCTGCCAGTGGATTTCCCAATGCATATATATATCTAAAAACAAGAAACAAAATTCTTGAATTTCAAAATCTGTAAATCCTTTGACATTTAAACTACTTACCTTTTTATATTATTTAATCTTTCAGATTTTTAATCTCTTCTAATAATTCTAATAATTTTTATATGTATGATCATTGTAAAATTCTTTTGATATTCAGACTTGGATTACATATTTTTCAATTTTTCACACAATCATAAATTTTTTAAAATCTTCAATTCTTTATACGCAAGTTCTCTTAAAATTCTTGTATTCTCTATTGTATTATATAGAGTCATTCGCAAAGTATTAACCAAAATTTGGAACAAGTTATATGGATTGTTATACAAATTTTTAAAATTTTGAAGTTATTTTGAAATTACTAAATTAATAATTTCATTATTTTTAACCTCTTTTAAAGTATGATTAAAAAAATTTTTTTCGATACATAATATACCTATTATATATTGATAATGGCGTGAATGATCAATATATAAAAATATCAAAGACCTAATTTATTAAAAATTTAAAATAATTTTATATTTGATATTATTAATACTTTGATATTATTAATACCAAAACAAAGAAAAGAAGAATCAAAAAGATGAATAAAAAGATATGATTAAATAAAAATTATTTTAAACATTTTGAGATATCAAAATATCAATGCTGATTCTGATCAAATACACAAATATAAATACATAATTTCCTACATAATATCTTTCAAAACTTTAAAAATCTTATATATCAAGATTTAGCATATACAAATAGATATATATGCATAAATTACATAGGAAAAATATCAGATAAAATACTGTAATTATTAGCAAATAAAATTTATCAATATTCGATAGAAATTAATAATTCTTAGAGATCATTCAAAAAATTAAATTAAAGTTGCTATTATGCGCATATTAAATATTAATTATTAATATCAAAATCTTTTAATATATCTACATGACACTATAAACTTGATAGCTCAAAAATCCGTTAACAGAGGATCGTTATCGTAAATCCAGATAAAAATCAAATATCACAGTTTCAGATTTATGTTCATTATATCTTAAGAATAATATCATGCTAGCGATTTCTCTGCAAGCATCCTCTATCAATTACGCGCAACAATCATTTTAGCTCAAAAAGCAAACATCGGTCTTACTTAATGCTAAATTATGCTGTATCAGATGCAGATCAGAATGCAGAAATTCGATAAAGAAATTCACATTCAATCGCTTCATTTCTTTTATGGACCTTCTTTTCTTATACGATATAATTTCCGTTTGTGGTTTTAATTCATAAGTTAAATGAATATCCGCAATCCGCATTATTACAGCATTGTTACAGGAAGTCTTAGTTGATCATTATCGTTCTTCATCTGGTCTGATCGAGCAATAATGAAGCTGCCATTTCTACATCGTATTCAGTCTGCTTCAGGGCACTCTCGCACTGTTGTCTATTAGCCAATCCCAATCTAAAATTACATTATAAATAATTTTTTTTCTTAAACAATTCCATAATTTAAAAATTCGTAAGAAGTAAATTATGATCATCAATTCTTTATAAAACAAGAAATTTCAAAAAATGGAATTAGACTATTTAGTTATTCCATTTATATAGTAACAAAAAAAATTTCATATTGTAATTTAATATTATAATACTAATGACGATAGAGCTGAATAAAAGAAATCAAATAAAAGATTTCAGAAATTTTGTTATTATAATTTGTTCTCATTAATTCTGTCAATAATTATTTAAAATAGATAAAAGTTCCGTATAATAATTTTATCGCATAAATATTATTGCATAAATACAAAATAATAGTTAACATAAGGATAATTAACATCCAATATAGCTAATGTGAATATCTATTGTGAATATTTTGAATTATGTACGGGAAATGTCGCAAGAATATATTAATTTGCAATGTCATTTCAAGATACTTAACTGACGAGACTCTCAGTTTTCGCTTGCCTATCCTTTGCGATCTGCTTGGCTGCTTGATTCGTGTCCCATCCAGTTGCCTGAAGCGCAGCTAGCACTTCCTGTTGCGATGCATCCGTAATTTCCCGTTGCACCTTCATAATCTTGCTTGCCCTGAATTCATCGCTTAATGACATCACTAATTGTTGAGATGCTGCAGTAAGCGGTGGACTGGTACCGATAGGATGCTGATTGACCTGTAATGTGTTCACCTTAGCAGCAGCTAGATCGCTCGTCGTCGCTGAGTTAGATGTATTCCTAGTAACATTGGAAGTTTCAGCTTGTAGCAAATTGGAAGGTCCGCTTAGGTTGCACTTTGCTGCGGGATTCTGCACGTAACCATTCTGACTGGATTTAAATGGACTCCAGGTTGAAGGAGGAGGCGGCGGATTATAAACCGGTGGTTGTTTCAGATAAGAACTAAAATCGCAAGGATGTCCTTGAATAGGCTGATTCTTGCTGACGATAGTTTTCTGTTGCTGCTGAGTAGTTCCTTCTTCAACATAATTTTGGCTTGGTTCATTACTTAAATTGTTAGAGTAATAGTTTCGGAGAATACTTTGCTGGACAGTCTTATTGTAAAGAGTATTAAATTCGTTTTGAGATAGCTGTTCCAAATTGGGCACCTGGAAAATATTCAAAATCATATTCTAATTCAGTCATATTCTAACAAGCATTCTAACAAGTATTCTAACAAGCATGTATTATTTTTATTATGACTTTTTTTGTATCTGTCTGAAAAAGTATTGTCTTTTTTTAATTTTCTCTAAAAAAAGATTTATCTATTATTGATTTATTTAAAAGAAAATACGTTATTTTTAAAATATACTATGTAATTATCAACCGTACCGTTTGCTTCAACTCGGCGTACACTTGTTCCGATAAAACCGTAGTGGGTTTCATATGTTGCGATTGTTGCAAATCATTCTGTATATGAGTGATTCCATGAGTATTATTTATATTTGATATCGGTATATTTTGGGTCTGATTAAGAGTCGACATTGGGCTCTGCGAGTAATTCTGACCTAATGATGAACTACTAGAAATAAGATTGGTGTTTTGAAGAGGAGTAAAGTTGACGCTTGATGCGTTATGAGGATAATTCTGATTCATTTTGAGAATGTTGACCGCACTATACTGAGATTCATTCGTGCCATTAAAAACAATATTACTAGTGGCAATCTGCGGCGAAGTAAAAGTATTCTGGCCAATGCTCAATGAATTCTGAGGATAACTTTGACTATTTGACAAGCTAGTTTGTATCTGATTAAATGCAGCCTTTGCAACGTTGCAAGGTCCATGGCGAGCTTCATTTGTGCTACTACTAACAACATGGCAACTGTTAGTAGTTTCTTGAAGCAAATTACCTTGACTAATATTTGTTATATTTTGAGGATAATTCTGACTTGACAAAGGACAAACATGTGCCTGAATTAAAGTAGAAGTTTTAGTGACATTGGAAGATCTAGATTGATCTTGACTACTTGTAATATCAGAAACATGACTAGCAGTTTCTTGAAGTAGATTAACGCTTTCCTGAGCAAGTGGGAGAAGCGTGTGTCGGCTAGCAATTGGATCAGATGGACAAGCGTTTTGCTGAGATAAAGTCTGTGTTTGTTGCCAGATTTGATTCACTATGGCATCAGTAGCTGACTCCGATACACGTTGATCATTCTGAAGACGCGGTCTTTGAACATTTATGCTTTTCGGCTGCCAAGAATTTTGCACCTTACTAGGCAACATCAACGAAGAAGACGTTCGATGATCTATTGTCGCTACTGGCGATTTTGGTTTCCCCTGTGGTGGAGGCTTTAATGTCGGAATAACTAAAGAAGGTCTAACAACATCTTCCATCTCTGAAAACTGTTGGGTTGGAGTGGAATTCTGTCGTTTATCTAGTGAAGAATAATGTAGATAATTCGCGCAGATTGCTCCTGTCTCTTGATTCTCTCTATCATTAGCATTTGTATTTTTGGTTGCTTCCTTTTCGCCCAAGTGTTTTTCTAACTCAATCAAAAAATTCGGATCTAATTTCTTTGTAACATTAGCCCCAGAATTGGAGTTCAATGATAATTCATTCATACTTTGTGCGAGATCATAATTAGATTTGGGCTTTGATGGACTCGCATTTGGTCCAACTATAGGAGGAGGAGGCGGAGTTGGAATTGCAAATGATGACACGGATTCCCCGCCTACATTGACATATGTTTGTGCAGTGGAAGTATTTCGTAAATCTTCCGGCCAAGTCGACCAGTTCGATGCGCGCGGACTAATTTTGTCTATTTCACTGTAATGATTTGTTGCAGTATCGTCAGCTTTTGTATTCACATTTAGATTTATTGCATCTTGTCGACTTTCTTTGTCCAGATTTACAGAGTATTGAGCTTCCTAAAATAAATAAAATATTTTTCTTAATGATAACGAACATTTTATATTTAAATATATTGTAATTTTATGTCGATATACCTCAGCATCAGTAGAAGTAGCGAAGCAATTCGCAACATCTTGACTGGACTCTCCTGCTTCTTGGTTGTTTACATTTCCATATGTTTGCGTCTTCAAATAGCGACTAGCTACATCAGTGGGCACATGACTATAATATCGTGAATGTGGCGGTTTCATAAACACTGCGGATGTATCGAAAGGATCAGAATAGATGGGATCCACATCACCAGAAAAGTTAGCGTATGATCTGCCTTCTTCGTCTTGCCAAGAAAATTTCTCGCTGTTGATAGGCTCATCCAGAATGTTGATTACTCGCCTACACGCAGTCTCTTGTTCGTGTACATTATTACTCGCTAACTCCTCGGCAGATAAATCAATTAGAGTACCTTCTTGGTTGATACATGAAGCTAATGTTGACTGTGCCGTTTTGATGGGACTCGATCTAACATCATTACGCAACTTCGTGTAATTAAATTGCTTTCTGGTGCGTGGTGTGCCGCAAGAAAATTTTTTTTTTGTCTGACTGTCCGTTGAAGATGCCACTAATACATCCGGAGGATCCATCGGATTCCTTAGATATACATCATCAATATAGACAGGACTACCCCAACTTTTGCCAAAGGGTGCTCCATGCCCCGTGTGAATAAATGAATTCTCTAACGGTTTGCTAATATCTTCCGGCTGTTTCCGGCGCATTGGATCAACTAAACAGCGTGGAAAATGCGCTATTTGAAATGTTCTCTGATTCTGACCTTTCCACCAATAGTTTTCTGGACGCCCATCGATTATTGCGATCTGATCTCCTGTTTCAATAGACATTTTATCGATTTCTTCAAAAGTAGTTAAAGCCTTCATTACAGATGGCACCATTCCAGTTAAGGATTCTTTCAAGAAAGCAAACGTCGGTCTATCTGAAGGTTCTCTTGCCCAACAACGAAGCATTAGTTCGTACATGTATGGAGATGTTGCTTCTGGTTCATGAAGTCGTTCACCTTCACGATCAATCTTTCGCAGTATCTCAGAACCATTCAAGCCCAACCAAGGTTCTTCACCGAATGTTAACATCTCCCATAGTGTCACGCCAAACATCCAAACATCCGATGCATGACTGAATTGTCGCGCTTTAAGAGATTCAGGAGCACACCAGGGAAATGGTACTTTTTTATGTTCAGTCATGACATAACAATCTTCTTGCTGAGGAAGTGCTCTCATCAATCCAAAATCACCGATTTTGATTTTATCAATGCTATTCAACAAGACATTTCTGCATGCCAAGTCGCGATGTAAAAAACGCTTTGCTTCCAGATATGCCATACCTGTGGCAACTTGTAACGCATAATTGCAAAGCGTTAGAATAGAAATTCTGCTGCATTGTTGTCGCAGATAATCAAGTAAAGCACCTAAAGGTGCAAGTTCAGTTACCATCATCATTGGCTGTGATAATACTACACCATACAGCCTGATAAGATTATGATGATCCAAAGTGTGCATTGCTTGAACTTCAGAAACGAAATCTTCTATAACATTAGGTTGTGTAAGAGCATCTGCTTTCAAAACTTTCACAGCAACCGGTAAAGTTCGTCCAGAGGGAGAATTCCATTCTCCTCTTCTAACTACACCAAAGCTTCCATCACCCAATTTAATAGACAATGTGACATCTTTGTCTTGTATAAGACATGTCAATACTGAGGAAGCCTCGATAGACTGCGAAGATCGTTTATTACTTTTATTGCTGCTACCAGGTTTAATTTTGGTAATCAGACTTTTCTTCCATTGAGCGCTCCGTCTTTTTTTCACTGCATCTAGTAATCGCCTGACACCAGGCTTGCCCAAACCAATTTTTTCTAGATCTTCTGGCTGGACATAATCAAAGTGATGTAAGCGAGTGATCTGTAGATCGTCCCGTATTCGTGTAAAGAATTGAGAGAGCTGTACATCATGCAGCAGCTCCTGAAGCCATTCTATACCTTCTTCTTCAGCCATTATATCTTTCTTGTTCAATTAAGTATCTAATATTATAAAAATATAGATATCTTGAATAATTAAAACATATAAGAACTTGAAACTTTTTAAATTTTTCTACATGTCTAAATATATATATATATAATACTTAAATATTCTATATTTAAGTACCTAAATGCTACCTTAAAGTTTAAAGCTAAAACAATATATTATGTATAAAGAATAATTAACAATTTTTTTCTATTTTCATTGTCAAATTAAGAAATTATAGCAATTGTTTTAAAGATAGATATACACATTGATGCTATCATACAAAGTTTATATAATAAACAACTTTTAATTATTTTATAATTATTAAATTTTAAGAATTTTTGACTTAATTACTAACAGTTAATTTAACGAACCACAATTCTTTACTTTTGATTATGCGAATTTTAAAATTATATTCTCTTCAAGTTTATCATTCATCGAAATTTATAAATTTTTAAAAGCCTATTAAATAACTATTAAATTTCCTTTTAAATTTAACATCCATATACAATTTACAATGCTAAAATTTTGATATTTTATTAAATCTCAAAAGCTCTTTATCGTCTTTCACTTTGATTTTTATCTTACAAATTTTACAAAATGAATCAAAACATTTTTGAATCTGTGTAAATCTATATTTTTCCAGAAAATCTATTAGCCATCAGATTTGTTGCAATATACTCTTTGCATGAAGATATTCAAGACAACTAACCTGTAAATTTTATTTTTGTCATCTTTTATATGGAAACTATCGATGTCCAAGGACAGTCCAGAGAAAAATTGTCGATGTTTTCTTTTCGCGAATGTACCCTAGAGAACCACTTTGTCGGATAAGGCATTCATAGGTGAACAACACGTCGGTGTTCGCTCTGTCGGAATTTCCGACGACGCGCACTTTCACTCGATACTTTTTCGATGTGATGCATTATCTAATGATTCTAACCTAAAAGCTTACCAACTGGAAAGCTAGTTACTTTACGGGTACTCATCGATCGCCGTGAATGAAAACATGTTGCTGAGAAGACCGCAATGTTGCAATTAATTGCAACATTCAACAATTTCATAGACGGGCGAACGAAGCAAAGTGAAGGGCAAGGGAGGGGATAGGAAAACGGAAAGGCGATTGCGAATTAAATAAATTTCACTATGCAATGTTGTGCAAAGTGAAGTATGCATATAGTCGCTATAATTGTCCCGAGAATGTACACAGAATGTACACAGAACATCAAGCGATTGCTCGATCGATATCAGATAAAAAAAAATGGAAAGAAAAAGAAAAGAGAAAAAGAGACGGAACTAGCTATAGCGATATTCTACACTCGCAGAATGTTGAGTTGCAGCACTATCTACATCTATTGTTACGTTTCTTAAAACATATGATCACGTTTATTGTCGATAAAATAGCAATTTAAGAAAAAAACGGATTGATATCTGTTGTAAATAATACAAGAATTCTTAAATTAAAACTTCATACGATCATCGCTATGTTGCGTTACATGTCTCAGCACATATCGGATAATCGCTGCAATGCAGTATCGACCGGTTCTTTTTTTCCCTCGACCTCGTAGCACTCCGCGTGACACTCACCCGCCCGCACCCTCTTGCGCCCCCTTATTGGAATCGCGCGCCATCAGCCACCACCGGCGGAGGTGACTTCGATCGACGCTTCTGACAGTTTTTCGCAGAACGCTTGTTGCTTCTGTATGTTTATACGAATCTGAACTCGTCCTGCAGCGTTTTTTCGCGCTTCTTGATATAATTGAGACCAAACTTTATCGTGTTTCAATCATTTTAATGGATTTTCATTTCTGTTTGATTCTTCGTCGCGGCGAATAAATTGTGTCAAAAGTGTTATATCGGTGTGATCTTTGATGAACGTTTACATAATCGATTATTAATCAAGGTATTGATTAATTATCGATAAATGCGAGTGCTATTTAGATTTATTATTTTTGTTGCTGAGGACTTGAATCTTTTGTTGCAATTAATATCTCATTTAATGTTAATCATAATTGGCTTAATATGAATAATATGAATTTATTTGTATTTTTTTATAACATTAAATTTATATTATTCATATGTATGAGACATAACATGTTTAATATAATACATGTAGAAATTTATATATGATATAATTAGCATTATCTTAATATAATTATAATTAATATAGTTAGTATATATGGAGTATATATATGCACATGCTTGTTCTGATTCACAGAAGCTTTAGCTTACTTATTTTATATTTTAATCAAAATATAGAAACTAAAAAAATGGCGATTGCTTCAATATGAAGTTAAAATAACTTTACTACAAGCAATAAAAATATGCAGAGTAAAAATTTAAATTAAACATGTTAAATTCCTGTGACTAATTAGCTAACAATAAAAACTTAATTTCTGCGGACTTTTATATTTTATCATGATCGACGTTTGCTTGGCTTGGATCATTTATTTAGTCAAGATTATTACCAACCAAGAAATTTATTATTGAATCTTAAAAATTAAAAATAAATTAGATGGAAAAAACATTAAATTACGCAATTATAATTATTACAAGATATAAAGAAAAGATATGAGCGTGTCATTGCAATATTTCAAAAAGATTATATGTGTATAGCATGCATGCGATATACGTGTGCGTGCGCATGTATGCGTATGCGTATCATACAAATACAAATGCATACCATGAATATAAATGCATACCATGAATATAAATGTATACTATGAGTATAAAGTATATAAATGCAAGGGAAATATTGGCACACAATTCGAACTTTATGATAAGATAATAACTCTTTTCTTATCGCAATTTTTATATTTATTTTTATTAATTACATATTAAAGAAAAACTGACATAGAGATCATATTCGAAGAGTAAAAAAAATCTATTTTTCCAATATTAAACTAGAAATTTGGAATATTATAGAACGATCGCTTAAGAAAAAACTCTCCTGCTGCTTGGAAAGATGATCGGTCAGCGACGATGGTCTTGCAGTCGCGTAAACATGCCGCGGGTATCGAAGATATCAAAAATTTGCGGTATATCTGCGCTGTCCCCGTCGTAACGAGAGAATTCAAAAGAATTATGCATAAGAATGCAAAAGAACGTTGATTTACCATCCGGATCTCTTTCCCGGCTTCTCCGCTTCTCGCAGACCCCGAGAAGGCCGCAAATCGTTGATTATCTCTCCGATGAGCGAGAATTATCTGCTTGCGTCGAGGAGACGTTTTGCGGAGGATCAGCGAGACGATGATGAAGTCCGAAAGGAACAACGGATACCTACGAACCTCGGCTGTCGTTACCGAACAGTCGACCGACTTGCCGGGAGCGGGATCGGTTGATCAAGATGCTGTGCCTATTGCGAATCCTCTTCAGGTACTTGCAGTTTCTTGATAATTCTCGATGAAAAGTCTCAATTCCATCTATTGTCAAATCTATCGTCATAACGAATCATTTTCGAACCATGTCTGTGTTTCATGTATTTCATTTTGACAATCGCGATCTTAAATCAGAACAATTTGATACACGACCTCACATAGGTCATGATTTGTTTTAAATTTAATAATTTATCTTTGTATATATAGAGACACGAATATATTGAGATCTTCAATTGCTCTTGTTTTCCATTTTTCTTTTCATTTTGTTTTCAATTCGAATAAATGCAGATATGGATAATCTAATAATTAATGTTCTATCCTATTCTATCCTAATTATATTTAGGTAACATATGGTCCACGCGGTGGAATTACCACGTCTGTTCTTCAACATTCGGCCAAACCACAAAGACCGATCGGTGTAACACGCGCTACCTCGATTACCCGAAGACGAAGAGGGACAGCAAATAGGCAACGTTTGCTTGGCGTATTGGCCATCACTCTATTGGCTACTTGCCTCTTTATATTGTTGCTATTAGCATTGAATACTAGTCGAGAATGCATTCAAAAGCCTCGTAAGTTTTATCTTTTATATTATATTCAGAACTTAATTAATAATTAACTCGTTTTCGAAATTAGTAATCTCAATATTAGTTTATTAATTGCAATTTTATCAAGATATATGTCATAATCTTATTTAATTTACATGCTATATTGATATTTAAATAGTCTAACGTTGAACAATATTTTTATAAGAATTTACTTCATTTAGAATACAAAATACTGAAATTTTATTATATGTAATAAAATTTACCAAAAATCTAGCTTTTATTACTCTTTTAAAACTTAATAGTTTTGAAGACAAAAATTTAAAAAAATAGTGATTAAAAATATAAATTGAAATTTAATTTTTGGAAATTTCATATTTCAAAAACTTAACAAATAAATATAAGAACACGGGAATTTTAAATTGTAATATATTTTCATCATATTCCTTCCTATTTTTAGGTCCAAATGTTTGTTTGAGGGAAGAATGTGTAAAAACAGGTACATTATTTTAAATTATTATATTAAATTATTTATTAATTCTACTTGATTTTTAATTGTTTTGAAGTTGAGTTAAAAATATGTTAAAATAATTAAAAAGTATTTCAAAATAATTAAATATTAAATTGTTTATGGAATACAAGCTCGGAATACAATAATTAATTAGAATTATATAATTAGTAAAGAATATGTAAATATGTAAATAATTAATTACTAATATTATTATTGTTGTATGACTTACTTGTTATACTTGTTATATAACTTAATTAATCTATCATGTTACATTATTTTTGCACACTAACATAATTTAGAAAAATAAATTATCTCATAATATTTTAGAATAAAGAAAGAATGAGAATGCATGATACATTTAATGCATGATCATTGATTTTGCCGTCATACTTGTCATATTCGTAAACTTGAAATTGAATAATAGTAACAAAAGGATTCACTTTGATAATAGCGGCTAGTTTATTAGCAGCGATGGATCGCAATGCGGCGCCCTGCGTTGATTTTTTTCAATATGCTTGCGGCACGTGGAATCGATTATACGTGATACCAGAAGATCGAAGTTCCATTAGTACTTTTGAAGTATTGGCCGATCAGCTGCAAGTGATTTTGAAGCGGGTCCTCGAGGAACCACCAAATGCAGACGATAATAACGCCACTCTCAAAGCAAAAACATTCTACAGATCGTGTATGGATATCCGTGAGTATAGGGATACGAATGTCGATAAAATATATTTATAAAATCTATATGTTTTTTTTAATTATAAAATTTCTGAGAAATCTAGAATTAGTTCTATATTTAAAAGTAAAAAATTTTGAAGTATACATCAAATATATATATTTTGAAAATAAATATATATACATATATATATATATATATATATATATATACACATATATATTATAAATATTATAAATATAATGTCGACAAAAAATTTTTAATTAATTTGTATTAAAGAATAAGGTTAGAATTAAAGACCAAAGATAAACATTTAATTGATATTATCTCTTAGAATGATATTCAAAGTGATCTTAAAACATGATAACTAAAAGGCAATTTTTAAGATCTTTAAATTTATTAACGCTCAATTTATATAAAACTAGATAACGACAAAACGTGTAAGATATATGTATTTTATGGGAATGTCTCAACAAAATCTTACAAAATCTTACGCAACAAAATTGACGTAAAAATGCAGCTCGTATACGAGAAGTCGGAGATGTCCCTTTGAAGGACATCTTGGAACGTCTTGGTAACTGGCCGGTGATAGTGGGAGAAAGATGGAAACCGCCGCCTTATCCATTAGAAGTTCTTCTGGGTCGTCTACGTGGTGAATACAATGAAGGCGTATTGCTGGAGCAATGGGTCGGTCCAGATGATAAAAACTCCTCGGCCAACATCCTCCAGGTGCGCCAGCAAAGTAAGGCCCCGTCGGTCGACGACTATACAACACGTTATTTCATATTATTCTGCCAGTGTCTTGGAATTAAAGTTTAAATCAGTACCAATTTTCTGGATTTCTGGCTTTTATTAGACTTTTATTGGGGATTTTACTTTCATATGAATCATTAAGAAATTAAGAAAAAAGAAATTTAAGTGACAATGCTAAATTAAGCATAAAAAAATTCTTCGCAATATTTCGAATTAATAATTGCTAATATTTCTATAAGATTTTATTCGATTTAAATCCAAAAAGCGGATTTAAATTTTATTTATGTATTTTTAATTCTGACATTTTTTTATTTGTAGGATTTTTTTTATCTTTATTGATCAAAAATAAAAAATAAAAAAATGCCAAGCCCAAATAGTTACTGGCTCAAATTGAAATTTGATGGAATAATAACAATCTCAGCTATAGATTGTACAGTAGCTATAGATTATACAGTATATAAATTTTTAAAATTTACTGTAATTATCCTATAATTGTTCATATTATAAGTATTTTTTTATTAAAAAAGAAAATCTGTTTTTTATTTATAATTTGTACAATTTTTTTATAGTATAAATTTATAAATGAAAGAAAATTTCCTGTATAATAACTTGTTTATCTACGTAGTTAGACCAAATGCAATTAGCATTACCTAGCAGAGATTATTATCTGAAGAAGAGCAGTGAGGCTGAATTAAAAGCTTATCACAATTATATGACAAGCGTCGCCGTCTTACTAGGAGCGAATCCTCATTCAGCGATGAAAGAATTTGATCGAGTGATCATTTTAGAGAAACAGCTTGCTAATGTACGTTTTTTTCTACGTTTATCACGATTTCAAGCAATTGCTTGCCTTAAAAATTTTCTGAACTTGATCTAAAATGTATTTGCTTCTTTATAATAAAAATCTTATTGCATATTTATTTTTTAATAACAATAATTCTATAATTTTAGGCTTCTCTACCAGAAGCGGACAGACACGATACCTCTGCTATTTATCAAAAACTAACATTGCGAGAATTGCAACGAGAAGTGCCGGAGTTGCAATGGCTTATTTATTTGCGAGAGTTTATTAGTGCACCAATAGATGAAAAGGAACCGGTTGTAACGTATGCAATGCCATACTTTGTGCAAATGGGTCGTATCATCTCGAAGACGGATCGCAGGTAAAGAAGATAGATCAAAAAGATTTTCTTTAAAATTTTTAGATTTTTCTTTTGCTCTTGCTTCTTTTCTTTTGCTATGTTTTTAAAATTTCTATGCTTTGAAAGTTTATATCTACAAATCGTTGAATCTACAAAAATATCTTTATTCTTTATAGTTATAGATTTCTTTTCTTGTTATAATATTCTGATAAAAATCGATTAAATTTGATACCTATAGATTTCGTGAATCTTTGAATTTTTAATTGCAGCGTATATGAATTTTTAATTAAAAGAATATTATTACAGAACTTTACACAATTATATTCTATGGCGACTTGTTATGTCAATTATGCCTCACATGATCGACGAATATCAACAAAAACGGATTGAATTTCGCAAGATTCTACAGGGAATTCTCAGCGAAAGAAATAGATGGTCACAATGCGTTGAGTGGACCAACAAGAAACTTGGGATGGCCGTTGGAGCTCTTTTTATACGCGATAATTTTAATCATGAAAGCAAGGTAAATTTTTACATTGCGAAACTTATTAGGAAGTTTAAATTTGTTTATATTATCAATCAGTAATTTATCGGATTTTCAGGAAACTGCCTTGGAGATGATTCGAACGATACGCGAAGCTTTTAATGAATTATTAACCGAAAATCATTGGATGGATGACGAAACTCGGGCAGTAGCAAAGAAAAAAGCGGATTCGATGAACGAACGCATTGGATATCCAGAATTTTTAAAGGATTCAGTCGAGCTCTCAATGGAATACGTAATGGTAATAATATTCTTTGTGATTTTATATATATATTATATAATATATCATATAATATAATTTGATATGCAGTAATATATTAATATATTTTCTTTCTTTTTTATTTTTATTATCTTATATTTTTAAATCAATAATTGGAATTTTTAGTTAAACATAACAGAAAATCGCTTTTTGGAAAACATTCTCGCCGTGCTAAAATATGATGCTTATCATAATCTACAAAAGCTGCGGAAACCAGTTGACAAAAACAAATGGTCAACCGAACCAGCCGTGGTAAATGCTTTCTATAATCCCAATAAGAATGATATAGGTGAGTCATTATCATAATCTAAAAGTTCCCGCGCGTGTGCATATAATAGAAATAATTTCAATATTGAAATTTGGAAAAATTGAATACATTGAAATTCGCATGTAATAATATAACAGCTTCAACCAACAATCTCTCTAAATCAGATTGATTTACAAAGAAAACTTTTAAATCAAAAATTTTTCTAAAGCAATGATCTTCGAATCGCAGCAGATACGAATAAAAAATATTGCCTGAGAGGATGTTTTTTAATACTTACATTGATTAATTTTTCTTATATTTCTTATATTTTTCTTATATTCTTATATTTTATTTCTGGATTATCCTTTTTTTCTTTCAAATAACTTCAAATAATTTATAGCAGCCTAAATGCATCTATATCTACAATCTTTGTTACAAAGAATCTAATACTCATGTACATGATTTCAACTTAATCATATTAAGTATATTAATCATCATTGTTCTGTATGTTGGATATTTCAGTATTCCCAGCGGGAATTCTACAACCACTTTTTTACTCTCAGCATTTCCCGAAGTCCTTGAATTACGGCGGTATCGGAGTAGTTATTGGTCACGAGATCACTCATGGCTTTGACGATAAGGGCCGTCAATTCGACAAAGACGGCAACATGATGCAATGGTGGAATAATGCCACTATCAAAGCATTTCGTGAAAGAGCACAATGCATCGTAGATCAATATTCTAGATACAAGTTGCAAGAAGTAAACCTATACATCAATGGTAGAATGACTCAAGGAGAAAATATCGCCGATAATGGAGGTCTCAAACAATCTTTTAGGGTAATGAATAATAATAAATAATAATGAAACATATCACAAAAAACAATATCCCGCGGAAATTTTTCGAAGACTTAAAAATCAAGATACAATGCATTTTTAAAAATTTGTTTAAGAGAAAAATTAGATGCATTAATAAAGAAGGATAGATAGATACTTTTAAATATTTAAATATTCATGATATATTTCAAATTAATAATAATTTCTTCTCGTTAAGGCTTATAAGAAATGGGTTTCTATACATGGTGAAGAACCATTGCTGCCGGGAGTGAACCTTACGCACGATCAGTTATTCTTCCTCAATTATGCACAAATATGGTGTGGCTCCATGAGACCAGAAGATGCTCTCACTAAAATTCGCAGTAGTGTGCATTCGCCTGGACCGATTCGAGTATTAGGCCCCCTGTCAAACAGCGAGGATTTTGCTAAGGCTTATAACTGCCCTCTGGGCTCGCCGATGAATCCTAAAAAAAAATGCAATGTTTGGTAGCTCGCGTTTGATGACATATGAATACATCCTATGTGTATAAGCAAAATCAAAATTCTCAAGGAGAAGAAAACCTTTGAAGTTAAAAGTTCCAAATTGCTTCACAAATCTAATAATTTATTCTCCAAATCACACATTTAGTACTAAAAAATACTAAATTCTTATTTCTTGTTATTTCTTGTTATTCTATATAATGAATCCAATGAATTCATTCCAATGAATTTTATACCTAGAATGAGATAAAAATGTATTATAATATGAAACTATCTTCTAATCTTTCCCTCGACGTTAAATGATTTGAAAATCGTATGGAATGTTCTAATTGAAGATCAATAATTCAAAAAAATTCATGGACCCTTTATCATTCTTGTATAGCATAATATCGACGTTGCTTGTTTTTATGTGATAAGTAAATAAAAATAAAAATAATTGACAGATAGTTTAATTCTTTTTCTTTATAACAGATATTAAAAAAATATATTTTTTTAAAGAAGTATGTACTTCTTTAATATTTAAATCCCTTAGAAGAACATGAATGTCCATAATCACATTTTGTTAAACAAAATTCTAAATTTTAATATATCACATATATCAGATAAATTAAATACAGAAAAAAAGTTTATGTTTCTGAAATAACACAATTGGACAACAAATTTAATCTCATATTTAATTAAATATTAAATATTAAAGAGGAATTAATATCAGTAAAAATAAGAAAATATACTCATAAAAATGTTAACATTTTGGAGATATCTTTATTTCTTATTTCTCTTTCTTTCGTTTTAATATATCACCATATTATTATTATACCGACTATAAAGCGGTAAATGTACATTATATAAGCTTCTGCGAATAACGACAAAACAAAGTAATTACATTTTGTCTAAGACAGATTCTAATTTGTCTCATTTAACATTTTCCAAATATACATGCCAAAAAAAATATTGCAGTTTACAATATATTACATTGTTACAAAAGTCTTATATATATGCAAGAAGCTATAAATTCTTTAGATTCTTGAATGTTTCTCAACTTCTAATTTTCATTCAAAGATTAGTTATAAATTCAAGAATTTAAAGATTCATAAATTAATATGAGAAAACATCTTTTCGTGAAAGAAACTAAAGATATCTAAATGACATATGAATCCAAAAGAAAGCAGTTTCAAATAATAAAAGAGCGATCCAAGCAATTCCAAGATCCTTATATAATCCCTCTAATTCTTTTTCAATGTTTAAATTCATAACATAATCATTTCTATATTTTTTAATTGGATCCAGATCCAATTGTGAAACTCATTTGAGAAAGAAATTCCAAAATATATTAAATTTATACAAATAAAATATTATTTTTCTAAATCCAATAATAATATTTTGAGTCTTTTGATTTTTCGGATTTTTGAATTTTTAGATATTTAACAATTTCCATTGCACTATTATCGTGTTACTGCCTTTTTTTTTAGAATTAATCAATACTTCAACTGCCAGATTTTATATTTGTGATACATATCCATAGTATATTAGCGGCATTAAAATTATTCCGCAAATTTTATTCAGATCATTTATATATATATATGATATATGTATATAATATTCATCGACTTTAATATTGAAACACTTCGGAGTTGCTCGTAACAGAACTTCACAATTCGTTTTCATTTCTTTGTACTCTGTACCATGTTAGAAGAATCATGGTCAGGATCGTCACAATCGCCGATCTTCTTTCACTTATATACATTCTTTTAACAATGATCATTGTCACAGCTTTGTTCATTTGCATTCATAGAAATTATTCAAAATAAATATCGTTGATTTTATGATATATATACATAGAAATGATATATATGTAAACAAAATCATTTACAATATGTACAATTAACGTAATTCATATATCTTTTGTATGATACAATATATACGTATTGCATGTACAAGCAACACGTAATATATTAAATTAATTCAATTAATCATAATTTATTTCATGTGCTTATTTAATAAAATATAACAAGAATAATTAATTAATGTTTATCGATATTAATATCATTAATTATAAACAATGTATATCAGTTATAATCAATTAATATATCTTGTTTATCTATCTTATTTTCTTTATTTTATCTAAAGTTTCTATTAAATTTATTTTTTTATTCACTGACATGAAGACATAACATATAAATTTTATCGATAATTTTCATTTGCTTTCTTTCCATGATTTTGTCTCTTTATTTAATTTTTTTCGGAATGTTATTATTTGTTATACAAGATATCTGAAAAAGAAGTACAACATAATAGAAGCGTTTTATCTTTTTATTACTTTACTGAGAAATATTGGTCCTTATCTCATTTTTTTGCCTAGCATTCCATTGAATGCTAAATATAATTGAATGAGTTATTTAATATGAAAATTATACAAATATGATTTAATGATAGATGCGTCGCAATATTGATAATTCGTAAATTATAATTATAGAGATATAAATCTAAAAATATTAATTATTGCCAATTTATTGTATTATTTAAGATTATGCGTGTCTGTATATAAAAAGTATATCTGAATAACAATTTTTCAAAAATAATAATTTTAGAAAATGCCAGATTAAATTGAACTATTGAAAAATGATATTACAAATTATATTTCTAAAGTCAGCATATTTATTTATGGATAAAGTGCTACTGGTACTTATCTTTTTGGAATATCTTGTATACCTACCAACAAGGAATATAATTAATTTTTGAATATATACTTAGATGTGTTATTATTTGTGGAAGATCAACAATAATATCTTACAAGCAAACTGTATTCTACATGATTTATTCATCATTTATTCTATCATTGATCACTATTCTTATAAGGCTCTATACCTGTTTGGTTCTGCCTCCATTCTTAAAAAGACTAATAATATCTGATACTCTCTTTAATTTTTGCTCGTTTTACTTTGCATTCCATTAAAAGCTAAAAAATTTGATACTATATTTTTTTTCTTTTTCATAAATTTGCAATATTTAGCATAAATCATATAACAAGAAATTGAAAATAAAATGAAATGAATTATAAACTTCGCTAATAATCTCAAAATTTTGTATATTCAAGAATAGAATTATTTTATTTTAAAGAATCCACAAATAATAATTATCGAAATGCAAATACTCCTATAAATAAGCAATTAAATATTCTCATATTTAATAAATTATAGTATTGAAGTACATTATAATGTTCAAGATATTGTAATTATCGTATATATGAAAATTTTCTTGTAGAACCAAAGATCTTGAAATCTAGGGATATGCAGAAGCAGATCTATGGATTCAAAAATTTATTTATATTCAAATTACTAAATTAAATTAAATTACCAAAAATGATGTAATTAAGTATTCTTGATAAAGCATACAAATATAAAATATAATCTTGTACCAAGAAATCAGAAATTTCTTAAAATCTTGGTATTCATAAAATATTAAATATATGCTTATTTGAATGTACGCTATTTGAACTCTAAATTCTTGTAATTTTAGTTTTTCTTCAATAAATTCATTAATTGTTATTAAAGATTTAAAACTTTCTACATCTTTGATTTTTAGGCCGTTTACTTCGTAAATTCGTAATTTAATTCGTAAGTTTTTAGATTTCTGAATTCATAAATCAAGATTTTTACTTTGGGTAAAAATAAAAAATTCTTTTTTATATTTATTTTGACATCTACATTCTAACATATCCTTAGATTTTCCGATATTTAGATTTTTGGCCATGCATGCATATGATATTTATGTAATCAAATTTAATAGAATTTTCTCGGTTTCTAATCATTCCAATTTTTAGATCTTCGGTACTTTCTTACATTTAAATTGCATAAATAATAAATAATAACACAGAATAACTTTACAGTAATATAACAATAATATAATATAAATTTATATCTATATATATATATAGCTTCTAAATCCAATATTTTTTCTTACTAAAAATAAATAAATATAACAATCAGTTATGCAAATAAAATATGGACATATAAGATATTGTACAATTTAATTGAAAGTTAATATTACTTTGTGCATTGAAATATTTGTCTACCAGAGAATAAGCAATATATATATAGAATACTCCATTTAGAATATATTTTGAATTATTAGATTAAAGAAAATAAGTATCTAAGATCTATAGAATTAATTTTTGGATTTTTAATTTATAGAATATAATTCTTTTTATACAATTTCTTGTATAACTTAATTCTATAGATTTTTAAACTTTACAACATAAAAATATTTATAATATTTACGAAATACTTTTATGTGCAAATATAAAATATATTCTAAAAGAAAGTATGTTATATTGTTAATCATATAAATTTATAATTATAATTATATAGATTTTATAATTTAAAAAAATTTGAGAATATTCAAAAATCCATAAGATCGTTATTTGATCTTACTTATATTTCTTATTTATATTATTTACATAGACAATGCATATGTATTTGTTTCCTGGCTTTGAATCATTTGAATCATTGATATAATCATCAATCATATAGAGGGTTTATAATCATATTTTAGAAATAATTGCATACTATTAATTGTCTTTCTTTTATTTTAAATATTCATCATTTTCAAAGAAAGGAAAACCTTAATTTGAAACAAATATTTCAACGCACAAAATATAACTTTAAATAATAAGTATTATATACGTATTTTAAACGCACATACTGATGTGATATGAAGTATTTTTATATATATTATCATATATCAGTATGTTGCAACGAAAATTAAATATAATTCTATGATTCACATTATAAGAGAATAAGCGTTTTATTTTTCATCTGCATTGTATAATACCTTCTTTTCTTGTTTTTAAACTATAGAATTCTTCCCGTTGCAAGATACTGATATTGAATTTTTGGCAAACTCGTACAAAAAAAGGTAGCAATGAGAAAATAACCAGTTTCTAATGTAAATTTTACTAAGAAGAAACAAAAATTAAACGTAAGCTGGGGAGAGGTTCAGAGTTAATCGGGAAATGACGTTGTTGCGTATCGTTGCGCGTGTTATTCTCGAACTCTTGATTATCTGGATGACCATAATGCGACAGTCATGGCAGACAACAACGGCGACGCCGCGCAATCGTTCTGCCGCCATACGTTGCTCGGCGCTTGGTCCGCTCGAGGTGGAAAATGTTTTCGTGGTTGAAAGTGCAGCAGGGCTACCACTGCCTTTGTAGCATCTAACATAAAACATAAAAATTAATTTGATAAAAGATATACATATATACATACATAAAATATATAATTAATTTTTAAGCAATATTAATATACTTTGTATTAAAATCTGATTTATTTGATAGAAAATGAACAGAATAACATTGTATTTGAGAAATGTTTTTAACTAATTCATAAATTCTTCTTAAATCTGATTGTAATGATTTTTACATAATTTTACAGATTTTTTTAAAATTATAAAGTATAAAACATAAATATTATATAATTAAAACATACCTATACGATTATGATTATATATAATTAATTTCAGGGAATTTAAGCGTTTTATTTTAATGCATGAATTACATCAATACCTCTTTTCCAATCCTGGGCCTTCTATCTCTCGACGTGCATGAGAGGGTGGTGTCGATGTTGGTGTTAATGTGGAAATGGGAGTCATCGTCGGTGTTGAAGTTGGTGTACCACTACGCATTGCAGAATCTTTTCGTCTAGAAGCGGGAGAAGCGGGTGCCGAGCCAACCGCTCCTGTATTTTTCAACCATGAACTTTTGCCGATACTGCCGCCACTGACACCGCTAACGTTACCGCCACCGCTGCCACTTTCAGTTTCCGTAGGTGAAAGTAACAATCCAGGAGACAATAGCACAACTGGCACTCGGGCGAATTGTTCTGTTGGTATCCGCATCTGAAAAAATAAAAAAATAACAAACTCAATCACGAATTCAATTCCATTATTGATCATATATTTAAAGTTGCTAATTAATAATTAATAATAGAATTTATAATTTTTATTAGTTATAAAAATGTTTCGATAATTTTATTGATATAAGTTGATTTCAAATTTCACGGGAAATAGCTATAATTTCGATATTTACATTTACATTCTTTTAATTTTTGTAGTATATTGAATATAGTTATGGTCGAACCATATAAATTCATTGATTGTTTGAATTATTTTAATCAGGGATGTATATTGGGTTATACAAAAATACTAACTTTTGAATAGCATTTCACGCAGACAGTCCTCTTACACAAACGACAGCGTTGTCCCCAAGGACCCAACAAACCGAAACGTGTTTTCAAGCAAAGAAAACATACGCGTCTTTTTTCCACATCTTCCTTTACGCGTCCTTCTACAGGAAGAGATTCTAGTTCAGCTTTTGTGAGCACACTACGGATATGCACGATCTCATCCAATGTTAATGATAGTCTCTCGTCCAACAACATGTCTCCTAACGTTGTTTTCTGTAATATATATTTATCTTTAATATGTTGTTTGATGTAATTCTTAAATTTCTAGAATTCAACCGGTAATGTAATCTATTTCCTTCATTCGTTATTTTATTATTTCGCTATGTGAATTTGCATCATTATCATTAATATTATCATTTTTATCATTAATATTATCAATATCACATTATCAGAAAGACGATATATTAATTTAAAATTTAATTAAGATAATCTAGTTTGTATACCAGTTTGTATTTTTAGCGAATAAAACTTTTTGCAAATGACATTCAAGATATCTTTAGCATAGTAAAATTAATCTAGAAAAATTCGGGATTAGCTGTCCTATGTATTTTCATATTATTTGATTGAAAATATTTGCATATCTCTTATCTGCGATTATATTTAAAATTAGCTTAAAAGAGATAAGTATTGTGTACGTATTTCTTACCTTATCTGTATCATCCTCCCACTCTTCATTATGAATTTTGTCATCTTTGTTCTCATGCGCGATTGTATAAGCCCGCCGCGGTTGTCTTGGTGCTCGCGGTTGCGGACTGAGACTTGGACTAGGATTTAAACTAATGTTAGGGCTCGGTCCTTGGCTTAATGTCGAGTCCGTGAGTCCAGCGTGCTGTCGACTTTGCGGTCTTGACTGTGGCAAAGAAGTTGTCCCCGTAAGCGATGCTAGTGGCATAGTACACTTTGCAGCATGTCTTCTTGCGGATGCCCTTCGAGAAGGACATTGCGTCGCTAAATCATAAGCTATAATCCAACAGAAATATTTCAGTTTCAATAATTAGGAAAATTAAACGAGTCAAAATATTTTTGACTTTCAAACTCTTTTAAATCAATTTGATTTTGAATGGTCAAAAATATATTTAAATTTGATAAGATTTTGCTAGTAATTTAACATTATAATCAGAAATTAAAAATTAGATTTTTAAATTTCAAGTTACAAAGCAAGATCTTTATAAAGAAAATCTAAATTTAATCTGGATTATGTTAACTATTGATATATTAATAATATCTCTGATTAATGAAAAATTATAATATAAAGATAAACACTGTATGCATTTTGATATAAGTAACTTTAAATTGTTAAACATAACTTTATTTATATTATTCATATTATTGAAAACAAAGTAGTTATGAAGAAATAATTGTTGTTTAAGATTTTTATTAAAACAATCGACTAAATATTAATCAAAATGTCCATTCCCAACATAAACTTATATATAATATAATATATACAATCTATATTATATTTAAATATTAGTATGCATTAAAAAATTGGAAAAACAAAAATAGAATAGAAAGGAAAAACATGAAATAATATAATTATATTAAATGTAATATAATTATAATAAGAAGAAAGGTTCAATTATTATTTGTAACAATTACATTCTAGTTGAGCATCGCAAAATCGATGATATTCGTTCCTGGTTAAACGAAGACCACCAGTTTTCCGCCAAGGATTTGCGGATCCTGTTTCATCATCATCTCTCTGATTTTTCTGCCCATTTTGCACACTTCGAGTTCCAAAAGTGTAATCCTTCAAATGCCAATAATTAGAAGCTTCGTCTTCTTCTTCGAATCTTGTATTCTCAAAATCTTCTTCGTTGTAATCATCATCGTCATCGTCATCATCTTCTGCATCCAACTGCTCAGAAAACAATATTATCCGAATATAACACAATTTTTTAAAGAGATTTTTAAGAGATTTAACAAGATATGAAATTATATATAAAATAAAATTGCTGAAAATATTACACATTATTAAAAAAGTATTGAATAAATATACTGAAATATATTGAATAAATAAATATATGACTAAATATAATTGAAGTTTTTTAGTATATATATGTAGTATATATATGTTCATATATCTAATATTGTTGGTACATAAAATTAATATTTAATATGTACTAATTTATTGACGCAATTGTTATAAATAAAAAAATTAAGATAGACAATTATTTATATATTTTTATGCTGTAATAAATAAAAATATAAAAATAAACATACCTTTAAATCAAAATCGACAGGTATCACTTTCTTTGGCCGCCTTGTAATATCCAAATTTCTTCCAGATGGTTTTGGTATAGTTGACGATTCATATTCTTTCATATCACCCTTTTGAATTATATCTAGCAAAAATATTGAAATTAACTTATTTTCAGTATGATAATCAAATTTAATTTAATGGCGCAAGATTTAAAAGACATTAAAATTATTATGCTTTTTATGCGGCGATGAGGCAATGAAATGATCAGGAATGATTTAAATATCTGGAAAGAAATCATGCAACAAGTTTCTTGAGAGATATATAAAATGATAACATTTCATTGAACATAATTAATTAAATGCAATCATTATTTTTCACTATCATTATTTTTCTGATTGTACTCAGTGTTTGATAATAGAAATTAGATTAAATAGAAATTATATATGTTTTATACAGTATTTTACATACAAGTTTATTTATACAATATATACAGAAAAATATAGAACATTAGCACTAAAAAAATAATCTTGTTTTTATGTAAAATATGCATGATATCTTAATTTTATTTATATTATGTTTACATTTAAATTTACCTGACTCAAATTTACCTCAAAGAATACATGTAAACTATTTTAAGTTAATAAAAACTAATGAATACAATTGTATAAAGCTTGTTGTAATTGAATTTTTTCTTTATATTCATTATGAGAATGATGAATGAAATGATTACCTGCAACTGTAATGCGCCTTCTACGCGACTTACGATTCCTATTGGAAGTCAGAATTCTGATGTCGGGCCGTTCCTTGGTGATCCTTTGCCGCGGCTGCGGTATTGGTGGCATATCCTGTCTGCTGCGGCTCGCTGCTGTCAAGATACCGCTACTACCAGCTGTTGACATCGCCGCTTTTTGCTCTTCCGACTGCAACCATTGAGCTGCAACATCCTGTGCGGATTCTTGCTCTTGCTCCGGTTGCGTCGGCGGCACCTCTCCAAGGACTATCATGCGGGACTCACCGCCTGCGTCGCCTAAAAGTTCAACATATTATTTGTAAAACAAAATAAATTTACTTTTTAATTTCGAATATAATTAATCTTCTTTATTTTTATTTATATTTTTATATAAATTCTATTTCAATTAATATCATGAACATTTCTATCATATTAAATTGAAAAAGATATTGGAGAAGAAGATAATAAGAGGTGATAAGAGATTTTTTAATTTTGCAAATTAAAAAAATTATATTTTATTTTGTTGTTAAAGTTTTCTTAAAGATATTGCATTAAAAAAGATTCAAGAGAAACTTCAACAAAATTTCAAAAAATGAATTATTTTGATAATGAACACAATTAATATGATTTTTAGAATTTTTGTTTTTCTAATTTTCTAATAGAAAAAATCTTCTCATAAAATATTAAATTCAATAAACAGGATGATATCGATAATATTAAATATCAAAAGGTGAACTTATGATATTTATTAATAACAATTACAGTTCATCATCCTTTATTGTTGATTGTTGATTATTCTATTTATTTCTATTTCGTCTGCAATAGATTATGTATATTTGTTTTTTATTCTCTTTCTTTTTTTCAAATATTGTTTTTAAATAAGAATGAGAAAAAGAGATATGATTCTGATTTTGATTTATAATAATATAATATAATAATATTAAAAGAAATATATAAAATCTCATGATAACATTAAATTCTTCATAAACAATAATTGGATAGGATATTATTATTTCTATCACTTCGAAAAATGTATCTAACTATCCTTAAAGATATTATATATAAAGTTCTTTAAAAAATATTCAGAATACAGAGAGAATTTATTAATAACACTTGCATTAACCAGTAAATCCATAATTATTGTTTTCATGAAAACTTGTTTTCACAAATGTGGGGAGTTTCTTCATACTTCGTATTATGTTCTTCAAAAAACTGATCTTTAAAAGTCCATTAACTCTCATTCCCTCTTCAGAGATCCTTAGTTTCAGATTTCTAGTTGTAAATCGCAATCCAGTAAAATATTCGATTTAAAATGAAAAATTATACTTATAATAATATTCATAAAATTACAAATAAATAAAATCATCTCTAAATTTAGATCCCAAATTATATAATAAGAAATCAGGTTTTGTTTTTGTTTTATTCCGTTCCTATCAAGAAATAATATTATTAAAATGGATTCTATATTTCTAAATTTTATCTTTTACTTTAATTTCTGTATCCATATTTTATACTTTCTTGAAATCTCACATAAATTTTGAAATTAATAATATTTTATGTTTACAATGTTTATATTTATGTTTATATTTATGTGCAACAAAAGTTATGTGCATTTTATATAATTTAATTGCTAAATATTTAATCGCTTAATCTGTTAGTTTTTTTTTAAGTTTTTATTCTTGAAACTTTTGAATCAATTATATATAGGTGCGGAATTTTCAAATCAATAGTTTTTTAAACTTCAGTTTTTTAAACTATTAATTTTTTAATAGATTTTGAATAGATCATATAGATTCTTGAATCTTTATATAGATATACGATAATTAATAGCTTATATATTAACCATATAAAATATTCTAAAACGAAAATCTTTTTTCATTCGTTAAATTACGTAATAAAAGTTAAAAAATAAGATTATTTTAAATTCTGCAATTAATTAATAGAATATTTAATAATAAATAAAAATTTTCTAGCAATATATCAAAAATATGGAACATATATTTTTTAGATAACGTATATAATTTTTGTGTATAAACTACATTTACCTTAATTTTTTTAATTCTGAGATTACTACATATATTTTTTATAAACTGTCATCAACAAGAGAAATAACTGTTCACATTCTCCACACTTATTGACCGAAGTTCTTTACGTAATTATTCACAAAAAAATCTGGCACATATATTAAAAATATTAAACAATTCATTGTTCTACAAATTTTTTAATATTTTGGATACAAAGAAGCGCGACTTTTATAACAAAAACGCACATTGGTGCAATAAATAATTGTTCAAACCAAGACAGAACTCGCGAGAAAGGGTTGACATCCGACTAGATTGGCGTGTCGTGATGACGTTTCGAGTAACGTCAGTTCACCTTTGCACGCTTTCAGTTATTGATCGCGTCTACATCGTATCCGGGTCTACCTTTCTCCCTCCTCTTTCTCTCCCTCTCTCTCTCTCTCCACGCGCCCGTAGCGCCCTAAACCGTTCCTTCAGATCCTCAAGCCATAAGGCATTTGATATCAATTATCGAGCTTTCATTCAGTAATTGATCTAGATCTAGATCTAGTCAAAATTTATATCAAATTAAAACATTCGCAATTGTAGATTAGAGATCTAATATTTTTTGCGTTTACTTTAACTTTGAGTTGATGAATAAAAACAAAGTCTTAATAACGAGAATTAAATGTAAAAGCTTCATCTTTAATTAAAATAGATTTAAATATCTATTTATTAATCATAAAATGCAATTATTTCTCTTTCAAACTTTATTATATTAATATTATAAACACATTCTCATATTATTAAACAATCTTTATTTTTCAATTTTCTTTAATTCTTCAGTTCTTTATAATATTATATTTTAAAAAGAATTTAATTGTAATTGAAATTATATATAACTATTACATACGCACACGCGCGCGCATACATGCAATATAACTTCGATATATGTACTTTTATGTGTAACATGCATAAACTTACATGTCGATATCTTTTTAATTTTGGGAGGATTTTGTGTTGAACCAGAGGGTCTTAGAGGTTTTGGAGGTTTCTTTATGCTTTCCATGAGTAATTCTCTTAGAGTACATTCCTTCTGCAACGGTCGTAATCGTCTTTCCGAAGCCTGTTTAGTAAAGCACAAGCAATAAATCAACAAACGATTTTATAATAATTTAATTTAATTCTTTTATTTCATATATTCCTTGATGTTAATATTATCATATAATCGAATCAAATTTTTGTGATTTTGTAATTTTCAAATTCATAATTCATATTCCTAAACGTTGTATATCTATTTAAATCTATATCATATTTTATATACGATTATATATATATATATATATATATATATATATATATATATATATAATTATAAATATATAATTATGCAATATTATATAATTTCAGATGCATGTGCGTGTATTTTATATGAAACGCAATTTGCGTGATTCTTATTATTTATAAACATAAAATAATTAAATAATAAACTACTTTTCATATACTAAAAGAAATCTAATTTAACAAATTTAATGATTAAAATATTCAACTCTACATAAACGAGATAGAGAAATAATATCAATATTATGCATTTCTATATAAATATCATCGAATTTTAAATAATACTAAGATATTAGATTAAATCAAGGTTTAATATAAATATGATCTCTGCTTTTGTAAAAATCATGTTTCATATCATTTCGAGCAATCAGTATAATCAATATTGAATAAATTAATAAAATAAAAAATAATAAATTAATTATTTAGATCTTTAATAGTCGGATCACCAAATCTTGCCTTTTTAAGAGGTGGTCGACTTCGAATAAATTCAAGAATAATGGCATGTGCGTCCTTTCTCGAAGGAGTTGGTGGCGTCTTCCTGAGATGATATCGTCTTTCTCTGATGTCATCCATCAAAATCTCATAAGGAGTTAATTTATAGTCTGGACGATTTCCTTGCCCTCGCGAAGAAGTACGAGAACCTAAATTAGCTTCTACTTTTTTCAGTTTTACTCCTCGCCTTAGTTCGCTGATAACTTGAACCCAAAATCTGGCCTGACAATACATTTAAGAAATTCTAGTACTATTATCGATAAAAATTATATATAATCTTTATAATAAAATATTAAATATGTTAATTAAATAATAGCAAAAAATTTTTTAATTCCTTTATAAAACATTTACAACTACAATATACTCCAATTTATTTTACTTCAAGTTTCCTAAAATAATATTTCAAATTATAATATATTTTGGAAATTATTAATTATAAATGAGTAAAAGACTGAAAAATGTTCTACAAGATATGTTTTATATAGTTTTTTTTCACGTCTTATGTATATATATATGACATTTTTATGTCATCAACAGACATAACTTACATACAACTTTTTTATAATTGATAAATCATATTTTTGAAATAAAATGTGGATTTTATTAATATAAAATTTGATTAATTTCATATATAAAAATGCTAATATACTCATTATCATGCTGCATGCACTTATCATGCACTCTATGTACTCTATATACTATATTGATTCCAATAATCACAAGTAGATTAATTCCATTAAATAAAATTGAATACCACTACAATAAGACCAACAAGTATGATGAATTTTGTTGCAAAAAACGTACTTGTATAGCCCTCCAAATTCTAATGTCCGTCTATAGGAATAAACGCAATTAGCAATGAGTCGCATTTGGAATTAATTTCTATACATAATAATTATCACACATTTTACTTTAGTTTATTTTTATATATTTTGTGTATCTTTTTATGATAAAGAACAAGGTGCTAAAAGTATATTGTTCAAGAAAAAAATTTTTCAAATTTTTCTCAAATTTTCTTTGTAAAAATTAATTAAACGAAATATTTTAAAATGTTGTAGCATGTATTATGCACGTTATATTTTTATGAAAAGAATTTACCCAATCATTAAAATCCAATGCATCAAGATTTTGCAACGAAGTTGAACCACGATCGACTTCATTTGGGCTGAATAAATCTTGTGATTGCTTGTCAACAACCACTTTTTCTAGAAATTGAGAGAGATTGATAGCCTCCTCTACAAAGCTTTGTATTACATTTCGATAATAATTATCAACATCTTCATTTAAATCTTGCACATGTCGTGCACATATCTGAAATACAAACAAAAACTTTTTATTATTAATAATTTTATATATATTAATAAATGTTATTTTCTAGAACAGAATGTAGCTTTATGAAATATTATTTTGCACATATAGAATAAAAAATAAGATTGTACTTAAGATAAAGGTAAACTTACTTGAATAACTGTTTTTAGGGTACACATGGAACTATCTGTGTATGATTCAGTAGTTTTTAGCACCATATAATCCTCTGCATCAGTGTCACCCGAATCTCGTTCAATACCTTCGTCATCAGTCTCTTGTAAACGTTCCTCTACATCGCCCTCAGATGCTAATAGTTTAATCAAATAGCATTTTATGTTTATTTATGTAAAATAAAATCTTATATTTTGATTTGCAATTTTATTTAGTTAAATATAATGAAAAAAATTAGATAAAATAAGAAAAAAATTATTTAATAATTTTTACCTCGATTACAATTTGTCATAAATGTAATGAGAGCTTCTAGGTCTGATGATAAGGCTATTTCCTCTCCTGCATTAGAGCCAAAGTCTAAGGCCTTAAAAATCGCCATTCCTAATGAAAATACTGCCTAATAAAATAAAGAGAAAATAAAGAGAATGCAGTTTAAATTATATCATTAACTTCTAATATTAACATCAACGTTTTATAAAATAAAGGCATTTAAATATTATATCAAAAGAAGATACCTTTTCTTCAGAAACAAGAGGTTGCTTGGAACCTGCATAAATTATTATTATTATTATTATTATTATTATAATATATTGCACTACGTTATATTATGTATTATATATTGTATCATATATTATAATTTCCTATCTCATATCATAAATCTTTATTCTATATTACTATTTATCATCTTATAACAATAATTCATAACTTTCATGAATTTTACCTGCCAAGTTTTCAAGACAGATATTGCCATCCTTATGAAGTACAATTTGTGAAAGTTCTGAGATTTCATAGAATTTATTTTCCATTAAGCATGATAGGCCTTTAGATATCTGATAACACAACGCCCATGCTCGTTCTTGATTTATAGGACTATCAAACATTAACAGAATATCTTGAAGATTTAGACAACCATGTGAATCCAATTTACATTTAGGTCGAACTGAAGACTTTCCTTTCTTTTTTATTATTGTTGATTCCTCTTCTAACATTGTATCTTTTCTCTGATCACAGTCTATACTTTTCTTAGGATTCGACATTATAACTTCATTTATAGATATCTATTATTTTAATTTTATAAATGATAGACCTTGTTATATATTTACTATTTTACATATATCTTTTGATATCTTTTTTAAAATCATTTCAAATATTAGTACAACATTTCTATACAATTCTTTATGTTAAGTAACATATACACATATGTGCATATATTCATAATCTTGTATAAAATATTCATAGTTTGTATTTTAGAAAATATATTTTGTCTTTATAAAGAATATTTTCTCAACTTTATCTGCCAAATGCTAAAGTTGTTCTTTCAAATCAGCAAGAAAAATTGTAATTCACAAATCTAATCATCTGAAACAAAATTACAATAAAAAAAAAATTTAATAATTCCAGGGAAGTACTAACTCCATATATTTATTTAAGATTGTCTGCGATCAGTTTATAATAATAATAACAGTGATGATAAGCAATATTACTCACGTCTTTATATGATTAGAAAGACGAGTAAAACATGTTTGTTTCATAATGATCGAAGTTTTGCAATTAATAATTATTAGCCTGTGCTGTTTATTCTTAAATTATTATTTTTATTTTTACTAATATTAATTGCTTAGTTGATCAAACTGGATTGCAACAATAAATAATATTGTACACACTCATTCACACACTTATGATGATATAAAACGTCTCGAGTTTCAACATATCAAAATTTCGCTCTAGGTTATTACTATAATGTTATTTTCTGAATTATTCTCATTCTAATTTCTTACGTGATAAATCCATACCAAGGATACCCAAAAAGGATTGCAAGAAGCACTCGAACTCACGTTTCTCTCGATATCGATGTTTATATAGAGATATAACGATATTCGATGTTCCCAGAAAAATCGCGATAAGCGAGAATCAGGTTATTCTGTATAGTTGATGCGTATGATGCGTGGCGTTGCAATGTGAGAGCATGTGAGGACACTAAATACATCACATTGCTTGAGTCACTATTCACTTGATATTCCTAAATAATCAATTAAAATAATATTGAAGAAAATTTGCTAAAAAAACCATCTATTTATCTTCATAAGAACGAAGTTTAACAAAATGGTAATAGAAGAGAAAACAATATAAAATAATATAACAGTTTTATTAACACATACACGTAGCGTTTTCCCGCTATCTGATATTTAAATATAAATGCTCCAACCATACTATTTTTCCGGCTAAAGTATAACCGGGAAATAGTCGAGAATGAAAATCTGTGACGTTTCGTGACATCATGTATGTCACTAGAGTACTTAGAAAGAGAAAGAGAGAAAGCATTTGTGGCGCCACTGAACTCAATAAAGCAGAATTCTGTACAGCCCATATGGATAGTATACAAAGATGGCCGCCTTGATTCCGAGATATATTTTGCAAGCAGCAAGTAATACTATTATTTATTTACATCTTTATTTAACAATAATTTTTGATTTCTTCTTCGAAAGCAGATGACACAGTGCTGAAAAATTATTTAGAATTTTTTATTTAGATCTATGACATGTATTGTCTTATAATTACATAACAATTTGTTGTGTATATTTTAGAAAAGCAGACAGTATGTATCGCTACTGCTACAGTACAGACAAATCATTACTCGTCGGAGGCACGAGTTATAAAACATCCTACTACCGCTTCTCTAAAGAGAGGTACAGGTGGCCGTAGTTCCTTTAATGGAATTGTATGTACAGTATTTGGATCAAGCGGATATCTTGGAAATTTTGTATGCAATCGCCTTGGAAAGATTGGTACCCAGGTATTTATAATTCTTATTTCAAATTAATTACGATTAGAAGTTTTTTAATTATATTGTTATAATATATAATCTGATTAATAAATTTTAATTGATTACTAATTTGGTTTACAGATGATACTGCCATACAGAGGTGACATGTATGACATGACATCTCTAAAACTTTGCGGAGATCTTGGGCAAGTTTTATACCACCCATTTCATTTACGTGATGCAGACTCGATAAGAAAATGCATCAAATATTCCAATGTTGTTATCAATTTAATTGGACGAGATTGGGAAACTAAAAACTTTACATTTCATGAAGTACATGTTGAAGGAGCTAGAAGATTGGCTAGACTATGTAAGGAGGCTAATGTTGAACATTTTATTCATGTATCAGCTTTAAACGCGAGTGATAAATTAAAAGTAAGTTTAATTATTATATTTATTATTAATTTATTATTAATTACTTTATTTTATTACAATATATTAAACTTTGATAACAACTTTAACAATTGTTAAATTTATAATAAATTTTGATCTACTTAAATCCTTTCTATGTTAAGCCACACGTATTGAAAAATGGTTCAGAATTTCTTCGTACAAAATGGGAAGGTGAGCTTGCAGTTCGAGAAGAATTTCCTGAAGCTACAATTGTTCGTCCATCAAATATATGGAGTTTTCAGGATCGATTTCTTAGTGTCTTCTCTGGTATGATGAGGCATCATTTCGGGTAATTTTTATTATACAAAAATTAAATTTCCATTATTTCATACATAATATTTAAGATTTATTAAGGAACAATTAATGTTACATTAATAAAGAATGTTCTATTAGTTATCCTTAAACTATAATACATAGTTTTCAAGATCTGATAATTAAATATATATTCTTGTAGAACTGTGCCACTTTGGGAAAAGGGTGAACGCACAGAAAAGCAACCAGTAGCTGTATATGATGTTGGTGAAGGTATAGCGACTATTGCAAGAAATCCAAAAATTACTGCAGGCAAAACTTATCAATTTGTCGGGTATATATAAATATAATACACGTATGATTTTATTCTTGATTAAAATAAATTATATATGCAAAAATGTTTATACAGGCCGAATCGTTACAAATTGTCTGATTTAGTCGATTGGTTTCATCAAATACGCATGCACAACAATGCGAAGGAGTATAATTATAGGAGAATAGATTTGAAATATGCTCCGTTGTTCAAACTTCAGGTTTCTTTGAATGAAATTGTATCTCCTGCATATCCACTGGGATATTTACAATGGGAACTTTTGGAAAGAGTACGATTTTATTTCTTGAAATAAAATTTATTTTATTATGAGTATAAATTTTAATGAAATGCGAGTTGGACAATTAGTTATATTAATTAGTCTGATATATATCGTATTTTATAGGAAGCTATAAGCGATACGGTTTTGAAGGAACTGCCAACTTTGGAAGATCTTGGTGTCACATTGACAACGCTAGAATCCCGAATACATTGGGAGTTAATGATATATCGTAAAGATCCTCAATATACTGAAAAAGTTGGAGAATTCGATCCTGTTCCGAACCCACCAATTATTCCAATTTATTAATGGATTTAATATGTATTAGATTAAAACAAATAGAATATGTACTCTCATTGTAAATGATATTGTAAAGAGTATATTGTTAATTAAATCGCGATAAAATATTAAATTATTTGAATGTTTATACTTCATAAATTCTGTTATTTTTCGATATAATAGTTATTAATTTATCGAATTTTCTATCCTATATTCACATAAATAATAAATAAAACAATATAAAAGGTAAATAAAGAAGTTTTAGAGTTCGGAAGAACTCTATGAAAACTGTAATATAAAATTTATTCAAAATTATGAAAGCTGGGAAAATTTTCTGAAACATTTAAGGAAATTATACATACAATTTATTAGAATATCGTAAAATTATTCTTTTGTCTTAATGATATCGTAGAAGATCATGTTAGTTATTCATTGTATTTATTATATGATGTTCTAACTATAATAAAGATTACAGTTTTCAATAATGTTGTCTATTAAATGCTATTTTAAACATTGGTAAAAAATATAAGCTAGGTTGGTCCTCGGTTATTATGCTGACCGAAGGCCAAGCAAATCTTACAATATGTAAATAGCAGCGAGACACGCTTTATATAATGTCTTTTTATTATAATAATAAGCATAATAGCATTATTTTATAACTTTAATTGAGTTCATAGTATATATAGTCTTTGGACGCCAATATATCTTTATCTATAAAGCAATAAGCTTTCTCATAAACTCGACTATATATGAAGAACAAAATATTCTATGGTATATATCATTTAAAATTGTTCACTTTATTCAATATATTATTTTTTCTTTATACTCAAAGTATTTATAATTTTTATTATAATTTTTAATATAAAGTAAGTATAAAATATTGGCATAGTAAATTTATGACATAGTTTTTATATCAATTGAATTATTTTTATACAAACTGTGTATAGAGCTTTTGAATTATATTTACAATTATATTAAACATAATTCAGAAGCATTTTGCATGTCCGTTTAAAAATCAATATTTTATATAATTAATGAATCAATTTTAGTCATTTTGATAAAGAAAATTGTTTCATATAAATCATGGATTATAATTTCAAACATAATAATATTTATAATAGAGCGATATTATGGCAAAAATCTTTATAAATGAGAAATTTCTTATTTTTTCGATATGAAAAGATAAATTATTATATATATATAAATTTTTTATAAAATCAAATGTATAAGTTATTCATTTAAAATATTGAGCATAATATATTATTATCCATTCTATTTTTGTGTGTACATTATATAGCTACAAATAATATATGAATTAAAAGCCATTGGCAAGAATATTCAGAAAATTCATTTTTATTAATTGATTTATGATGGAAAATTATATGTATAATTTTATATGCCATACAAAATATTTTAGAAATCAATAAATATAAATTTTCTTATCGTATTTCATACATTCATAGATTCTGTATTATACCATTTAAAATTATAAATAAAACTTCATCATGAATTATAGATCTTTTAAAATCAGCTTAAATAAGATTACAGAAAACGTAAAATTTATTATTTAATTATTCAATAAGGATTAAGAAACAGAAAAAGATATCTTTCTTTTTATTTGAAAAATTAGATACTATTTAATATTATAAATTTAACTTGTAAAATAGAAAAATGATTTTGTTATTAAAAAAATATTTTATTTTGCAATAAGATTTACAAAAAGAGTTTTCGTAGAATAAATTTTGCCAAATTCTTTTAATTCATTTCTATTTTTGCACGATTCTAACGTCATCAAGCGCTTTCTAATAATATTACGCAATTAAACATATGTACTTAATCGCTAGATACTTTCATTCCATTTTCGAATTACTTAAATAATATCTTAGTTTACTAGCGAAATTGGATAGCAAATATGAATGTGCAAGAGCGTAGCTCGGATCCTGGACCCAGAAGTAAGATTTATATGTCTAGATAAAAATAAAGTGATCTTCAAGATTACTTGATAAATGAATAAATAACTATAATTATACATATATATAATAAATAATTTATAATTATAATACACTTAATTCATGTAATATTATATACATAATTATATAATTATAATTTATATAGGTATTATAATTATAATAGATAAATTAGTTAATAAATTATTTTCTTTAACATTCTTTAACATTCTATTCTTTTATATAATTATGTTATAATAAAAAATTTCTATAATAATTGATATTTAAATTATGAAATATTGTTAACTGTAAAAAATCAAAATTTATCAGAGATTTAACTTATTTAATAGATATAAAAGCATTTCTTTTTATTTTTCTACTCCGTTTCTGTACTTCCATTTCATAACATTATATACTCATCATGGTTTAACGATCATGAGAAACTAATAATTTTAATTAATTAGATGAGAGAACTATTAACACAGTAGATAGATTTATATTTTTCTTACACATTGAACACTAAATATATTTTTCTGAATTTGATTCGTCTCATTTGAAGATCATATTTAATATAACCATAAAGCAAGGTCCACCGCTATCATATTTTAGATTAAACATTAAAACTAATAAAAAAAAACTTGCCATTATAAAATTTCTCGAAAATTATATTCTTCAGTCTTCTGTAGATTCAGAAGATTCTACTAAGATCACAAAAACGAAGAAACATTTAACAGTTAATTAACAACGTTAATAAAATGTTAGATTTTTCGATATGTCAAATCACGTTCTTCACTTTCATATGTCTGAGAGGATATGTATTTATTTGGCATTAGTGATTAGTCACACATTTTTTTCGTCATGCGATGGCTAAATAAATCTCTTGTTAGATTTTAGACGATACTTGTTAACATGATTCTAACATGATATTAGGGTTCTTTTGCAATTAAATCTTGATTTATAATAATAATAATATACCATAATAACATAATTTATACAAAGTAATTTTTTGCAGAATTTTCTCGAAATGCAAAGATTGTGCTGCAAGAAAATAAAGACAAAAAATCTCTCGATAAGTCGCACAATAATAAGCACACATGAAGATCAGATCAGATTTCATTGATATTTCTAGAGGTAAGCACGGGACAGTCATTGAAAAATGACAGGAAGAATGTTCATTGGAAAAAGTTTGTCACGAACGAAAAGACTATTAACAATAGCGCTGATAAACGAGAAACCCTGATAACGCCTGAGCCCAAGTTGTCTTGAATCACATTATCATGGCATCGGGCGACAAGCTCGAAATCGACAACGTTCATGGGCTTGCCGTTATATTCAAACGGCGAGATGCAATAGTTCCAACGCTGAAACTCGACGCTGTTACCACGTGCAAAGTCACTTTCCAGGATATTGTGAGCCTGGCAGTCGCATGGGAAGTGATTATTAATTGCGCTGATTGTGCTCACCTCGAGGACGATGTCCTTGGCGTGGCGTGGTGCCTCCAATACGTGATTACCGTGAAATTGTAGCACCTTGATGAAATTATCATATCGCAGATGCAGTCGCTCAATCAGATCCACCTTGTTGTTGAGTATATTCAGTCTATCTACATGAGCAAGGCCGGTGAATACATTTTTTTGCATAACACCAAGATCGCTCTCTTTGATGACGAGTTTGTGCACATGAGATAAACCACGAAAGGTGTAGGCCTGTAGTTGAGATAGGTCCATATAAGACAGACTGAGAAAGCCAACATACTGAAGACCGTCGAAGGCATCCTGCTCGATTATGCGAATCCCGGAGGGGAAGAGGAGATTAGCGACATTGGTGAGACCGGCAAACGCATGACTCTGTATAGTCAAAAGAGGGTTGTGAAGCAGCAAGATCACATGAACGTTGGATGTACCGGCGAACGAATTGCCCTCGACGTAACGGATCTTGTTGTTCGCCAGTAACAACGTCGAGATATTCTGCAACGCAGCAAACGAGAATTTTTCTATATATGGTAACGGAGTATACTGGATGGAGAGCTCGCGCAGCCGATTTAGACCGCGAAATGCGAACGGACGTATGGAGGAGATATTGTTGCGATCCAGAGTGAGTTTACGCAAAACTCGAAGGCCGGCGAAGGCATCACCCTTTATCACCGGAAAATTGTTCTTTGTTAACGAGAGCTCCTCCACGGTTTCCGGCAATTGCTGTGTCGGTATATCCTCGAGGCCGCCTGTATTGCAGAGCACCTGTAAATTCAATTGTTCACGTTCAGGACGGAATTCAGGTGCGGTCGAAATCGAACACCTTTCGATAATTGGATAATTCTCGGGGAGAATTCTTTATCACGTATAATATTGATGATCCTGATTGTGATTATAGAAAGGCAAATTGAAAAAATATCAACATGCAAATTTCAGAAATATGTTCAGTTTTACTTTTACCTGTTTTGGAGAAAGGCAAATACATTCTGCCGGACAATCCCGACTTATCGTCGTGGTAATTTCCGAATCGGAGGTAAGCGTCAAGTCCACTGCTGCTATGCATAGCAGGTAGTAAATGCAGATCTAAAAAAATTATGTATTATCCACGAGTACTACGAGTTCTACGCGTTCATTTGTAACTTTACTGTAAATGCGTGCTTTTTCGAAAGCTTTGAGATTATCTCCATGCGCGGATCCTAGCATAAATTATTCAATGAGAACGTAGCACGCCAAGTGCAACGGCAATTCACCGAGGACGGCTGCAAAATCGATTTTGATAGAATTTGCGGAGCTCTCTGATAATACTGATGTTACGCGCTGATAATAATTTTTATATACAGGCAATGTGCGTGAGCGGGGCTTTAAGCCGCGCGCAAATTGCATGCGACACATGCAAATGTACGCGCGCGGGACGTATGCAACGCTCTTGCGTACCTGCGCCCTGCGATACATCAATCCCCGGGATTTTTACGGCGCATGCCTCAGCATATCCGGGGTGAGAACGTCACGAGAGGATGGGCGATGTTATATATCTGTATGGGTGAAACGAGGCCACCGACGGAAGTTCGTTAACACGTACACCACTGCTTCCGCCACCGCCGCCGCCGCCGCCGCCGCCGCCCTCCCCCCCTCCCCCCTCCCGTTGCTGAGAGGGTAACACGCACCGCGCAGGGATTGTCGTCTTTCGGGGATGTCGGATCTGCGAGTCTGCGAATCGCAGTGTTGCTGTTGTACCCGTCCGATCTCTTCCGTTTCTCTCGCGAATCTCGACACGAAACGCGGATCCCGAACGGGCGGAACGAATTTCAGCATCCGCGCAGCTGTATTCACCGGCTGGGCTCGGGGCTTTATTTCTCCTCGGGCACCCTCTCACGACCCACTCTCCCTTCTCATCTCACGCGGCTCCCAGCCCCGCCACTATCCAAAGGCGCGCACTGCGCAAACTCATAATTATTCTCCCCGCGCCCGTATCGGGCAATGAAGCTTATTAGCAGAATCTCCCTCTCCACCCTCTCCCTCTCTCTCTCTCTCTCTCTCTCTCTCTCTCTCTCTGTCCCTCTTTTCTCTTTTTCTCTTTTTCTTCGACGCATTTCCTATTTTTGAATCGCATCGGATCGAATCCTGAAGAAATATTGCAAATAGCCGGAGACGCCGGGCGCTCATATCGATTTGCCGAGACGTCGGGTATATGCTCTAAGAAATTCGCGAATCGCCTGGCTATCATTAATATCGCTCAGATCGATTCGTGGAATCATCGGGTGGATGCTTCAAGAAATTTACGAATAACCGTGGGAGCATTAGCACTGCCAGACGCTTTTTTATTGATTCGACGAAACGTCGGATCGATGCTTTAAGAAATTCGCAAATCTCCTGGCGAATATCTGTAGTGCCCGGCACTCGATTTCGCGGATTGGATGGCGCCGGCACCGACTCGAATCGCATCCGCAATTACCCAGCTTTGATATGGAGAACGCATTACAATAGGGGACGTGTTACATAGTTCTTATGCCGCGAGCTCGCTCGGCGCTCTATTAATCATCCCAGCATCTAAGAAGTGCAGCTTATAACTGCCGGTGTAACTTAGACCGGCGATAGGTTCCGGTTTAGCTACGTAATGTAACGACAATCTAAACGTGTGCACGTGTATCAGACACACCGCGTTGTTCGTCTCTGATCTGGTCCGTTCCGTACATCGACGACGCTCGAGAATGACATAGCGGGCGATTGCATATGTGCGTGTATATATGCATATATATATATATATATATCACGCGGGATTTTCAGCCGTGAGACTCATTGCGCGTATCGTGCGACTATCCCGTGGGCTATCCCGTGCAGAATCCGCAGGAGCGAAAAGAGAGAGAATGAGAAAGCTATATGCAATGGCATGATAGCAATCATACATGGATCACGTATAGCCCCGCCAACATACAGCGCGAACTTTCGTCTGAAGCCTGACGGCGCTGACGGGTCGTAATCGAAAACGCGAAAAACGAAGTCCGTATCCCTCATCACTTACACCACTTATTTCCTTCCCACTTCTCTCTCTCTCTCTCTCTCTCTCTCTCTCTCTCTCTCTCTCTCTCTCTCTCTCTCTCTGTCTCCTTTTCTCTCTCCGAAAGTACACATATCGGAAAGATACACACAGATGCAACGGCAAGAATTACTGACTATCTAATCGTACAAAGCGAAATCGTTGAGAGAAAGCTCTCTAAAAACTCATGATTTCATCGCTTTTGTCGATAACGGATTTACCAGAACTGCCAAAAAAAGATTGTATTGCATCCACGATGCATCTTGGATTATGACTGAATCGCATATAAACTTCATTAGGGATAGATCCGGGTGAAGGTTCTATTCAATCTATCAATTTTCAAAATGCTTATAGAACAAATCTTGGGAAAAAGAGGGAAAGAGGAAGGATAAAAGAGTCAATGTTTCTTCTATACAGCGAAGCTCTCGAAAATCCGTGTATCTTTACACGAAACGATCGCAATTTACGACAACGCAATTATTTCCATTGATTACTCTGCAAGAGCACTTTAACAGAATTTTAATTCAGGACTTATCGTCTGGATCAGGTGCTTCGATACTTTTAAATCGTTTGTCATATATCGCATCTTCGATGGACAATAGTGTTCCTCTCAAGTTAAAGTAACTCTGCTCTGAAACAAAGCATTTCGCTCGAGTAATTCATCGGAGGATGAATTTATCAGCGGTGTTAGAAATCCGATAGTCAAATAAATATTCAAGCATTATTCGCTCGAAATAGCTCAATCATGCGATAAATCTCGAATGGTATATCGATGCATGATGCATCATCGAAAGAACTACAAAAAAAACTACGATCGATTCTAAAACTATGCAGCGCTTCTTCGTTCGGAGACCGATCTCCGATCGCAATATGCATGCACGTTATTCTGCGATGCGAAATTATTGGTATCGGGAATTGAATCGCTCGAATCATCGGCGATTAGATAAACAAGAAACAGTCATTATGGAGTATTAATTCACTGGTAGAAATATGAGACATGGCAAATGCCGCGCGCGCGAATGCTGGATTGGGAATTTACGCGAATAGTGGACGTGACATGCCATTAAATGATACAGACGTACCGGTGTTTAATGACTCTTATGAAATTACGGGACCGATTGTATTGCTATTTGTATTAAAAGATAGAATATTTCTCTTCGCAATAGTTGTGCACAGAACATGGAAAACACGAACAACGCGAGCATCGGCTGAGCTTTATCGTTTTAAATTACATCACGTAAAAGCTATTTACGCGGAAACTCTAAATCCGCGCTAATAAGGATGCTTGAATATAATAATCCTCTAGTGTTTTACCAGTGAAGCGCTTTCCCTTCTTTACAGAAAGGAAAAGCTCGATATACTCGAGATCAAAAGCATTATCATATGCTATCCTAATCGATTTATTACTTAATACATTAGTGAATTCATCCGAGAATTCGAGAATTCGATATTTATGTTACAAAAATATTTCTATCGTACGCAGCTATTATTGCCGAATAAAACAATATAATTCTATTACGAAGATCAAAATAATTGAATTTATAAATATAGAGATGTCGAAACGTCTACGAGCAAAAACGAATCAAGCTTTCGAAATGTTTGCAATAATAAATAAACACAATATTCAGAGATGCCATGTGTAAAGATATATCACATTAAGAATGTATGGTTCATTATAAAAGAATGTTTGCAATGAATGCAATAATAAGTGTGTGCAATAATGAACATTGCATTTGAAAATAATAACTATTCATACACGTTATATTCATAACTACAATTATATATTATATTATATACAATTATACGTTATATTCATATACAATTATATCATAATTATATCGTGACATATTACAATTACGATACTTAGTTGTAATTGTGTTATTTAATTATAATACTTAATCATATATTTATATAGTTATAGAAACATATACAATTCCAATCTTTTTAGGAGCATTTCATACAAGTTTTGTGTAAGTTTATAGAAGTTTATATAAATTATACAATAGTTATATAACAATAGACCTATTACTATTGTATATTGTAACTGAAAGGCATCCATTTATTTACATGACTTATCACGTGCGAAGTGCATATTCACTGATATAAGTATATATAAACTTTGATTATATCATATAAAATTTACTATTTTATCATTTTTATAGAAAAATAGATATATAGCAAACAAATAGATATATAATGAATAATATAGATATATAATAAACATAGATATACAATAAACAAAATAAACGTATTAATGGAACGATATATAATTACATCGTTCTAATGATATTTAACTATTTTTAATCTTCTCAACAAATTAATAGAATTAAATACTTCCTAAGTCGGTGCGATTTATGAGTCATGCATTACTTCGCTCTACAAACTACAAGTTAGTATAAAAGTTCAATCACAATGAAAGTTCAAACCTTATCGACATGCGTAGTTAATTTCCTCCATCGGTCCTCTTTCCCTTTTCCTCTTGCGCTTATCCACATGCTGTACTTACACACTGTACTTACACGCTACATCATTCGCAACGCGATAAATTTCGTTAACGAAATTACGGTAATATTCGTATCGCTATCGCGATCGCTACCGTATATTCAGAGAATCCAAAATAGAACCGAAACGTTTGATATCTTAATTTATGCACGAGCATAAGTCGCGTAGTGTGCGCTCTGATTCTAATCGCGTCGAGTAGAGACGCGTCGATTAACATTTGTATATTCGGCTTAGAAGCTTAGAAAAATAAACAATCGCGATATTGATCGACACAAACGCGAACACGATAATCAGATACAAATCGCCTGATTAATGCATCCTCTATGCTCAATTCCTCGTGGTATAATACCAGCGAAGTCCATTCTCGCAATAGTATGCGAACATTCCTGCGTAATGTTGAATAAGTCTATGTTTTGAAAACATGATATAGAAATATAAATTTTCTATTAATCTAGAAATAATTAAACTACTTCAATAAAAAATTTTAAACAGAAAAGAATAATTACATATCTTAAAACAAAAGATAACATAATTTTTCAACATATAAATATTAATTCATCGTATCGTACACGAGGCCAAACCTCTCGCATATAAATTATTATAACCATTATTATACGTAATAAAATTACAAATATATTTGAATAAATCAGATTACTATATATAAATAAAGTAACATAACAAAAAAAATAATTATATCATATTCCGCAATAAAAATTATTGTCTTGTCCGCAATAAAAACTATTATATTGATTTATTATAAATCCAACTCAAAATACTCAACATTAATTTCAGAAACTAACTCAGATTCTCCTTCAAATTTACCGCTACGATTTATCTCTGCTAAAATAATAATAAAAAACAGAAAAATATAGGCATTAAAATAATTCTATGAATGGAATTGTTAAGTATGATGGGTCTTCGACGCCTCAGATTGAAGCCTCACAATAAATAAAGAAACTCTTTCTTCTTCTTCGCAAAGATAAGTCTCTCGATAGGCTAGCTGATTCCACAGGCTTCGCCGTTAACAACTCTACAATTACTGTCACTACATTACTCGACAATTACTCTCACTGCCGCGTACCTGCTGCCGTCGTCCTTTATATACCCAAAAGTAGTGCAATTTCAGAATTGTCGGTCAATTGCTAGATATTATCATTCAATCTGGATGAATCACGTTATTCCGTGAGTTTTCGAGAATCAACGGTTTTCTCCGCGTGTTTCTTGTCTGGACACGAGGCGTCCACTACACAAACAAGCACGAACCAACTCTTCGCCGAAGTATTTGATACGTACCGCCAACGGCAATCTCCTTTTCCTTTATACTACACTATCGATCACAGATCGACTATGTGAAACGTCACAGCGATGCCTGAAGAAATTTGCAAATAGCCGTGGACGCTGTAATACTGTCGTGCGCTATTATCGATTAGCCGAAACGTCGAATCGATGACGTCAGAAATTTAGAAATTGCGGACGGAGAACTAATATTTCCGGGCGTTCTCACACAAAAGCTGAATCATCGTATCGATCACAGATCAACTATATGAAACGTCACAGCGATGCCCGAAGAAATTTGCAAATAGCTAAGGACGCCGTAGTAGAGCCATACGCTCATATCGATATGTGGACTCATTGGATCAATGCCTGAAGATATTTGCAAATAGCCGGGAGCGCCGTAGAACAGCCGTGCGCTCATATCGATACTTCGAATCATCGGTACCAGGCCTGAAGAAATTTGGAAATATTCGGGGACGTCGTGGTACAGCCGTGCGCTCATAACGATATGTCGACACATCGTATTCTAAGATATTTTCACTGATGAAATCCTGATGGTCCGCAAAGTACATGTACACGTAGTTTGCGATCTTTTTGTCATTTAAATATGTATTACTTTGCGTACATTTGATGCATTCGATGTAACTTATAGAAATGAATGGGATAAATAATAACAAGACAATAAGATTATATCGATAATATATTTTATAACAAACTTGCACAATAATTGATAATATGTATTTTGTGGCAGCAGCTACATGTATGTATATACTTATGTACGCACAAATGTATATATACTTATATGCGCGGAAAAAAAAAAAAAATATATATATATATATATATATATATATATATATATATAAGTAGATATGCATATTGTTTGTGCATGTGTGCATTTAAAGTAGCAAAAATCAGTCTTACAAATAATACATCACTAGTTGCATTAAGGCATCATTCACCTATGATTATTTACAATCATACCTAGAAATCGATATAAAATGTTCAAACACTAAGTAAGGTAATGCTATCATAGGATATATCAAGCTTTTTCATTATAATTACGGATTATTACGAAATATAATAAAAATCTACCGACAGAAAAACGATAAATAGTAAAGTCAACATTGTTGATATATCATTATTCAAATAATATATTGAATTTAATTCATGAAATTGTACCACGCATCGTATATTACTCAAAATAAAGGCACATATTGGATTATAAATGCATATAGGTACAAGTACGTACAAGCACACGTACAAGTATTTTGTGCAATATGCAGACACATAGGGATTAAAAATTACTGAATGAAATGACATGTAAAAATGTGTCTTTAACACTTCAAGACATTTTAATGAAAGAATTGCCTATTGTATTCTCTAAAACCAATATGAATTGCAAAACGCATGAATGATATATATATTATATATATATATATATATATATATATATATATATATATATATATATATTCTTCATGAGCTTTATACATATCGTACGTTTTTCTATCAAATATTAAAAAGTATCGAAAAGAGAAATATCTTGCGTCGTATAATAACATACAAAAAGAGAGAATCGGGATACCGAATATTTGTTTCTCTCATGTATATCTATGTATATAATTTTTACATACATCGTAAATATATAATTTTCTTTCAACATACAGCAATAATAAAATTTTCATACGCACGAATTACTTACGAAACGACGCATTCACAAATACTTTCATACATTATTCGATGGATATAATATCTAATTATATATTGTACTATAGCACTCAAAAGATAAAAGATTCTATTTATCAAAATTGAATAATAACACATCTTATTTTTCTCGTAGCATTGTACTTATTGTGTACTCTGTCTATTAAGTAATAAAAAAATCAATAAGAAACATCGCACAACATCGAAAGAAACATCGATAACAATGAAAAATAATATATGCGTACTTAATACGTTCTTAAACGTCAAGTCGTTTTGTATTAACAGCGGCAGTTCAACTTCTGAGATCTTTGATATTATCGGCTATATGATAAAAATTGTATTTGATCACATAATATACAGGTACTATATTATCATATAATCTTTCATATGCAAATATTTCTATAAAAATTCTATTGTAGGATACGGAATGACTTATATTGAGGTAGAATTAATTAAGGCAGCTTTGGTTTGTATTGACGGAAGCAAGGGTTGTCGATAAACTGACAATTTTCAAATAATGAAATTCTAATCATTTATCTAAATCCTTTGTATATTTCATACAAAATATTTTTATTCTGTTTTGATCAAATATCCAATTTTTCTCTTTTTCATCGTAAATGTATCTCTCATAAATGTATCTCTTAAAATAAGAATTGTTGATATTACAAAGATATCGATAAGATCTAAAAAGGCAATATTTGGGTGAAACTATTACATTATAAAAATAAAAATATTATCGAAATGTTATATGCGACAACTACGAATATTATACAAAAAAATAGCGATAATTTATAACCCAAATAATTGTATCTTCATTATTATATAAAAAAAGTGAACTGAATATTTCTTAAAATTTTATATAATGCAAATTTAAAGAAGTGACTAATTTATTTCTTTTTAAATTTTCAATTTTCTCAATATTTTGCGTAATTTGAACATCCGGTATAAGCGGTTTTTTTTGTACTTTCATTATTAAAATCAATATAAATATATTTCTAATATTTTTAATATTGAATAAGGCTATTTGTACAACAAAATATGAGATCTGTATATGAAGAATGATCAATTCTATTGATAATCTTGTTCTTTTTTATGTATAATTGCGCTTTGACTATAATGATGAACACAAAAATATAAGTTGTAAACTTCTAATCCTTCCACATCGAGTCGCATCATTAGAATGTAAATATACTAATTTATATTCGTCGAATTACTTCATTATTTTCGGCGAACAGATAATGCTTCTCGAAAACGGGATAAGTCTTTAAATACTTCATGGTGAATCTATAAGTATTTTGTCTTGAGACTTTTTGTAACATCGATTTGGACCATTGGACGGTCAAAGAAATAAGGCAATTTTAACACAATAATATGTGTCTAATTTATAAAATTGCTACTTATTAAAATTCATATCTTTTTCTAATATAATATAGCATTTATAACTTATATAATATATCTATATATATATATATATATGTATATATATATATCTATAAGTTTTTATATATATCTTTTATTAACAAATTCAGAATTTTTGCATTTGGATTCGTCTTATCAGTCTTACGTTAATGAACATGCAATTATTGTACGCAGTTCATTGAACAATGAGGTAATTCGTATTATTATACTATCTGTCGATATGCTTTGAGCAATATTGCATTTGTATCCCGAACCCACAGTTAGTAATGATGAAGTACAACAATTATAGGATGAAGTACTTACAATTACTAACTTAACAGCAATATCTCAATTATTAACAAAATTATATGAACGAAACGAAATTTTTATAATTGTTATATACAAAGTATTCCGCTATTAACACTTAATAATAAATTGTTTAACATAATTCAAAGACGAATATGATAGTGGTGACATATCCTATATATAATAAGTTTCTACGAATATCAAACGCGAACATAGAAATGCCTTTAAAATACTTTCAAGATATATAAAAATAATAAACATTCTTTCTTTTTTATGAATGCGGACCATATAGAACTGTAAATTATATTCTAGTTTGTATTTCAAAGTTTGTATTTAAAGCACGATTTTAACTGACTTATTTAGCGCCTTAAAACATTTTCGCGGCACATACAATAAACAATAATAATCAGCCATAATAATTATCATTATAATATTTATAATGATAATAATCATTTACTTATGTTTTGAAAAATTCCACATATACAAGTTAAAATAGATTCAGATTCTATTATGACTTGTATTTATTCTAATTGATTATCGTAACGTAATTAATTAATATAATAATTTGTAGAAATATATTCATATATAACTTGCAAAATACGATGAAATAATATTTTGATTTGATATAAATAAAAAGTTGATCGATTTCTAATAGCATTATGGACCGCACTCAATATGATTGGTTCGTTAGTCACATTTTTATGTTCTTTTGCATACTTACTTATATATTTATATATTTTATTTACGTATTTTCTCTTTCTTTTATATTATGTTAATAAATTGCAAGTTAAAATGAATCACAATAATAATATACGATAAATGTATAAGACGTATATCATTATTTCAAAAATGTTTAAAGCTTAACGTGAATGATGGTATAAATTAATAGAGACTATATAAAATAATCGTTAATAATCGTTTAAGATTTTCGTTGCATCGCAATCATTACACGAATATAAATATTTTGAAATTTTATAAAATTCAGGCATACTTCATACTTATATGATATTGTTATTAAACTGAATTAAAGCAAACATAAATTTTAAAACTTCTACATGTTCATAAGATCAAACAGAAGAAAAGATGAAGAATCTAATGCGTGCTACATTGTACATCATATTGCATATAATAATTCTTGTCTCATGGCAAATTGATTTGTACGATTTACTATAAGCATTAAGCTTTCAACAAATTTGAAATACATGTGCTAGTACATTCAGTCTCTTGAATCTATGTATGTATCTGTTCAGTCTTGTATGAGGTAGATAATTGGAAATAGTGATATTCAGTGTTCTTTCTTCTTAAATAAACGCGTTATTACCGCGAAATGCGCGAATGCAAAATTCGCTTTTTACACAGAAATATAAAATATTAATCGTTTGTAAATATAATGATCAGATGATACGGAATAACGATAAGCGGATGTTTCCAGAAGAGCTATCACAGGAAGAAAAAATAGGTAAACAGAAAAGATAAAAGATAGAAAGATTGAAGGGCTGTCGCTTGCTTACTTTCACGATTATGATAGGACAATTGGGCAAGATAATTCTGAATACATAGTTTCTTGTCCTTTTAATAATTTTGCTGTCATTTGCAATTAATAGTAATCTCATGATAAATTTTTTACGAAAAATGTGATAACTCCTCCGGATAAAAGCGTCAATTTAGAAAAATAGAAGGAAACATTATTTCAAAGTTGCATGTATCAAAAATTGATGACTGGCTCAATCAAAAATAAGATCTTTCAATATTAAAAAGATGATTGAAAGAGAATAACTCAGTAATCATATGCATATAAATTCTCGTATAAGCTTCTCTCTAGGATCTTCAAAATTGTTCTTCGGACGAAAGCACATGTCGATCATCTCATGGCTGCCTCTTTTTGTCACGCACCGTATATAACGTTTTTAAATCCACGTAAAGTGCAGAAAGAGAAATTAATTATAATCGCAACAGTCGTTGTTATCTGGCCCAACGTCCTGTACTTCAACCTTAATCGCATCTGGCGAAGTAGACGGCGATACTATCATCGCCGGAACATCGGATTTACGACTCACCGATAAATCTTCGACTTGATCATCGATGTTTTCTTGCTGTTGTTTTTGCTTGCTGCAACGTATGACCGGACTGGCACTATCAATGACACAGCGCGCCATCGAGTCCGATATTGAATCTTGTGGTGCATCCTTCGGCTTAGCATAAACGATTTCGGGTTTGGCAACGCTTTTGCTAGCCACATTTTCTGTGCTCGTGCTCTCAGTCTCGTTTTTGGACAGGGTACCGCTATAAATCCCGCCATTGACATTGCCGCCGATACCATATGGGAAACAAGCACCGCTGCTGCCGTTGGTTACTGCTGAACGTCTGAATGGCCGCGATGTTGTGATGCCAAGCTTCTTCACTTTGTCATAGAGCGTACGCGATGGTACACGATGTTTGCGCGCTGCCTGTACAGCACTCATGCCATGTCTTACCGCTTCTATTGCAGACAGAATGTCTTCCCGACTATATCGCTTATATCGTTTCCATTCTTTCTCTGCGCCATAATCCACGACATCTAAGACAAACGGAAAAATTTTACACATTAATGCTAGTAAAATAAGTAAGCTTCTTTTATTAGTAAGCGATTTATCTGTATTTCTTATTCTAAAGTGATAGTAATCGTCGTAGGAAATGACATAAAAAAAGGATTGCTTTGAAAGGGTGGAAACTCTCGTATAGCATCATTTAATTTATATAATTCCATCGATCTGCCTAATGTTATTACTTGGAATTTTTGTTTTATATATTTCGTATGTAAAATTTAAAAAGATCTATAACTTACCTGGTTTGTTATTATTAGGATACGCTTGCGGCGATGGTTGTTTCTTTTCTTCATTCGCAAATGAGGCATCCGCCGCATAAGAGGCCGCTTCGGCATGCGCGTGCTCGGTGTTATTGCGACAGTTATCGTTGTCATTGGCAGAACCATTACTGTTTGTACGAAAATTGACCGGTTCATGGGTGTCAGGCGGCGGCAATATGCCCTGCGAGCTATCGGCATGACCTTGGCCAAGTACTGTACGCAGTATCGGCGTGTCACGGTTCAGCAATAAATTGGGCTGAACTAGCTTTCTACGCTTGTACGATATGTTCTCAAAACCATTATCATACGGACTGCCAAGAACAGCAACGGAAGAAGATGAATGTGGCGAAGATTGGTGAGCTGCGTGTAACGGTAATCCGGATAGCGACCACATCGATAATGCGAGACGATTCTGGCTATGATCAATCGCGGATTTGGAATAAGAACTATAAACACTGTCGGTGGAATGAGGCGGTGATGCATCATGAGCACTACTATGCGCTACCGTACTACCAGTGCTAGTACTAGTACTGATAGCTGGTGGTGGTGACATTGAGGTTTCTACGTATCTATCCTCGCGACGAGAATCGCCATATACTGAGCCTCCACTGCTTTTCTCATCTATCAGGCCTTTCACCTTCAATGCTTCCGCCACTTTTAACATACCGGTCAAGTGTTCCTGCGCCACATTCACCTCACCGCGATACATGTATTCCAATATTGCTTTTATTTCGAAATATTTGACATCCTTGAGCACGACTACCGGATGCTTGCATGGTAAGTCGAGGAACAGATTTTGGAAATAGGAAGAACATGCTGCTAAGACGATCTTGTGGCATTTGATCATCAGACTGTTCTCTACAGCGAGAGTTACATCAGTGAACGCTTCATTTTGTAGGAGCTCATCGAAGACACTCAAAAGATTTGCGCGATGATTATTCCAGCGAAGCCGATATTGTTGAGACGAGACGGTTTCCATGTTGTCCAAAATTTGCCGATGACGATTTATCACAATAGTCTGCAATATATAATGTAACATACAATGCAATTGTAAATTATTATGTAAATAAATATACTTTATTCCGTTTCCGATATTTTAGAATCCTAACAATTAAGCTAATAATCTTTTCTTATTGTAATATAAAAATAATAATAATCTCATTAATCTCGTTAATTAATATTCCTGAATGAATAAACTCATTTATTATGGAATGGAAGCTTAAACTTTTATATTAATCTATTTCATCTATTAATTATTTTTAGAAACTTTTTACGAAAAGAGATTATTACTCTTAATTAAAATTTGAATTTAAATGATAATGTTTTATTCTAATTTATTTGAAATATTCGATATTAATATAAATATAATTGAATTGAATTGAACTTCTATGCGCATAAAGAAAGAGAGAAAGAGTAATAGAAAACGGAACAATAAAATAATTTGAGGAAAATCCTCGTTCAGTATGAATGCAAGAATTCTTTTATTCTTCTTTTTATTGTTTTTATCTTATATATATGAATAATTCGAAGTTCAAAAATCGACAAAAGTTTGCTTAGAAATTTGCTATCTTTAGCGATTTGATCTTTTTGAAGATAAGATTATACGAGCATGGGAAAAACCAATATCGAAAATAAGTTCACAATTTTCTATGCAAACATAGAATATATGCTAACGATATATAATATTTTTGCAATTATTATTAAACAAACAAGAATATTATCCATTCTAAAATAAAGTAATTAATACAATAAGCGAAATTCAAAAATAATTTCAGGAAAGTTCAAATTGATTTTATATATTCAAAAATATTTATAAATCAAAAAATGATTATTATATGCGTGTTATATTTTCAATATACAGGATAAATCAGAAGATAATTTTATTATGTAATGTGATAATTTTATTAATTTTTATTCTGATTCATTCTATATTCATCATTATAATATTTTGAACGAATATATTCTCAATCGTTCGTTCTACAATTAATATAAACAATACGAACAATAGTTGATTGCATTTAACAAAAAACCATGATATAAACATATATAATACATTTCTCATCATTTATACTCATTAATGTCTCAATTTAATTGATTGATAATTTGAACTTTCGTTTCAAAGCTATTTTCGAAACTCACATTCGCATTGCTAGCATTACGTATCGCGTCCTGAAATTCTAAGGTGATTAGCACAGAAACGTCATCCGGAAGGAATGTTCGCATGGACATATATATAAATCAATAAGACTAACACATACATACATAATGAAAAAAATGATAAAAACACGATAAAATGGTTGAAATATCGCAAAATAATTACATTATGTTGAAAGCACTTCTCTATCGATAATCGTGTTCGAATCTCTCTTTCTCTCTCTCTCTCTCTCTCTCTCTCTCTCTCTCTCTCTCTCTCTCTCTCTCTCTCGCTTCCTCCCTCCCCCCTCTCTCTCCCTCTCTCTCTCTCTTTCTCTCCACAAATATCTTTAACAACTTATATAACATGTACTAAGAATATAAAGGAATATAAAAACGCCAGATAATGCCGCCATAATAATGTTATTATTTAATAACGTTAAATTCTATTAAAATAAAGAGATTTATCTCTCCTGAAATTTGCATGCTTTAAGTATCGTGAACTTTTTCCTGTTTTGTTACGATTCTCTTATTATTCCATGAAAGATTGAAATAATCAGAAAAGGTAAAACACGATCGATGTTTTACTGTTAGGGCGCGATCATGCCACGAGGAGAGATAGTCGATATTTGCATTTCTCGCAAGGGTGAGTCACGCACTCTCACCGACTTCCCCATTCATTTGGCCAATCCAATAAAAAACGAGAATAAACCGAACAAATGCATGTGCTAAGAAAACATTATACATGTACATTGAAAGAAACGATTAAATATTTTATTGACTTGGGAATTATGAAACTTCCATCAATTTATTTACCCATAAGATGAAAAAGATATTTGAAAATCAAACATGTGACGAAAGAGAAATAAAAGAGATGAAAAGAGAAACAAAAAATAAAACGTAATTCAAATTAGAAGACAGAATAACTTATTTTCAATTATACCTTTTTTTTAAAAAAAAGGTAAATACATGTTATACAAATTTGTTAATCAAAAGAATGGCGTTTGCATGGCGTTTAGAGAATTTATCGTTAATATTAAAGTAGTAAAATAAAAATTCTTTTCAGATTTAAAAAAAGAATATTATTATAGAGGAATCTAATTATTCCATTAAACTACACATTTTTTAATCCGTAAGGATTTTTAAATCTATAAGATTTTATATATTGTAATAATTACTTTATGTGTATATATATATATATATATATATATGTATGCACACACACTAATATAATAATTATAATAAATAATTATTATAAAAAATGAATTATTTATAAATGCTCATGTTATAAATAATTACATCTATTCTTACAATACAACTATATATAATATATACTACATATAACATTACATATACCTATTAATTAATTTTCATCTCTTTTTCTCTTTTGAGATATTAAACAACATTTAAGGGAAAAAACATTTGACTTACCTCAGCCACTTTATGATAAAGTGTACGATGATTTACAACGATCTTTGACAAGTACGTAAGAGAGGTATCCACTAGCGGGTTTTCTATCGCAAATGCTATAATTCCGAATTTATTTGAGCGATGAAAATTATAAAGAAACTGCGGACTGTTGTCTCATCTTCATACAATTATTTCATACATTAATGCGACAATAATTTTGCCATATCAATTTCAAATCTCGCGAAATACATATGTTTAAGAACGTTTTGGAAAACGTGACGCCTTTCCGCACCCCTATCTTCAACTTAGTCAATATAGACACGAGGACAGCACACATGTAACTGTGCGCGCACTTTTCACACACTCCGCCGTTCTCTAATCAACTGCAGCACTGCCATTAGCAAACGGGGATGGGACTCCCGCGCGCACGAGGAAAATCCACGTTCTCGCGAGGAGAGCGCGTCCTCAACGCAAAATAAGAAACCTCTCTTACGGCTTGCTCGATGACCACTGACGCTGCATCGCATGCTGCGCTGCGATGTCGTTCCGCGACTTGCTCGTCACGCGGCGGCAATAGGGGTGGTACAGTCTCGTCCGTGAGCCTCTTCGATGTGTGCGTTTGCAATGGCGTCACCTTCGGAAAGGCCGCGACCGTGGCCGTGCATTTCTCGCGTTTCAAGTTCAATGTAGTTCTTGTAAAACGTTAGCTGTAATAATTAAATAAATCGCTAAAATACGAAGCACGTATGAAATATAAATCTATTATGCAAATGTAAAATTATCATAATCAGAACGCGTCAAGGCGATTAAAGAGTCTCGATGAGCATTTCATCTTTAAAATTATTAAATATTATTACTGTAGAAAAATTCGCAAAAGAGAAAATATATAATATCGCAGTAGTTTTCTACAAGTTTATGAAACAATTTGGAAGATAATTAGATATTACTCATCGAACGTTTCTACGTTACAACATTTATGTTGTAACGTTATTATTGCAAGATATTAGTTTTGATATTATATTTATATTCAATCAAGCGTACGTTTGAATATCAAGATAACATCAAAATAAAATTGCGCAATAATAATATAAAATATAGAAATATTGCAACATAGAAACATTTGATGTTAATATTTAAATGGCATTTACTATTCTTCCTCAAATTATTGAAAATTAAGTTCACATATATAAGTTTATAAACTTGTAGAAGAATAGTATGAATATTTCCTTTTTGGAACTAATATTTTACAATGTACATTTTAATCTACAAGAACTACATAAGAAATATTTGCAAAATATTTGCAACTACTATAAATGATTTCAATATAAATAATTGTACTAAGTACATATTGCTTGAAATAATGCTTTCTTATTATTACAAATGGATTTGCAATAAATAATATATTATTTGTATAAAGAACATCTCGTAATGAATACTCTTATTATAATAAAAATAATGAGAGGGACATATTTATTTGCAATATGAACCAACATGACACAATTAAGAGAAAATTGCATCGTATATTTACAAAAGATTCTGAGTTCATTAAACGAGTAGGACGTATTAATGTTTTCAGTTATGATCATAATAAAAGAATTACATATAGAGAGACGTTCACATATTTTATAAAATCTCATTTTTACAATTCAGTTCTTCACGTGAGTAAATTTAAGCAATACGCACGCAGGAAATGCTCAAAATTTACGCCACTGGTGCGTATGTGGATAGTGAATATTTCGACGCATCACATGCGTGCAAGCGTAACACACATGTATATACGCCATCACTATTCGCCTATGCTCGCGCTATCGGCCAATCACGCAGCTCCCAGGCCAATATCCTGCGAGATATATCACGCGCGCATACATACACGATATATGCACGTATATTTACACGTTGCATGACGATCTTGCCTGGATATACCCACGTTATTTTCCTCGGACAATTTATCCTAGTACCAGTAACATACATACGCTACAAGTTATGCGTGCACAACTAAGGAAAATTGTACGGAAAACACGTGAAAATACGCTCGTGAGTAAGAATACATTCATGAAAATTGCGACCACGCCCAAATTCTATGATGCATCCGCCGTTGGCTTCTGCATGCGTGCGCGCGTGTATGCATGCGTGCGAGCGTGTGTAATTTCGGCGCGTAGCCCCCAACAAATACATGTGCGCACCCTCGCCCTCACGCACGCTCACATAGATGAACCTTACACGAATTGGGTAACGTTGCCATGCGGGGGACGAAGGCACGGCGTTTCCACTCGAGTATCGTGAGAAAATCGCAAGTTCTAGGAAAAAGGGAGAAATACTACGGAAACGAGCGGCGAGCCGTGTTACTCATAATTACAGTTAGTAACCGTTAAGCTTAGATTATTGAGACTTGGATTTTCGATAACGCGCTATATCAACTTCCCTAAAATTATTATATCGGAATAATAAATTGCAGAATAAAAATAGCAGGGCACGCGATAACGCTTATAAAAATAAGCGTGTCGCAAGTAAGACATTTACATTATCACGTTATCCTTCTCGCAATGGGGGGGAAGCGATATCGCAAATGCCGGAAGCCGTCGAAAATTTTGCAATTTTGCAAATGATGATAACATTTGAGCAGAGTTTCGCGAGCAAAAATATGAAAACATTTCCGCGTGATTGGCGTTACTCGTGCATCCCCTTCTCCTGTGTTAAAATCCTGAAAAAATTCCTGTTTATTCTTCGGCGTGCATGCAGCCGCGCGTTCGAGGATGGTCGAAAATATGCGGCTTGATTCGGCTTATCTGCCGAGTGAGTCTAAAAACGAAGGAGAAGCACGATAAAGCGGACGCTAGTCGAAGAAAAATCGCTCTCACAGCCATGTCTGCGCCCGCGTGCGTGCGTTTCCCTCTGTGCACTATGTCGACTCTGATGACGATTTCGTAGAGGGGACCATGGAGAGAATGCGACGCGCGATGGCAAGGTGAATCTTTGTCCTGTTGCGCCATCGAAAGATTCTACCTATATTCCGAGGTGGAGCAGATGCATACGGGCTACGCCAACAACCGGTGCATAAGCGGGTCGGTCTGATCACCGCGGGATACAACCTTCACACTCGCATCTTGATACACCTCTTGATACATCTCTTGATCGCATTATGATTTTTATGCAGCCTCGAAAACACGACTTTCCTCGAAAACACGGAAATCCATTTCGCGTGATGCCGTGCCGTGAAGATAGCATTGACGTTAATTCTGAAGCCGCACGATTGAATCTTCTCCAGCGAAATGTTGCAGAAATATATATTACTTCCTCCTCGTTTAAATTTTTATTTAAAATTCTATTAATATGCGTAACGTATATGCGCGACATTTCATATAATATTACAAGATATGTCTGCAACGTCTGCAATTTTCTTCTTACTTTCCTTTTTTTAAGAATGATTTATGGATAATGTAATCTTGGTTAGTCACTTTCGAAGTATAATTTGCGAAAAATCCTCTCTCGTTAATCGCTTTTCATTGACATTTCAAAATTTCTCATGAAAGGTCTATTTGAGATTGATTAAAAAACTGATTATGAAAATTAATTATACACACATGTATGTATATGTATGTATATGTATGTATATATATATATATATATACATATATATGTATACTTCGTTATACGCACTATATATATATATATATATATATATATATATATATATATATATACACACACATACAGTTTCGATCCTTTTTATCAGATTGCAGCTTTACAGCTGCTATTAATATAAGGTGTCTGAAAATTGACAAAAGTGGAGATAATTTCTTGTAAAATTTGCAACAATTCGTTGATAAGCGATCGAAATCTTTCCTCGAAATCAAGTTTTATCAGATGAGCTTAGAAGAAGCGCAAATATATGACAAAAGAAGGAGATAACTCGTAGCGCATCAGCAAGCGATAAGCTGAGAAAAGCGTTATGCACTATCACGTGACCATAATGATAGAGAAACGGGGCGCCGATTGTTTGCTTATCGAAACTGTCCGAATACGATTGATAGCATAGTGCTTCCATGATTGTGCGTATCTTCCATATACGCATAGCGCGATGGCATAGCGATGGCAAACCGACGCTACCATATAATCTCACTTGTCTAGCGCAACTGTGTACACAACGTTGCTCCGCTGATATGGAAAGTACAATGTGTCAATACGCGTTTATTTCTTAGCTACAGACTTTTATAAATAGAGAGAGAGAGAGAGAGAGAGAGAGAGAGAGAGAGAGAGAGAGAGCAAAGTCTGTATCTCGAATCGAAAACTTTTTGCACCGCATGTCCAAATGTCCGATAATATCACTGGTTAATTTTTTTTGTAAAAAAGAGCTTCGATTTGTAGCTTCTATGAAATTAATTTTTTATTTATGGAAAAATTTCACACGATCTTATTGCCATCGGATAACAACGTCGGAACATAATACGGAAATATGTTTGTTACGAACAATCATTAATACGAAAATGTTAAATCATTCCCAATGCAATTTCCAGCTATATTACATATTTGGAAAATATAAACCAGGTCATTATCACTAAATAGTCGAGTTGAAGACCGATAAAATTGTCGACCGTTCATCTATATTATCATTAACGCATCTTTCATGATTATACATTATTATTACATTATTACACATCATATAATCGAGCGGAATTTTTTTTTTTTTCAGGAATGCCTAAGATCGAGGAGATAAAAGAACTCTTTTTGATTGATGCAAAAATCAGCAGTCCCAATCAAAATGGAGAAAGGTCGAGGAATTCTTTCTTCCGAGCGTTCTGAAAGAAGACTCCCCCTTCGTTACGACGTTACGTGGATGAGCGGGGAGGGCGACGTGAAAACCCCATAAAGGAAAACAGGTTCTTCATAAGCCTTGAAGCTGCTTGGTATCGCGCGCGCAGTTGGCTTTTGAGACTCTCTCTCTCTCCCTCCTCCTCCTCCTCCTCCTCACCTCTCTGCCCTTTCCCCGTCATAGGCGTGCAAGTATGGAGATGCGTGCGATGTTTCCGACTTCTTTACACATTCGTGCTATCGCGCGCGCGCTTGCGACGCGCGTGTTAAATACCAATCCCCGTACATATTCACGAACGTAGAATGCGGCCTCGCCCTTTGCCGCATTGCAAGGCCATTGACCGTAGGGACCCCCGATCGATGATCAGCTACCTGCTGATACATTGTCGCTGGTACAATGGAAAAAGTATCCTTCGTCTGGTGGCCCCTGGCACTCCCGGCATACACACCGCACTCTTCCCGTGCGTCAAGTGCAATTATTCCTTGCAGCTGAAAGAGCATTAGGTCTCTTCTTTCTCTGTGTACCCGTTCGGATTCGTTCTGCCTTTCGGCGCCTTTCAATACTGACCATAACCACTGACCGTAATACCCTATTTACCGGTCAACAGGTGTTACGTAGGTCGGTCTCATATTGTGCAGAAATGCAGAACAGGACGGAGGCGCTTCCGAGTGAAATATGGGTCATCTATGTGGATTGTATTTAATTACTCATTTATGAATAAATGGAACGATCAGCCGACTTAACCACGTGATCTAAAATAATAAATGCAATGTATATCAATGATAATATCGCAGTTATCAATTTCCGAAAAATTTACAAACTATTATCATGCCAAATCGGGATGTGGGATATATATCATAGAGTATGTCGTAATGGCAATTTAAATCTAGGCTTAACCTATCGACTTCCGCCGATCACCGTTCAGTCACGCAGAAGGGATAATCTTGTCGTTAAATCCACTGGATTCTTAAATACCCGTATCATGCTAGACTAGACATCTAAAACGGCAAATGGTTAATAGCAGTCATATACGCGTTACGTAATAACGAATATGAAAAACAGCATTTTCTGATGTCGCAAAACTGCAAGGTGCAGTCTCTCTATGAAATAAAGTTTTGTGTAAAATATCTTATAGCTTTCGAAATTTAATCGTCTCTTCGTAGGATTATAGATACATTAGCGCGTTTCTCATATCATTATCGGATCTAATGCCACGATAGAGAGTTCCTGCATTATTAATCAAGGTTAGCATCGCCAAGCGGTACTAGGGAATGCCAGCCGGACCCTTCAGCCAAATAATTTTAGGCCAGCGAGTTTTTTTGTGACTTTGAAAATCGGTGAAGCACCGCACGATGTGCGCGCGGCAACGCAGCTCCGGCCGAGTCGCAATAAAAAATAAGCGACGTGTACCCCACATATAGGGCGTGGGTTTATCTGCATTAGCCGAGTGTTAGTGGGTCGGCAACCCGCAAACCGGTCCTGGATCACGTGGAATGTTAGCCCGCGGTGCGATGTTGCCACGTGTATGCGTGATTTCCTAAAACTGCATCTACGCAGCGCAGCGGTTGACTGCGGGCACGTATGCATGCACGCGTGCGTGCACACGCATGTGTACTTACACGCGTGTGATTTTCCCGACCTATTCGTTCGCGACTACAGCGGCAGAGCCGCTTCCTCTTTCTTGCCGGCACTTAAGCCGGCTCGAAAAAATTCTCCTACTAAACCGCGAGAAAAATCCATGGGCGGCGATATAACGCCAACGTTTTTCTCTTCTATTCTATTCTTTTTTTTTTTCACTGTAATATCATAATTATGTCAGATTTTGCCGTATCGCGATCTTTATCAAACTCTCATTAGGTTTAGAGATATTTATGCAGCGAGCTGATAATGACTCCATAAAAATTTGCCATAAAACCATTGCGATGAATTATTGTTGTTATTATCCATTATATCTGTCATATCTATCGAGAGCTTCCAGTGATTCATTCCAAATAATCGCACTTACAGATAGACAATAGAATTGTAGACAGTTTTATAAAAGCAATGAATCTACGATAATATGCTACGAATTTACGATAAAGTTAGGCAGTTTTAGGCTGCCTACACTTTGGCTTAATTGCAAGATGGCATTTTCAGAGTAAACGCTTCATTGCGTCGCACGACAATATTTCTGATGCGAATCACTTAAGTTACTTTGAAAGTTAAAATTAAGATAGGTTAATTCTTTCATTCCGAAATTATAACATCTACAACTGTTGCGAATAAGTTGTTTCTTTTTCGCTGCTTCTCTCTTTCGGACAGATCAATTAAATAATGCCCCTTGGAATAGTGCCTCTCTGTCTGAATCTTTCATTTTAAATATCTCTCTTAATTATTAATCTTTTCAAGTCCGTATACCCGAGTTACATATATCACTAATTGTTCATCCAGGGATAAAAAGTAAGAAATTTAGTTTTATATTCCACTTTATATCCACTTTTGTTTTACACTATTATTAAGAGCGAAAAAAACTATCAAAAAGAAATAAAAAGTTCTTTTTTATCGCTTCATATCGACCCTTCCGCGAAATGTAAATTCGCAGAAAACATCACGTGATTACGTGATGCGATATATCCATGTCGTTACGCGACCTTGTAACACTTTCGCGAAAGAGGAATCTAGTAAAAAAAAGAGTTCGGCAAGCTCGCAATCGGGAAGAAACTGGTTTCTATTTGCGGGCTTCCGCCCGTTCGACAACCTCGTGGTCGATGCACCGGGCGCTCTCGTTCAACGACTTTTTCAGCCAAGCAACGACGCGGAGCAACGACTCTGGAAGGATTCTATGAGGACTCCCTTGAAATATTGCATGTAAAAAAAACCTAGATAAAGAATGAAATCTCTCAGAAGTTGTGCATTTCTATTTATAAACTGTTTACAGTAATATAAAGTTTGTTACGTATTGCAATCAATGTTAATTGATTAACAACTGCCTTGAAGTAAATGCATTTATTTTTATCGGAATACAATTTCAGAAACGATTTGACATCTGCATCTACGCGAAATCTACAAATTAAGTGCCTTCGGTATCCAAAAGTAAAAAATTAAAACGGATTCGAGTTAAGCAAGTGCAGATTTGTTGAAAATAAAGTACAAAATTCGTAAGAGAGGAAGATAGAAAACGGCTTGAAAAAATGGGATAAGAAGATGAAGAATATAAATGATACTGCCTGAAGAAAAATAGACGTTCCTAGTAAAGAAGTAGGGATAGAAAATCGATAATCGTCGATCAGTTCGAAAAGAGCAGCGTCTGTAACAGGTGCCACGTTGGTAGATAGCACAGGAAAACGCTAGCTAGTCATTATGAATCCAAGGACAAGCCGTAATAAAAAAACCCTTCTATCGCATCTCTCTCTCTAGGAACGAGAAGCATAAAAAAAAGAGCTGAGGGGAATAGAGGGAGGATGACCTTGGTGAATAGGGTTGTCCAATGAGGAACTGAAAGAAGACGAGATGCATAGATGCGTGAATCGTGCAGCACAGCTCACTGGTTCGACGAACTCATGTGTAAATTCACTTTGCTTATGTGCATATACGCATGCATAAACGAACTTGAGAATGTGTATCAACTATATACTATAGACTGGATTCAATGCCTATGAACATGAACATACAATTAATCGGCGTATCATATAAAATTGGATTAATTTTCAGTCGAAAAGAATATTATTTATTCAAAGATTTTTTATATCATTTTGTATATCATTATATATCATTTTTATGTCATCTTTATTTTTTGCCGTAATAGAAAAACACGTAAAGAATTTCCTTCAAAATTAATTTTTTGAACCAAATTTATTGATTCTTTCGCACACCAAATATTTTAATTGTAAATATTTAAATCATTAATAGTTAATTAATGATGAAATAATCCGGAGCAAGAAACCGAAATAAATCATTGAATGAATTGTTTCCAAAATTTGCCTTTTTTAACATATAATATATATTTTGTCACCTTTATCATATTTTTCATCAAAAGCTATAATTCTAACTCGAAATAAGAATAATTGTTTATAAAATAATTATTGAAAATTATTGTATAAAATATTTTTCATCATTTGAATCTAATAAAATATTCTTTAAAAGTATGCAGTTTCTCTGCATTATTCATTTTAATATATTTGATGTAATAAAAATGGAACGCACTTTAACTGACTGTGAACGATGCCAGACTGCAATCCGGGTCCGGTTTAAAGTTTCCATGCCATCCTAGATCGAGTTCGCCCCAAGTCTCCCCATGCCTCTTGCGTGCATATGATGCAGGACTGTACCAATTCTAATATCATCAATACTAATTTCATACCAATTAGCCACGCAGAATATTGGTAGATTAGAAATATTCGTATATTTTAATATTCATGATATATTTTTTAAAGGTAATTAAGGTATTAAGGGTACTTCGCTTTAGTCATAATCTTCAAAGAATACATAATTTAGCAGTATAATTTCTTTATTTTTATAATTTTTTTTAAACTTTTAATATATTTAAATATTTTAATAATAGCTTTCGTATAATATTTTATATTAATTTTCGCATTAATATGTATCAGAAATAATACTTACTGTTGTAAATTCTATTTAATCTTACCTATTTTCTATATAATTAATTTCGAAAGTAATTTTAATTTGTTTTATGAAACATTAAAAAGATCTTTTATAACTAATCAAATATAATCACATAATAAACATTGACTCAAACAAGGCCAAAATTATCAAGTATTGTTAAGGACATATTTCTAATAATACAAAAACATGTAATAAAACTTACAACAGTACCTGACTTAACCAGGCTGTAGTTTATTATCCTTCTTTTCCTTCATCTTTTCTTCACATAACCCGTTCTATGCACTTCTTTTATGAAAGAAAAATATATCCTTCCAACCAATTGTATTACAAAGCAGTTAGATTTGCGAAAAAGATACACTAAAATTCGCCTATATTATAGGGTGAAACTTATTTTTTACGACGTAGACTGAATACACAAAGGAATCCCTAACTTTCTCAAAAACAATAGAAAAATACCTAAATTCTTATAATCGATTTTTCCGTGAACATCGACCATAAAGTTGGCGATATTTTTTCATGCATTTATGCATTTTCTCAGACCAAATAAAAATAAGAAAAAAAAAATATTATAGTGCATTACAAAAATTTTGAACTTATATTTTCCTTTCCTCTTGTTATGAAATAGTAAATAAAGAACGCATCACTTATAATATGCATAACTTCAATTAAATAACATAAATTATAAAATATAAATTAAATATAATGGCAAATGACTTGTACAATTTATTACAAATATTTAATACGTATATACTACAACTTGCACATACATTTCATATCTATAAGTAACAGATTCTATCTTATATTAATATATATATATATATATATATATATATATATATATATATATTTATATATATATTTATATATATGTCATGAATTTTTTTATGAAATAAATACTGGTTAACTTTTTATAAAAAGGAGCGAACATTTTCACGAATTTTTTTAATCTATTGATGGATCCGTTTGAATTGTTTTGTTTTCTACAGGACATTCTTTGTCTAAAGAACCAAATTTATTTGCAATGTTTAATATTTCTCGAAGCGCGGCATTTTCTTCTTTCAGAGAATGAAATGTCTCTTTTCCTTTCAATTCATTTTCTTCGTCTAAGGCAGCGGCAGTTTTCATTACAGCTGCCATCTCATTAATTTTCTCAGCTTGATTAGTTATTATCTATTAACAAAAAATGTATATCTTATATAACAATATCTTGCATAAACTATATATTTTATTATGCTAAAACAAGTAAATTTATGTAACAAAAAATGTAAAAAAAATGGATATGTAAATTTATATTTTTATATTTCTATGTCTCTTATGTTAAAATAACAACAAATGATGACAAAAATTGTAGATACAAAATTATAAATTTTAATTTAATATCTAAGACAGAAATCTGTTTACTTACATTGGCATATTTTGAATTATGTAACGATGAGAAATCAGTTTTATTGAGACGTAATAAAGAGGCAGTTTGTTGTCGATATTTGGACATTATGAGCTCAAGTGCATGTTGATGATCTTCTAATGCACTTTTTAACTCTTTATTTTCTGCTTGTATTTCTCGTAAATGTTTGTTTTCTCTTTGAATTCCAGCAATTAATTGCAAATGTGGTCTCTGCTTTGCTTCTGTATTTAAGATTTCTATTTCCTCCTGATACTATGAATAAAAAAATATATCATATAAATGTACAAATAAACTATTATAATTATTATAATTACAATATAAAAATAACATGAGCAATATCTACCTGCTTCATATTATCGATTTGTCCACATACAGCTTCTACTTGACTTATCAAAGTATCTGCTGTGTTTTCATGATCCGAAATCCGGATGACTAATTTTTTAGCATCTAATATAATCTGCTGAAATGTCAACGACATCTGCAAACAAATATAGATTCTATTTATTAATAAACACTAAAATCTTACATATTCATCATTTTATGACAGATAAGAATAAATAATAACATAATATCAATCTTGACATAACAAATATAAAACATAAAGAATAAAATCACGAAATTTGGATGATATAATTATAAGTGCTATCTACACCCTACATTGAAGCAAGTATATTATTTAAATTTGATTTATGTAAGAATTTTGGATTATATTTCCAACAAGCGTCAAAATATTAGACAGAAATTATGGATCCATTAAAATGATTCCATCTTGGTACCTTTTATACTTGATTCCTCTCATGCTCAATTCTTTCTTTTATCACAAATTATTCCTTTCCTTTTATTTCCAGATTTTTGTTTGAATCAAATATATTATGAGAAAAACATTCTTTAATTATATCTCTTGGTTAAATGCTGAACAGTGCCGAACAAATACTACTTCTCTAACTGCATATGTCAATAGACAAGACTCACCTTTTATAGAATGTCAAGCTCAACAGTAGACGACTTCAAAGCTCATTTGGCGCTGATTAATCGTTGCTGATGATGAGAAGGTTATGCGTACGCTCATACAAAGTTTAACTCCGTTCGTACTCCTTGTGTATATCGTTATTGTATGGTCCCGTTTTACATGTACATTATTCCTTGGTCGACCGCATTGGCATGAATGTGTTTGAATGTATATGAATATATAATATATAACATATGATTATATATATATATATATATATATATATATAGTGTGTGTGTGTGTGTGTGTGTATATGTCAGCTGTGACGTGCACACCATGTAGCATCATATGGTATGCATACAATTGCGCATGTATATATATACGGACACACGTAACGATGAAAATTCTCTCGAAAGGAAAATGGCCGACTTTACGTTACATTTACATTACTTGCAAGAAAAACTCAACGCTCGCAATCTTTTTATTTGATTATTTTTAACTTGATATATGAAATGATATATGATATATGAATAACTAATGAAAATGGGATGAATTACTTACTAAATGTAGGATTTACTTCGATATTTTTAAAAAAAACTCCAAAGGTCCGAAGTAATGATTAGGAAAAAAGAAAGAAAAAGAAAGGAAAAAAGCATTCTTAATGCTATAATACGATAATCTATAATACGATCTTTCATATTTAAATGCAATCTTCGAATTATTAAAGTCGATATATAAAAGATTTATTTATTGGATCGATTTTATTTATCTGTAGAATAAAATTGCAACAGTTAATAATTGGTCACACGCCATATACATAAACACAGAAACATTAATAACATTATATTATTAATAATTATGTGGATACAATATCGAGAATTTAAAGCTACTATTCGAAGTACTATTAAAGATAACCGGATGTATGCAAGTTTTCATGACTATAGAAGCCTGAAATAATTAAAGAATGTTGATATTATCAACTATTTTAATCAGCAGTTATATATTTAAATATTTAATATATAATATGATTAAATTAATTTTATACTTTGCAATGATTTTGATATTTAATAGATATATACACACAATAATGCAAGATTTGTGCAAGAACTGAGGTTATTTTTGTCATTTTGACGTTTTTAATAATTAATTAGATAAAAAATAATACATACTTTTTCAAATTATGCAAAATCGATAAAATCGCTTACTTTTAATATCTTATCGACAGATCAGGGAATTTTAGTTTTCTTCTTTTTATCTAGCGATATCTTATTCTAATGCAAGAAAAATAAACTTCCATAATCTATTACGCGTGCGCGCGATGTAACTTCTTTCGACAAGATATACTCGATATATATTACTTATTGTTGAACATATCGATTGTATTTGAAAGCAACATGATTTGTTAATCTTTTTCTGAAAAGAAAATGTTAAATATTATCTGTCTAAAAAACCGTTAACAAAGTGATTTTCCGTTTAAATGATTGCATTGATCACGATTTTCCGAATCATTTCTGAACACGGCAATTATGCGTCCACATTGCGCTTGCGCTTTCGTTATATGCAAGTATCCCATCTTAGTATGGAGTACTCAAAGATTCCCGCATCGAGGGGATGAGTCTTCTCGGTTCGAATGATTTATTCGTTTGTTCCACGTACGAAGAAGTGCGAAATACTCGTGGCTGAGCACCAGTCGATACCAAGCAAAATTCTAGCCATCGCCGTGCACGATTGTGAAGAGGTCTCGCGCGCGCATCTCGTCTACCAATAATGCTCAAGAATATTCTCAATACGCGAGCTATAACATTGAGCGTTTAGTGGACGATCAGGAAATTTTAGTGCGCGTACAACAGCACGGCGATACGACGACGGCGACGGCGATGATAAATGATCGACGCGTTGCGTGAACAGAGGTGTGATGTAAATAAATAACATAGATGCGCAGTCGGTTGCAGTAGCTGCACATCCTTCGCGTCTCTCGAGATTCCGCCGAGGAACGCTATCGAAGCAGGAAACTGCGTGATATATCGACGTGAACCGTTAGTCGCACACACGTACGGATCAAGACTCGCGGAAGATTCGATTTTTTCCAACGCGCTCTTGCGTACGTTCTTACGTGCAGTCTGTTTCTCTCAATCGTGGGACTTCCTGCCTTTCTCGCGTAGCGAGGGTACGCCAACCGATCATCCAGTGTTTTGTTTCTCGCGCGAGCGAGCACGACAGTACGATGTTTCGGGCATTGTGCGCTTCGTGAAAATCCAAGAATTTTCGCAGTTCCTCTCGTCCGCTCTCAGCTCGATAAGAGCGCTTATAGAGACGAGAAGAAGAAAAACTAGCGACGAGGAACATTTGCGACGATCTGAATCCGTAAGCGTAGATAGATACGGTCGAAGAACATCAGAGATCGGTCTTCTCTTGTAGATCGCACACGGACGGCATTGCAGGATGGCATCGTCCACGGTGGCTGTTCCGTCCGGAGCTGCTACGGTATCTCCGACTACGAGCAGTGGCATTACCACTGGCAACGAGGAGATTGACGGCAGCGATATATTCGGCGAACGTAACGTCAACTCCGTCGGTTATAACAACAGCACTAACCCTGGTGATGCCCTAGAGGAAATAACATGTGGCAATGGCGAAGCCAGCGATCAAGGTTGCGCTCTGTGCCTGAGCAAGCTTTGCTCGCCCAGAGTACTCTCTTGTCTCCATGTATTCTGCGAAGCATGTTTGGATAAGCTTCTTATGGATGAAGCTGGAGATTCTAAAGTTGGCTCTGTCATAACTTGTCATATTTGCCATCAAGAAACTTCCGTTAGTTCTAAGGGTGCTGCATCGCTCACGTGCGACTATGTTCTCACCAATATATTGGACATGTCCGCTATTGAAAATATGGCAGTACTATGTACCTCCTGCAAGGCCAAAGAGAGCGCTGTGGCACGTTGTTCGGATTGCGCCAATTTCCTGTGCCCAAATTGCAACACGGCGCATCAATTCATGCGTTGTTTCGAAAACCATAAAGTAGTTGCCTTTGAAGATTTGAAGCAATCCAACGAAGCTATACCGATACATAAACCAATATTTTGTGAATATCATCCTGCTGAGAATATGAAGTTTTATTGTCATACGTGTCAGGTAAGTTGAAGACATTGTTATCTAATTATTCTTATCTAATAAATATCATTATCTTAATATGTTATGGAAAACAGAAATTTTTATTTTTGAAATATATAAATACCGAAAATAATTGTAATTTAAATTATTAAAGATTATTAAAAATTTTATCTATTTAAATCTTTTTAAATAAATATTTGTATAACTATTTGTATAAATATATTTGTATAAGTAACTAGATATAATTTGATTATAATAGAATTCTTAATTCTAAACAAAAATATATTGTATGATAAGGAACCTATCTGCAATGAATGTTTACTTGTGGAGCATAAAGCACCAGAGCATCAGTATGAACGGCTAACAGATGCAGAACCACGGCAAAAAGAGGAATTGATTAATCTGATGACTGAAAGTAAAGCAAAAATTGCTGAATGTGATCATGTTTCAGTACAATTGGAAAATGCTCTTAGCGAATTGCAAGTACAACATGACCAAGCAAAAGATCTAATTACGGAAACTTTCCAAAGTTACAAAGCAATATTGGAAAAATGTAAAGATAATGCATTAAATGAACTTGAGAAGTTGCATTCAGACAGAGAACTTGAGATAATGGATACTTTTCATAGGTACATATTAATCATTGTGTTTGCATTGTTATTTTTACTTTTTACACATTTATTTATATATTTTTTACACACTTTTCTGAAGAATAAGATAATGACAACAGAGAAAGGAATATCTAAATAAAGAAAAATTTATGTATTGAACTTATTCAAGAATATTTATTTTTGTTTTATATTAATAGATTTTTATAGATATTATAGAATATTAATAGATGCATAACAGAAGATACTATATTTGCATATATCATGCATTATTATTTTTCATATTAACTTTATGATTCTGTCATAATGATAACAATAAAATGTTTTCAAAAATAGTATGCGATATAATAAAATAGCAATAAAAGATAATGTGCCCTTGAATAACGTAATTTTTAAGAAAAACATAATTTTTGAAAATAATCTTTTAACTTTTATTGATAAATTATTTCATAAAACAAAGTTTACTAAAATTGAAATTTATTATAGTGTCGAAAAGAATGTAGAGAAAATTGAGGATGCTTGCCGTTTCACTTCAAGACTCTTAGAACATGGCGATGCGGTGGAAATCTTAGCTCTGCGTCGCATTGTAGGAGTACAATTGATGAATTTAATAAAAAATACACCAAAACATAATGTAACGTTCTCTATCGAATTTCAAACTGATTATAATTTATTTGATAAAACTGTGAAGGTAAACCTATAAGCAATACTTGATTTAACTATGCTATTAAAGAATATCATTAACAACGAAAAAAAATTTAATAAAAAACTATTACAGGAGGTGTTTGGAAAATTTCACACCGAAAGTACACCTGAAGTAAAAACTCTCTCTGAGCCAATTTCGACGGTATCGGGAGTCTCCACAAATCAACAAATGGTTCATACTACCTCTATGGGTTGTCCGAGTACTATCAGCACAAGTTCTCCTATTTCACTTCCCACTTCAATGCAATCTTCTTTCGAAGGTGAACCTTCGTTTGTCATACCACCAACCTCGAGCCCTCAAAATATCCCGCCTCCACCACCCGTGCCTCTTCCACCAGGTGCGGTTCCTATCCACGGACTGACTAGCATTCAAGAATACAATCTACAACAATTGGCCAGTTTAGCGGAGAAGGTAGAAATGGTTGATACTGGTGTAGTTGGACCTAGCTCAAACCCTAGTCCAACTCCGTCCTTTACTTTGGCAGACTTATTTGCTGGGGATCTGAGTTCAACGAGCCATGCCATTAATAATTTACAAGCTCTCGCTAAATTAGGAAATAGTCTTGGTAACCAAGGTGAGAAACATGATATCAAGTGTCGTGAATTACAACAAACTGTAAATAACAGTTAACTCGCATTTTTATTTTTTCTATTATTCGTATTGATATGTTTATTAATTTTATCTTATTAATTTAAAATTAACGTTGACATTTTATACTTACTTTTATACCAAAATTTTTATTAAAATTATTAAAAGTATATTAAAAATTAGTTTTTTCTTTAGTTGCATATATTAAAACTTCTAAGATAAATCATTGTTATTCTGTTATTATAACATGTCTAATAGACACTTTATTTCAAGATCTGGGAAATGCCACTATTAATGGCAATGGTGGATTAGTATTGGGGCGTGGGCCTTCACCAGCCATTGTAGATACTCCAAATCTAGGTCCTTTGGCCGCTAACAGTCTATTGAATGGAGGATTTCAACCATTATCCTCTTCCACTTCGCCGATACTTTCACAGGGTGCTGGTAAGTTTATCCTGAACTTTATATTTTTATATGAATGTTTATTGCATTTGTATTATTTAAACGCGAATTTTTTTTATATAAAAATTTTATGTATAATAAACTTTTATTATATAACGAATAATATTTTTTTTAAATATGTCTTGCATAATTTAAGAAATTAAAAAATCTAATATCGAAAAAATTAAAAGAATCTATTTTTATAGTTAATATTAATTTTTTATATACTATATTAATATTAATCTTTGATAATCTAATATTATTTAAAAAAATAATATGCTTAATACATAAGAAATTTGAACATTTCATAAAAAATTAGTGGAAATTTCGTTGATACATATATAATTGTTATACCAAAAATATTTTATTTTTAGATGACTTAATAGGTGATTCTATGCATAACATGCCTGTAGTAGTAGGAAATAGTGTTGCCAATGTAACTGGATCAGGGACAGGAAATTATTCTGCTCATCCAAGATCTCAAAATACAAAATTGACACCTATGCATATCCGAAGTAAGTTTGGACAACTAGGACCCAGTAAAGGGCAGTTTAATTCTCCTCATGGATTTTGTTTGGGAACTGATGAGGATATTATCGTCGCAGATACAAATAATCATAGAATTCAGGTATTTTCTTGATAATAATTTAATAATTATTTTATGATAAAAAAAGTGCATTGAAATATGTATATTGTGTAATCTTTCTATTATATTGATTCTAGATTTTTGATAAGACTGGTACCTTCAAATTTCAATTTGGTGTTCCTGGTAAAGAGGAAGGACAATTATGGTATCCCAGGAAAGTAGCTGTTATGAGAAATAACGGCAAATTTGTTGTATGCGATCGTGGAAATGAACGATCCCGAATGCAAATATTTACGAAGAATGGTCACTTTATAAAGAAAATTGCTATTCGTTACATCGATATCGTAGCTGGCCTAGCTGTTACCAGTCAAGGACATATCGTTGCTGTTGACAGTGTGTCGCCAACCGTGTTCGTAATCAGTGATACGGGAGATCTTTTGAGGTGGTTTGATTGTAGTGATTATATGAGAGAACCGAGTGATATTGCTATCAGTGGTAAGAATAATTTTTTTTCTTTCACTAATTCCAAGTAAAATTAATACATGTTATTAAATAACTGATTTACTCATTTGACTTATAAAAGAATACATCCAATTTATAAAAGTTTATTATTTATTATTATTTATTAACATATTATTAAAATTATTAATTAAAATAAAATTATTAGTATTATATAAGAAATTATACTAAATATTAGTAATTCACAAGCATATTTTACCTTTACAATATATTATTTCTATTGTAAATAAATTGTGTATAAATTACATATAAATTTTTTTAGGAAAAGAATATTTTGTTTGCGATTTCAAAGGACATTGCGTAGTAGTGTTCAACGAAGAAGGTAAATTTCTGCGTCGCATTGGCTGTGAGAATGTAACAAACTTCCCAAACGGGATTGATATTAGCGACGCAGGAGATGTGTTAATTGGAGATTCGCATGGTAATCGTTTCCATGTAGCTGTTTTCTCCAGAGCTGGGTCTCTAATTTCGGAATTTGAATGTCCATATGTAAAGGTAAAGTATATCAAAATATTAAATATATCATGCTATATTTTTAATTTATTTTATATTAATGATATTTAAATATTTGATTGTCAGTAATAACATGATATTGTACTGGCTACTTAAAAAAATGTAACATTATTTTATTATGTAATATTATATATGTAATATGTAAAGATGCTCAAATAATGATTTTATTTTGAACTATGAATCTATTAATTTTTATAAATATTAATTTTTTATTAATATGATCATTATCATAATATCTTATAGGTTTCTCGATGTTGTGGTTTAAAAATCACTTCAGAAGGATACATTGTAACCCTGGCCAAAAATAACCATCATGTTCTTGTATTGAACACTCTTTATATATTGTGAAGTGGAATCAGATATGTAAGTATGTTGTAACTTCCTCCTGCAAGTGGAAACTTCTTTGAAAACTGCTCTCAACGAAAAATGGAAAAGGCATGCCCAAGGCATTATGTTCGAATTTTGGGCCTATTGAAGCAATAGAAACAAATGCAGCATGCAGCTTTAATAGTTGTAAAAATATAATGCGTCCCTGTTTTATGAAAGTAACAATGTTGAAAAAAAAAGCAGAAAGGTAATGTACGTTTCCGACCAAACAGTATAATAGTAATTTAGCAACTTGCATTTTGGTAAACTGCCAAAGTAAATTATATTAATTAAGTGGAACCAGTTAAAGAAGCAGTAAGCTATATCGACCGAAGCCAGTTTGGGTCGCTTGTAGAGAAAGCAATTTACAATGGCCTTCCGTCAAAAATTGGTTGTTGTACATCATTTTTGACATGTCAGTATTTTAAGTATGTTTATAAATCAAATTATTCTAGTCTCTAACGAGCACTTTATGCGCTGATTTCAATTTGTGCTCGAAGCAAGACGTTCTCGTCTTGATTTTTATTAATCTGACAAAGATATTTGTCTTCTTAGTCCTACTGATGCTTCAAGTTGCATATAAGTACACAGATTGCGTTTAGAAAGTTTTCCTTTGAGAACTTTAGATAATTAATAAGCTCAGCAGGATAAATTTCAAGAATAAAAGGATCAAAATTTTCCGCTTAACAGAAAAAAAAAGCGTTGCATGCTGCGAGGTAGTTGGTAGTACTTCCTACTCTTATCATATCGTATTTCTAAAGAAGAGAATAAAACGATACTCCTCATTGCAGCAGGCACGAAGCTTAACAAGAGCTATGTTCCTGATTTCTTTCTGCGCGTTTGAAAATGATAGTTGAGAACATGATATAAAAACGACGTTAATGTGCAAGGAATAGATTATGGTACGTTGAAAATCAAACATTTAATATCTTATATAAGAAGTGTCGAACAAAGGATACTTTGAGCGTAAAAAAAAGTGAAATAATTATTTACACTTACGAAAAATCGAGTAGATCCCATTTGTGCATTGTTAAAATTAGACGAGACACATAATGGTTACAATATTTACTCAGGATGCTTTATTATGGTCCACCATATGAATATGATATATATGCGTGTGTGAATTATTGGTTCGTGGTGCTAGTGAATAATGTATCCATACCATGTAAATGTATTTGTTATGAAATTACAGAAATCATTCTCGCGCATTTTTACAATGCAAGGGAACGATTTTTGTGTAATATATTATATAAGATTCGTAAGTACATATACCACCGGTATCATAGGGACGATACATTATCTATGTAAAAATAACGTACAGTTTGCTAAACAACCTCTATTTATATATATATCAACATGACCCATGAAAAAATACCACATGAAACACATACATATATATAGAAATACACATATTTTTTAGGGTTGTTTACATGATCAGCCTTAAGATTTGATTGAACTAAAATGCAATGTGTATACAACATGTACATCAGATATTTGGCAGATTGCTATACTGTGTTACCTTACATTATCTACGATGACGTTTCATTACAAATACTATCTTGCCATACCAAATGCTAGGTAGCACACATCCGTATATACATATATATTTATACTTGACTAGCTTTATCGGATTCGTTTGCATACAGGAAATTATTGAGAACTAATTTTATTATCCGTGTAAAGAAAAAGAAATTAGAGAAACGAGAAACACAAAAGGCAGTAATAGGAGGCTATTTTAAAGTTCGCGTGTAACATCGGCATTTGTAGTAAATTGCACGAAGCCTACATACACCCTAAGCTAATCAGTCGTACTCATCTCTTGTAACGTTAGAAGTTTTAATTTTATATATAAAAAAAAAAAAGAAAAGAAAAACTAATTCTGAAATATTTAATAGTCATGGTTAGCAGAGTTATATGAATAATGCCTGTGATAATAGTATCGTCAGGATAAGTTGTGTCCTTAAAGAGTCTCTGATGTTGTTGCTAGGTAAATATGATTAGAAATGTATCGACGAGATACTATTGATGCCGTCTTGAAAGGCGTATTTATGCACCTAATACAGAATCATCAATAGTCTCTGATGATACATTAAATATAAAAGAAGATATTCAAAATAAAAAGAAATGTTGCAAAATTTTTGCCAGTCATTAAAAACTCATAGCGTAACGAATGGATGACCATTAACGAGAGGGTCTTTTACCTCACAAAATTATTATATTACGCTCACCTTATATATACTTGAATATTTTAGTATAGATTTACTCTATTTACATATTTTTATCTGTGGAAGACTACTTGGCTAATTTAGGCCACTGTTGAAATTCACCCCTTATTTGCCTTGATGTTTAAATTACAACAATAATATAAAAAGAGAACGAGAATTACTTGTTACGTAAATGGTAATTGTGATAGATTTTTTGATGATTTTTACAATCTCAAAAGTCTTATTATCCTAATATGTATAGAATTATATAGTCACTCTGTACGTAATAGATAAACTTTGCTTACATTGTTAAACTAATATTAAAAGCTCTCATAACTATTCACACTAAACAGTTTTACAACTGGCAGTGTAATCGAAGATCATATGTTGAATATGCAATTTCTGATTCTGTGCATTACTTTAGCAGAAATACTGTTTTTATCACTATACAACTTCCAAGGCCTTTTAGGTGCCACAGATACTCCGACATAATTTCAAACCGAATTATTTGAATTTATTATTATATATAACCGAATTTTTTTATGATGTGTTTGTTGTGGAATTCCAATTATGATAATGTTTCCGCGTTGATAATTGTAAATGTTACTACTTTTATCTATAAATCGATCGGTATGCTGTTATTTTCAGTTCAAAATTGCTTTCAACATAGTTTTATGAGTTATTTTACAATATTTGACGATAAGGAAGACAATTACGAGCAAATTTTGAAATTGCTCGTAATTATAATTTCACATATGATCTGAATTATAAGACACAATACTTATCAGTCGTAAAATATGTCGTGTATCTAAAAAAAAGTTGTTGCTCTATATCACATACACACACATACACGAATATGTTCCTGATTTTCGGAAAAAGAAAACTGCATATAAAAATCGCATATATTATAAAATAAGAGAATTACTGCGTGGTTCATTAACGAGACATCTACGATTATATGAATAAATAGGACTAACATGACACACGACATAAACTGAATTCTAGCCTACGGTTAATCATAGTCTTCCTAGAATCCTAAAAAAAGTATGACTTTGCTATCGATTAGGGCATCGCCAATTAACACTATATAGCTGGTATAAATGAGGAGAAATGTAAAAAAAGATTTATCTTGCAGAATACGCTAAATTAACAACTCTACATCATTTTGCTAGACATGGCTTATGCATTAAAAGTTCGCGATCATTTTTTTTCATGCCTTCAGCATAATTTAACTTATATTTATACAAAAGAAACAAAAAAATCTATGATCAAAAAAGAAAAAAAAACGTAGTTTGTTACGTGTAAACATTCTCTGCATTATTTTTGTAATATTTTTATTCTTCTTACTTGCTCTTATACATCATCTTATATATTATTAATTTTATATCTTTATGCAAGCATATGTGTTCGATTGGCTGTTTCCGACGCTACTGTAGCGTATACTTATTTGGATACATTAGAGATTATCTCTTTGACAAATATTGCCAGAGGTTCGATATGAGCTTGCTATTTTGATCTATTACATTTTTATTTACGCAATTCAATGAAATAGAACTGCTTCCATAAAACTTGTATTTATATTATTTATATTGTTTTGTTTAATTGGTTTTATAAATTTCTCGAGAGTTGTATCTTATTTGAAAAGATAAGAAAACATTATTAATCACAGATTCTATTATACAATTCATTGCATTTTAGTTGTGTTCTTTTCACGTTTATTGTCTTTGCTTTAATATTTATTGTTATTTTTTTTTTGTTTCAAATACTCAATTTGAAGTGAGATGACAAATTGTATACAGCTTGTCATACTACTTCATTGAAAAAGGCAGAAAAAAACAATTGATACAAATAGACATATTAAGTATTTATGTTAATTTTACTTTACAATTTAATTGCATTCCAAATCGATTACTTTATCTTTCATTTTATGGATAGAAAAATTAAATTCTTTAGTGCCAAAACAGACTAATCAGAGTATTTATATAATATGTATATTGCTTACGATTTGTTTTATTCCTTATAAGTTTATTTTATCTTTTATTTTATTCATCTTTTGAGTTCGCGTCGCGTTGGTATCGAAGTTCTTAGAATAAGAAGACAAAAATTACGATTAAATCCTTGCTTAGTCAGTTAAAGTACAAATATTTAATATATTCTATCTTTAGATGATAAGTAATGCGAAAGGCGTGTAATGGCGTATATATTGTTACTTGGTTTCATTCCTCAACAGCACTATAGCTTTATTTATTTGCATTAGTTTACTTGATATAATACTTAACAGGCTGAGAAAGAGAGAAAGAGAGAGATGGTAAAGAAATGCTTTTGCCATTGCCCTATATACATGTAATATTTATTTTAATATTACAACACGTTCCTTTTGGAGGTACTTTGTTTACATATCAAATTGATCACTAAACATGTTACATACAGTTGCATTCCAACTTGGTATGCTAAAAAAAATGTCAACCTATTGAGTAGCATACCTTCGAATATCCGGTTCGGATGATCTCCGTGTTTCCATCTATTTTTAAGTAGTGATCGCAGGGCTGATTGAAAAAAGTTTCTTGCGGTAAAGTGACATTATCGATGACATCGGCAGCTTTTTATTCGTGAAGCTTGTTAACAAGAGATTATTTAGAACTTGTTATTAACGAAAAATAAGCGTCTGTTGTACATTGAGCGATTGCTTTACCGAAAGCATTTCAGCCTAGCTGTATCGTGTTTCTCTATGCAAAATTAGTTTAGTGTTATTTCCTTGAATCTATTTAACACACATAACATAACATGTATTATGTATCTGGAATGAACTTTTTAACAATTTTGGCTTATGTTGTACATACTGATGTTGTAGTAGCTGTTTTAAATCGATACTGCGGATTACTGTGTGTAAACCATGTTTTCCTGAAACCTCCATTGGTATTTTACATAGAACGACTATTTCTGGAAAAGGAAAGGTTTTAAATGTTCCGACATCACTTATACTTCAAAATGTAAACTGTGTAAGAATAGTACAACTGTCGAAAAGGTAAATTGTAATGCAATATGGAAAGCGTGTATACCAATATATTTTTTATATGCTAATGGGATGCCAAGGAGCATGGTCACCTTGTAATGTAACGTATTATTTAGAGTTATACACGTCCAGATTGACTGTGTATATACGAATCAGTTTCGTTAAAAACTACTCAGCCTTTGTATTTAATTGAACACCTCAGTCATCGGACTACTTGAATTTCAAAGTATTTCAATCTGTGTCCATTTCTTAGTTTACAAGTTTTATGATTTTTAATCTTCCAAAGTTTGTCAAGGCTAGTCCTCGAAATATCTATAATAGATCTCTCTCCTTTTTTTTTCCTTTTTGTTTATTATAAATCAGCTTTTTTCTATCTTGTACCTACAAAATTTTAGTTTTGTTTTTATATAAAATATTCAAATTTATGGTATTATACGTATACACACATCTATATACACTTTTACAAAAAAAAAGAAAAAAAAATATTTTAATCTACATACTGTATTATACATAATTAAAGATATGGAACATTTGCTACTTATATATTTGTCAAATGTATTATATTGAAAATATTTTATTATAGGATGGACAGATTTAGCCTTAAAATAAATGTTCTCTGTTGATCGTACATTGCTTCATCATATCAACTCAATTTGCCATTACCTGTCAATTCATATGTACTATCCTATACTAAGATATTCTCAAATGATATATCACTATATGCAGTTATTTGAAACGTGTAGAAATATACATTCTTGTCTGCGCATAGGCTGCAATGCAATAATAATATATTGTGATGCTCACAAAGCACATAACACATTTTACCAAAATTGTAATGTTTAAATATTTCATGTGATTTTGGAAACTGTTATATATTTTTTATTTCCTGCCAATTGTTTAATTTGTAATGTTGTTCTTTGTTCTTTTTCAATAAAGTAATCAACCGAATATCAAATCCTTTTTATTGATTGTTACCATAGATGCGATTAATTTTCATAAATCTGTTTGAATTTTTGCATGAAATTGTAGCTCATATTTGTATCTATGGTGGATATGTTTCATCTTGACGTTTTAATTTAGTTTTAATAGTATGTTTTTCGTGTATCGTAAGCGCTATTTATATTACAAAAATAAGTTTCTTGCAAACTTAACAAAAGACATTTTGATTTAGAGAATTTTATTAAGATACTTTTTATTGCTACATTTATAGATGTATAAATTATATAAATCATTTTGTAAATTTTTTGAAAATACATAATATTTTTATTCTGAATCGGAATCTTTCCGACCATATTGCTGTTTTGATAATTCGTTCTGTAATTCGAGAACGTGTTCTATAGGTTCTGGTTTCCCATCATCTCCAATACGGCAAGGACGTACAATTCCTTTTCTAAACAATAAAATGTTGTTTTGATACATTTTTATATGCATAAAAAATTATAATTATTGCATATATGCAATTCATAACACAATGACATAAAAAGAGAATGACGACTTTTATTTAATATTATATATAATTATATTTCATATGCTTATTTTGATCTGTAAGTTGCAACATGAGCAATTCACCTTGTTAATTTATCAACAAGATTTACTAGTTGTAAGGCTTCATATTCTTTTTGCTCCTCTGTCATATCCTCAAGCGGATTTGGTTTGGGTGGTTCAAAGCATCCGATTACTGGATTTATTCTTTGAATAATGTATATTGTTTAAAAAATTTTCAATCATGGAATCGAAAATTTGTGTAAAAAATTGGTGTAAAAATAAAAAAATTCTCGTCGATTACTTACTGCTCTTTATATTTCAGATATTCCTCCGTTTCACTATCCTCCGATTCTGAAGAATGAGTTTCCGTTTGGCTACGTCCTAATAATCCCTTTTTAGCTAACATTCCCGCTGCATTTCCGTATCCTATATATTTTACCATGCGACTAACTATAAATAACGTTAACAACATTACAATCATTATTAATTTTAAAGCATGATACAAATATAGAAATATAACGATCTTAATGGAAATAAGTACCATTCTCTTTACAAAGAACGAATAAAAGCTCTGCAACTAGATCACGTAATTCTGTAAGAGGTAATGTTAATAATTTGCATAATTTAGCTCTTAATGTAATCCCTTCTTCAGGCCGATTCATCACATCTTTTAATGGAGGTAGAATCTAAAATATTTCGTGTTATATAATTTAATCTAAATATTTAGATTAAATTTATGCGTTTCACTTGTATATAGTCTTTAGATTTTAATCAATTTTTTTATGATAATTATTTATTGTAAATATGGATTTTACGGAACTTTTTGAAAAAAATTACTGTTTATTTAATAAACAGTTAATTTCATATCATATCATATAATGTTAATGTTTCCAATTCTATATAGAATTGGAATTTTTACCTGAAACCTTACGTATTCGCGAATAATACTTTCCGCCTTGGCGAGTCTAATTAGTGCGGTAACCACTGGAGAAATGTTTTCTATTAAATGTGTCTTACAGTCTAATCTTTTATCTAAAAATTTAAGTAAAACACATATAGTGCTCATATCGGTATCTCCGTACATATTCGTGTTATCGCATACATTCTTATTTTTAGTAGATTGTATAAGTGATATTGGATGACTAAATGGTATTACAGTAAATAAATTGACCACAGAGCTGAAACATGATAATAAATATATTTTTTCTAATAATAAGCTTATAGTACAAGTATATTTTACCTTTCAAGATCATCTTGCTGTGGTACATATTTAAGAGTTAATAGTTTAGATACGATTAACTCTAAGTTTTTATGTTTCTCTTGATCTTCAATTGTAATGCTATCAGAGTGTATGTACAAATTAAATAGAACTTTTAAAACTTCGCAAAGGATCGTTATTTCTTCGGTCTGAAGATAATAAAATGAACAATTCTTAATTTAATAACAGTAAACTGTATATACAATATGGATAACTATATATAATCATCAGGATATAATAAATACTAATCATTATACATATAATAATGTATATGATATGTGTGATATACTGATATAACGATACCATAATGATAATAATAATGAGATATTTTTACCTTATCAACTACAATTATCTCATTATCTTGATTTTGTATTACGAATTCTTCCAATATTTTAATAAGATATACATCGCCATATAAATCATTTTTTATTATATCCCTTGTAGAAGTATTTAATGCAGTGATTAAAAATAATATTCTTATATCAAATAATTTAACATCATTGGGAACATCATTGGTATAACTTTTAACTCGGTCAATAACATATGGCAAACAAGATGTTATTACTACTGATTGTTGTACTTTCATGCTATTGTATAGTAAGTTGCACAATAGTTTCAGTGATTCTATTGTAACTGCAATTAAAAGATTTGCCTACATATATTAAAATATCTTTTTCGTCAAATATACAAATAGATATAATTATATAAAATTTTTTATATTTTAAAATTAGATTATTTTTTAAAGAAAGTTAGAAAAAATATATTTGTATCTCTCATATTTTACATGAAAAAGTTATTTTCTAATCATTCTTACCAGTCATATATGAGATTTGTTCTCCTCCACAAATTTTTGTTAAGCCAGCATTTTGTAGTATAATATTTAATGCATCATTAGTAATTAATTCATCCAAATTAGTTTTATCTCGGCTAAAGCAGAGAAATATAAATATAATATCAAACAAATTTATATAAATATAATATATGATAGCTATTACCAATATTTGTTCTTTAAATTTAGAATTTTTAGATCTAGGAAATTATATAATGGATAAATTTTATCTATATAAATTTAATATAAAACTAAATGCGATATTTATATATTGAATATTGTGATATTATATATGTATGGAACAATAAAGTTTAATAATCTTTTATTTCTGAAAAATAGTATACTGTCACAATTACTTTTTATGAAATTGATTTTACATCAATAACAATTAAATTACCTAAGTATCCTCAAAGTAGCTAAGTAATGATGATGATGATTTAAATGACTGTAATCTGTTAAATAGTGAAATAATTTTTTCCATAATTTTTCTCGTAAAGAGCCATTCAATTCTTGGATATTAATCTTTTTATCATACTGAAATATTAAAAATAAAAATATTAATACTAATCATTTATCTATCATCTTATACAAAAATAATATTTCTTAGATATAAACACATAATACCAATAGTGAATTGAAATAAAGAAAAATAATTTATCTATCATTACTTTATGATATATTTATTCCACAATTTTATTATAGAGAATTAATATTAAAAATTATTAAATTAAAATAAAATGAAATGCTTCTTAAAATAATGCTTTATAATATATATATATTTTATAAAGAAAATAATTTATTATACATGTAATACAATCTATATAATGCAATATAATGTACAGTACATAATACAACGTATACTTACAATCTCCAGAAAAAGAACAATATTCTTAAAAAATTCCTCATAGGTGCCAGTGATTAATTTTGAAATTAATTCATCCGTGTTTATCTGCTCCATATTTGTTTTTTCTTAATAATAAATACTTCTCAATAATAAACACTTTTTAATTACATAATATATTTTGTTTTATAACAATTATAAATTTATAAATTTATTATGTTTATTATAACTGATACATTTGTCGAATTCAATCAAAATAATAAATTGTCAATTGTATAAAAATGTTTAATATCAATAATATAACAATTTTCTTATATAAGCAATTTTCATTAATCACAATACAAAATGTAATATTTCATGAATCGGGATATATGAAAATTGTGAAAAATTTGAAGTGTATTAAATGATTATGACAGCTGTCGAAATTGTATACAGGTATATAGATTGTATACAAACAAATTTATATTATACTACATGTTATAAAAAATTTGAAATAAATTCAAAAAATTGACCAAATGATAACCAGAAATATTACTATATTTAATATCTGTTGATAAAACTGTCATTTATTATCGTTGAATGTATTATTAAATATAAAAATTGATATTCATTCGTATAATCGTGCTACTTAAAAATGAAATAGATAATACATAATATTAAACAATATTATGTAAATAAAGAAATCTCTCTTGTATCCGTTAAATCGCTCTCCTAATATGTAAAAACTTTCACTAATCATTAAACCATATTACTGGAAAAACATCACTTGAGATTATATTTAGTCAACCATTGAATGTACTACTATGCTAGTTTTCAATAAAACACAGTGAAAGCATTTGTAGCGGCATTTATTGGAACTAATCTTACGATAAAATGTGTCTGCATACACGAGTATAGATAAAAGACATGATTCCATGACATTCCGAGAGATAGCACCTCAGATCTGTACCAAGAGATCTGTTAACTAATTTCAACTTCGCTATGGGTCTTTGCTATCATCGATTAAAAGTAAAGTAGTAGTATAACTCAATGACAAGTTAATCAGAATTCTTATTTTGATAGCAAAACTTAATCATAGAAGAAAAAGTTTTTTATTTACAATATCACTTAAGCGAATTATATAAGTTTTGATTTTTAAGTATAATTTAACGTATGTGCGAGAAAACGAATGAATTATTTATAAAGTAATTCAAACAAAATATTAATTTGGTTATATATATTTTTCATTAAAATAAGAAATATCGTTAAAATCTTTATAACAAGAGTAGCAAATGTTGAAATAATAGAAAAGAAAGTGCTAATAAATTATTAAAAATAATCTATCTAAATATAAAACGTTATCTTTGCTTCGTAAATGGCGCTTGAATGACGTCATTCTGACAAACATATGTAAATTAAATACTTCGAAGAAGATCGAATGTGTAGAAGTATGTTGTGACATGCACAGTTAAAGAAATGACATGATAGCAAGTGACAGTATTTTGCAATCTGATATTTTGACAAACGGAAATGAAAATAGTTATCTCGCGTACTAGTTTTAGATTAGATATTTAACAAATCATAGTCATATTGATAACAAGTCATATTGATGACTTAAAATAAATTCCTTTTAATTTTTTGTTATCATAAAAATCGGATGATATATGAGCGCATTTTATTCCTCATAACTGCCCTAATAAAATAGCACTATCTGATATCACACATATAATTTTTCAAGTTACAAAGATGGAGCAGATAAAGATTCCTAAGGTAATAAATAATTTCTAACAGAATATTTGTTTCCTAATCTATAATTTATATAATAAGTTTATGTATATAATATGTTATAATCACATATAATCTTATATTTATTGATGTTTCTTAAAAAATAGGAAATATGTATAATGATATCTATAGATATATTTCTCTATTATATTCTATTTTCTTATGTACTTTAAGTTATTAAAAAATAAATACATTTGCAGGTAGAAAATGTAAGAATGTTGGACAAATATAGTAATAACCATTCCATTGGTACACTTTACTTAACAGTGACACATCTGATCTTTGTTGAAAGAAGTGGCAAAAAGAAGATATGGGTAAATTATATATATTATCACTTGAAGTAATGTAAAATATAAAAATAATATATCATGTATGTGTATATGAAATATTATCTATATATTGTAGGTATTATATACACATATCTCAAATATAGAAAAACAGCCATTGACAACAACAGGATCACCATTGTACATTAAATGCAAACATTTCTTTATTGTTACATTTGTTATCCCTAAGGAACGTGATTGCCATGAGATTTATTTAACATTATTAAAATTATCTTGTCCAGGTAAGAAAAAAGTAAATTTATTTTTTAATTTTTATCTTATAAAATCTTTTAAAGTATCTTATAAAAATTTTTCAAAAAAATCGTATATATGTTATATAATATATGAAATAAATTTCAAATATTATTCACAATTTTGTTAGATAAAATATTATGATTATAATTGTATAATAAAAAAAAGATCCTTTAAATTATAATTTATTTTAAATGTTTTTTTAAAATAATGTCTTAGATTTTTTCAGAGTTTAATATAAAATTACGTATATCTTGCAGAATTAAATATCTAAATAATACTGTTTATACTGTAATTACAGGTATATATATTTACATAATTGAAAATTAATATTATATATGATTTCTCTTATTTTGTTAATGCAGCCAGTTTGGAAGATTTATATTGTTTCAATTACCAAGAAAGTGAAGATATATTACCTCGGCATGCAGGATGGACTTTTTTCAATATACAAAGTGAATTTCAGCGGCAAGGTGTTCCAAACGAAGAATGGTCACTTTCATATTTAAATACTAATTATGAAGTAAGTAATCTTGCTTATATATTTCTACTTCGTACACCTGACTAAAAATTTATTAAATTTTTCAGCTTTGTGATACTTATCCAAGGTACTTATATGTTCCTAATACATGTACTAATAATATTTTATTAGGCAGTGCAAAATTTAGGAGCAGAGGAAGGCTACCAGTTTTAACTTACTTGCATTCAAATAAGGTACAAAAGAGATAATAAGTATTGGATATGTCATATAGCATCTTTTAAAATAAAATTTTCAGGCTGCCATTTGTCGCTGTAGTCAACCGCTATCAGGATTTAGCGCAAGATGTCCTGAAGACGAACAAATGATGTATAATATATTATGTACAAATCTTAATTCGAAATATATGTATGTTGTCGATACAAGGCCACGGGTAAGTATACTTCTGATAAAAATAGCTCTTTCTGTGTGTATAATCTTTCTCTCGTTTAAAAATAATTATTAATTCTTATTAGTTTCTTATGTGGAAATAAAAATAGAAAATATCTTTTTTTAAACTTTTGAAAAGAATATTTTATTATTAGTTCTAAAAGCAAAATGATATTTCCATTATTTCAATAATAACAAATATTATTAATTTACGAAATAGAAAAATTAATTCATATCTTTACATTTATTCGTAAGGGGAATTTAATGTAAAATAAAATTTAATTTTATTAGATTAATGCATTTGCTAACAGAGCTGCAGGAAAAGGATATGAAAATGAAAATTTCTATGATAATATCAAGTTTCATTTCTTTGGAATAGAAAACATTCATGTAATGAGAACAAGTTTAAACAAACTTTTGGATTGTAAATATAAAACTCCTTAAAATTTATATACATATATGTTATGATTAAAATCCTTAATATTATTAAACTATTTTAAATTTAGTACAAAGATCAACTTCCATGAGTGCATTTCTAAGTGGCCTAGAAAGCAGCGGTTGGTTAAAACATATTCGCTCCATTTTGGAAACGGCTTGGTTTATTACACGTGCAGTTTCGAACGGTGTAAGCGTAGTTGTACATTGCAGCGATGGATGGGATCGCACTGCACAAGTATGCTCATTAGCTGCATTATTATTAGATCCGTATTACAGAACTATCCAAGGTTTCCAAGTAAGTAATATTAAAAATTTGAAAATCATTAAATATATATATATAAGATAATAAGTTGAAATAATATAATATAGTTTCTCTAATCTTCAATATTATCTAATAATTGTTTTTTTAAGTTATATATTGTATATATAAGAATATAAATGTGCACTTAGCGTTCAGCACAATTAGCATTCTATAAAATATTCAATTAGGTTTATTTAAAAAATCATTTAAGGCTTTAATAGAAAAAGACTGGCTGTCGTTTGGTCATAAATTCAGCGATCGTTGTGGCTACATTAGCAGCGATGGTAAAGAACTCGCTCCAATATTTACCCAGTTCATAGATGCAACATATCAATTGCTGCAGCAATATCCATACAAGTTTCAATTCAATGAATACTTTCTTTTAACGTTGCATGATCATGTACATAGTTGTCAACATGGCACATTCATTGGCAATTCAGAAAAGGAAAGACAAATTTTAAGGTATTGACTTTTCTTTTCATGTGTATAAAAGAAAAATATAAATAATTGCAATTACACATTTACGTGAGAAAGAGAGGGAGAGGGAGAGAAAGATGTAAAATTATATAATAATTGTATTATAATTATTTTAGACTATCTGAGCGGACATATTCATTATGGGGCTATATAGCAAATAACATGAACGAATACATAAATCCAATTTACAGATGTAATCGTTACAATAATGAGGATTCTACTGATGTACTTCAACCTAAATTGACACCACAATCCATTGTGTAATAAATATATGACTTTGATGCAATGATTAACTTAATTTATGATCTTTAGTTGACGTATATATATGATTCATATATGATTTGAAACTAATTTCTAATCAAATTATTTTTCAGTCTTTGGAGAAACTTGTATTTCAGATTTGAAAATGGAATACATCCTAGAGAAACATGCGAGGAATTGCTCCTGACAATTCATGATCATACGAGTTCTTTAGAAGACCATGTAAAACTTCTATTAAAAGTATATATCACAATTTTATAACAAAAAATATAAATAGATAGTATCTTAAGGTGTACTTTTAATACATTTAAAAATACATACATTTAATACATTTAAAATATGCATAATTGCATATTCGATAATTATATATGTATATATATTTGACCTTAATAGCGAATCAACTTTCTGGGACAATTTTTAAGTACAAATGCAAATAATACTCAGAAGAAAGAAAAACATAAATTTGATAATAAATTTATGAAAGAAACGTTATCAGAGACTATAATAGAAAATACTACAAATCATGATGAAAAATTAAAAGTTAAATTAAAAACGAATCAAGTGGAAAATGAATTAAAGACTGTTGCTTTAGAATGGAAATCATCGCGAAATATGGAAGAATGTGGATGTTCTACTACATTTGATGCTTTCAACAAGAAGGTATATTTAGTATTATAAGTATTTCTAATATTTGAATCTACTCATTTTTCTTAATTTGAATAATTTGAATTTAGCATCATTGTTGGTCCTGTGGAGATGTATTATGCACGAGATGTATGACAGTACATACTAAATTATCTGGACATCTATCACAACGTGCCGTACCTATGTGCAAATCATGTTACCAGAATTCTGGCATATCCGCCACTACTCCTTGAGCACATTTTATTTAATGCCGACATATATTTATAATCATTCTATAATCTTTATTTGTAATATGCATGTAATATTTAAATGAAAAAATGTGAAAATACGTAGTATATGTGAAACAATATCATATTCCAATTCATATATTTAGCTTTTTTATACTTCCAATTCTATTTCGCTTATGGTCAAGTAATACAACAACATAGTACCTGAATATATTAATATGTATAGGTTTATTTTTAACTTAACTCAGTAACACATCAAAATTCGTGAACATTATTCTAATTAATGATAATGACAAATTATCAATTCTTAACTACTGTGGTATAATTAGCAAAAATACTATGCATTTTTTAATAATTTTAATAATCATCTGAATGATATTTTTATGTATTTTTATAATAATTAGAAAAAAAGTATCTAATTATGGTTAAAACTATTGAAAAATTATTGAACAAGAACTAATTTGCATATTTTGTCAAATAAATTATAGGCATTACAATTCAAAAGTTTAACTACACCATAGTAGTTAAAGAACATAGTAATTATTTAATTGTATATAAAATACATTTCAAAAAATCAGAATATGTAGATTACACATCGTTTGCACTCACATATTACATTCATAACTTACGGATTTACTATCTTTTACTAATTTGACCAATTGTGACATTAAAAGATATAAACTGAATAAAATTTGCTATTCTTAATGCTACATCATTTTACGAATCGTAAGTAAAAATACACAAACATGAATATTACACATTATTAAGGCTTTGTTCATTTTAACAGACAACATTTGCAAATTGTCAAGTACAATTGCATTATACATCACTTGTTACATGAAAGCACATGTAATTTGAGAATAAATTTCTGCGATATATTAATGAAAATGTATATATACGAAATACAATCCCAGTGTTTTTAAATAAGGAATTAAATATTATTTATCACACTGCAGAACTTGCAGATTTGCTACTGATACGTAATTCTACTATCCACAATGGCAAGTGTAATGTGGAATGTGACAATATTACATAAATATCAGCGTGACAATAATTTTTTTTTATAATTTTTTTCTTACTATTCTTTATTTGGTTTTCTTCGCCGTGGACCTTCGCTACCCATTGGTGATGTATCCTGTAATAATCATATTTTTATTTTATGAAATAAATTATATGAATACTTAAAAAAAATAATAAATTTGTAAATATATATATAAATTTCTTTTTACTCCAATTTTTTACTGACCTTATCACTTTCAATTATTTCTTCTGTTCCAATTTCTTTTTCTATATCCTTTATTTCTACACCAGAAAATTCTTCTTCAGTAAGTTCAGAACTTGAATATAGATTTTCCATTTCCGTATTTTCGATTTCATCACTTATTTCTAAAGGTGCCTTGTCTTCTTCATCTTTTTCTGATTTATCCTAGTATATTTGAAACGATATTATGTTTAGATAGTTTTAATTTTTTCATTCAATAATAAATAATAATAAGCAAATAATACTATATTAAATAATATCTTATGCTTTTACATGTGAATAAATAAACATATTTTATGTTGGCGATATAAGGAATTTCTGAATTACATTTATTTTATACGTTAACTATGCTATACCTCGGAGAAGCAGCAACAATATATTATCAATACTATAGGTATTGCAACTAGCAATATATATACTGCCCATATCCATGGATGATTCGCAGTGTATGTCGCAATTTGACTCCATGTGTTCCACTATGTATCATATAAAATGAAATCATGTAAAATAATATGAATTACATAATGTTATGCATTACACGTGAAAGTCTATTACTTCGACAAATATATATACAAATTCTGGCATACAAAAGTTGAGCAATTATTAATTGTTGAATGATATAACGAGATTTTATGATTTAGAACAAGTGAGGATTATGATTAAAAAAAGATGACATTATTTTCTCTGAATCTCTCTCTATAATCACAACTTATTAAAAAAGAGCTAATATAAAATTAATATATAAATAAGAAAATAATTATCTATAATTAGCACTTGTATATACAATAATACATTTTAATATATTATCAAGCAAGTACTCTCAATATACTTTTAGTTTTCAGTCTTTTAATTTTTAATTTTAACATTTATGCAATGTTATACCTCACAAGCTCGTTTATACAAATACCAGATGTAAGTTACAACTGGTATCGCACAATATACAAAATATAATGCCCACCAGCCTGGTTTATAATTCATTGCTTTCATCATTCGACCCCATAAAGAGCCCTGCGCGTGTTATAATTTATAATATTTATAAAAAGTTATACATTGTTTTTCTAATTTCAGATTTTATAAAATAATCAATTTGCATTTATATATATTTATGATATATTTAAATCTTTATATATATCATCTTTGGAAACAAATGTATGTATACATTTTTACAACTATTGTGTCGCCATGAGACAAAACAACAGAAATTATTAAAATTATGAATAAGAAGATACTTACACTTTCCTTAGCAATTTTAATACGTCGAATCTCGAAAGAATCATCCGCCCATTTTTTTGCAATTTCCTCATCATCTGTTAAAATTATATTGTCGAAATATATATCAGGAGACATTGACCATAATTCAAAACCAATAGCGGCCTATATATAAAACATATTTAGATATTATATATTAACATTAAATATTATATTTTTATAATCTTTAAGTAAATTTAAAGATTTGTTGTCTACATACGATTGGTAACATTTTGAATGGATGTTCATCGTTGAAGTAATCAGGATTATGTACAAGTTTAGCCTTCCATTTTCCTTTGTAATTAGGATTATTAACGAGCGGTGCTAGCCATTTTCCTTTATATCGTGGATTTTTTTTCATTCTCTGTTTATATGGACCACAACCAGGAACATCCATGCATTTGGGATTTGGTATTTCTGGAGGTTCCCATTCTCCATCCATTTCAACATCCCAATCATCAGGTTTAATTGAAGCTGGATCTGGTATCATAGGTGGCTCATCTTCAAGCCATCCTTCAGGCATGACATCCTCCTCATCAACAATTTGTGCAGGAGCGTCTTCATCCCAATCATCAGGTTTAACTGCTAATGGATCAGGAATTTTTTCTCTATCATCCCAATCCTCAGGTTGTTGATCGTTGGGATCCTCTATCTCCAAAGGTGGATTTACAGGAGGAGAAAAATCATCTAATAACGAGCCTGAATTCAGGATTTTATTATCTATTTTCATTTCATATGTACTATCAGGCCGTACAATCAAAGTGTATAAATGCGGATGTTTATCTTTGAAGTAATCTTCCATTTGATACTTTGGTTTTTTACAATGTTTCTCTGTGATCGTACCGTTCAATGGATTTTTATGTCGAAATATAAAATGAAGCTAAAGATAAAACATAAACACAAAATTTTGTTATACATATTCATATATATATATTAATGTGTAAATATTTCCTTAAACATTAAATTGGATTAAGAACCAACATACATACTTATATTTATTTCTAGAAATAAAATAAAATTAGATTAAGAAAAATAAAAATTCTTGATAATATATTAGCACAAAAATTAAAACAATAAATTAAAAAATGAACTTTAATACCTTATGATCATTGCCACATTTATCAGGCCCAAACATTATTGTATATGGCGTTTTATCATGGAAATGTTTCAAGTCTTCATGTTTATCATCTAATGTAAGCAACTTAACATAGGCACCACCGCATTCCTGTCCTTCTTGAAAATTAACTTCGTATTGTACAATTAAGGGTTTATCTTCAAAGTAAAATGGCTTAGCTAATAAAGTAGAGATGGCAGCATGTCTAGCTTTGCTCTTAAGCACTAATCCTAGATCACCATCTTCAGCATGTCTTTTAAGCTCTTCGATAGACCAAATTCCTATAAAAAATTACAATCTTAATTTTATTAAATCAGATTTATATAAAATATATACATAATAGTAAAAAATATGTAAAAATTATATAAACCATCATATTTGGCAATATCTTCTTCAATATCATCCTTCTTTGCTTCCGATAATATCCATGAATTTTTAAATTTTTCTTCGTTATCAAAATCTTCTGCTAGATGAGCAAAACCAGAAGGTTTTGGGCTTTTATAAGATGGTTTTTCTATTGCATCACTAATGTTATCATTCTCATCAGCATTTAATATATTACAATAAACACTTAAATAAATTAATACAACACACACTATGATTCTTGCCATTTCATATTCCTGAAATAATAAATAAATATATATTCTGTTTTGATACCTAATTACTATTACTAATTACTATTTATTACTATTATTACTTCAGATAAAACAAAATGAATTTTAACTGGAGAAAGATAGGAACATTTTATCAAAAATGAGAAGAATTCATATATTTGTTTATAGTTGTGTTATTTTTCTAAAAATGATACATTGCAATATAATATAAAACAATCAAGTAAAACTTAACCTCAAGATAACATTTGAGAGATAATAGTGAATGAAATTTACATGATCACTGTCTCATCTTTTATTAATCTATATTACAGAATAATATTGAAGATATATAAATATTGTCTTACCAGTATGAAAAGATTAGTTCATAGATTCTTCGGATAATCGATATACATAAAAGTCGATACACTGCGAGAAAGCTAAATGTATATTATTCAATTATTTAATAACGATAATTGAATCTGTTTACACGTAAGATACTCCCACGATGCGTTCTGAAAAGGAGTGGCGCTACCGGAAATTCAACAGAGCGATTGTATTAATTCGGGCAATGCCCTTACATCTAATTAAATTTATAATTTGAAATTTGTTATTTCGATTAATTGTTCTTACATGTGTATCTTTATCCAATAAAATAAACGCGGTTAAACATGACACCGAATAGATATGCAGTAGATATTTTCATTAATAATAAATGTTAGACACGCAATAACTTATAGTTGCACTTTTTACACTTTGCTCCTTTTCTTCGTTTCTCTACAATAACTAAATATCTATCTGTTTCTTTTCACTTAGGGAGTGCAATACTTGACAGCAATATATGCTGACGATATTCACAGAAATTCCTAGCGGCGCGAAGTGGTACCGTTGTATCAATTTTATTGGGGTATATTCAGATCTTACATATCATGTCTATATATTCATATATCATGACTATGATTATCAAAGAATTAATGGAGCTATTCACTGTTTATATTTTACTGTTGCATATTGTTACATGGAATACAATATTATTTTTTATTTCATCTCAATATAGAACATGAAAAAAAATATATATATATATACATACAGATTTATTTACTTTAATATATAAATTTTTTCTGAAGTTGATATATTAATATAATTAATATAAATATAATAGATATACTAATACAAAATACTAACGCTATAAATAAGTAAATTATATTCATATATATACAGACATATACATCGCTCTAATTATGTTTTTTGGATATCATTAATTCTTATAAGTTCCTCCTATTGTATTGTTTCTTTTAATAATAGAAACATAAAAATGTATATATAAATGCCATATTTCCAATATATATATATAACATTATATTCACTCTGCCTTTAATGGTTCTGGTGTGGTGAATTTCGTGATTAATGCCCTTACAACCATTAGAGTGCTAGAAATCATTCCAATATTAATATATTTCTACAAATTCGCAATATAGATATTGGGATATTATATACCTGCATATAGCAATTACTCCAGGAGGCATTAATTTCCCAGTATTTTGAAATCGCATCCACATTATACCACCCAGAACTGCATTAGTTCCAAGAAAAAGTGTAATATTTTTTGGATCTTGATACATCTGATAGGCTCCATAGCCCATAACAGATCCAAAAAGAAGACCAGCTCCCAGTGAGACAATAGATTCTTTAAAATAGAAAAGAATATTTAACAGAGATTATAATAAAAAATTATGAAATATCAAAGAATATAATCATGTTTGATATACACGAATTATGTAGCTAATAATTAACTTGGTGCACGAAACTTACTAGATTTCACATAACCATATATTCCGCCGCCAGCCACCGCAGCAGAGTATATAAATGAAGGAATATCAACCGGCATTTTTCTGTATGAATTAATTCAAATCCTTTCGATATGTGTGATGTTCGTTGATATCATCAGCGAATGATAACCAGATGAGATATTTTCCGTCGTATCACTCTGTGAATTATGCGAACGCTGGTAGAGCAAACTCAAAGAAGAAACTTTCCCCTAACTTCTTGATTCGTTATATCTAATAAATTATTATTTTAACGTTCTACAGTTAGTACAATAGATCACCTGCATTATATAGATCATGTTGATTTATATATCAATATATAACAATATATAACTTATGAGACAGAGAGTGACTTTTGGATGACATATAATTTTTATAGTGACTTTAGTATTGTTATTCATTATTTGCGGAATGCCATAAGATACAAATTAATTAATATCCATTTTTGCGTAAAAATTGAATCAGAATCATTGCCTATATTGATAAGATGGAAATTTATAATATATTAATCTAAGTAACATATCAAAAACTGAAATATAAACGCAGATACGAAACAATTTATGCGTTTGCGTTGTATTACAATATAATGATTCTAAAAATAATTCGTAATTAATAGTTCGTAGAGGTATTCCGTATTTGACAGATGTAAGTAACAGCGTAAATATGTTACAATAACAATTTTATAATGTAAAATTTGATTAATTATTTCAGAAAAATAAAAGTTCGTATGAGAAAAATATATATTCTTCATTCTGCCTATTCCCTCAATGAGATATCACTTGGGAATTCTATGATTTATTTTGAAAAATCTCGAGTATCGGAAAATTTAAATATGATGTAAGCCGAAAATAAGCCGTAGTGTGATCAAGAAAGAGATCCTTAAATGCGTGAAGATTTCATCATGCTCCGCATTTGCGTTTAGATTTAATAAAATATATAAATTCCTGCGAATAGACTCGTTTCTACGTTTTTCTACAAGTAAATCGGAAAGTCACGATCGATGACATCATTTTATGCCACAGGCGCATAAATTTGTGCATTATTCTCGGTAAGACGGATTTCCCAGCACAAATTCGCGTCGTAAAAGCTAAATATGTTTTCCCACAATTTATTCATTAACACTGGGAACATACTTTCCCTAAGCGAAGCGAAGCAAAAGGCGAGTCAAAATTCTACGGACGAGGTCAGTTGATGGACATTACGTAATATTCCGTTCTCTGTTACTGTTATATAGTTAAAAATATTTCTTACTGGGACAATGATTGATTTATTTTCACGAAGATTAAGGTTATGTGTACTTTATTGTAACAACATTGTTGTTTTTCTTTAATAAAGTTATGTGTTTTGATCATTTATTTCAGTTGATCGAGACATTGAAGATTATTCTAAATGATGAACAAAATAAAGGCGATGGTACAATGATTGTATGTATATAATTCGTAATAATGTGTATAATTAAAATGTGTATAGACATTTATAAAGTTATATAATAAATATTTATTAATTATAATCATAGATCAATGGAAAGGAAGATAGAAGCTTGCAGGATGTGGACAGAAAAGACTTAAAGATTACCATAAAAGTATTTATTTCGTCATCCACTATTGAGTCATTGAAGGAAGCTTTGGACCAAGGTTAGTTATTTCTCTGTCATCATAAGTTTATGTGATATTATTTATAATGTCAATTATAAATTTATATAATGATATTGATATTATACATTATTATAGCATTTAAAGCATTACACACAGATACTATAGAATCTTTAGTGATAGCTTACAAAAGTGATGAAAATCCAGAAAACATTTTATCCTCGTTAAAACGAATATGGTCTATAATAGAAGAATACATAAAAAATGGCAAACTATCTAGTGTTGGATTGAGCGACATCAACACAAATATATTTATTGAACTATTTCAATGGGCTGACGTAAGAATAAAGTGACATAAAGTATTTATATACTGTTATAAGCAGATTTTGAAAATATTTTAATATTTATTTGTTGCAGAAAAAGCCAAATATTGTTCAAATTAATTTAGCTACATGTTGTGTGGTACCACCAGCTTTGGAGACATTCACTAAAGAAAATGATATTCAGTTGTTGACACATAGTGATCCTTGCGGTAAGCATCTCCTCCTTAGGATAAATTTACAAGGCTAATATTTATTATAGTATCTTTTGTATTTCTCTTTATAGAAATACTACCTCAAGAAAGATTGGAAGATATATTTGGTATTACTGCTCGTTTATATTGGATAATAAGATATCAGATTCATGTCAAATGTCGTGGTATTTTATCATCAAAAGGATATTTACTACATATTAATAAGCCAAATGTTAAATCTTAACGCTAATAGTCATCACTAAAGATTATTGCTATCTGTCGGTACACGGGTTAGAACAATACACAGCATATACATGATATTATCTATAACTTTACTTTATTATAGATTTATATGATATATTTTAAAAAAAGCTTAATATTTTTTATTATTTTGTGATGATTACCAGTTTAAACATAAATATATAAATATATTTATATATTAATATATTTTCTTATATGTAATGTTTAACGTAATGTTTAACGTTGTTTTATTTTTATTTCTTATTATTAGAATCTATAATAGATCGTAAAATTTTATATAACTTTTGGAGCATACATAGAAAATATGCATTTTCTTATTGGAGATTATGAAGAAATAATATTTCTTTATACATGATTCCTCTATGATTGCTTATAAATATAATTATTCCACAAACGTAATTATTTGATAAATATTATAGATGTTATATAAATATTTTGTTTTCCAAGTTTACATGAAAAATTAAGGATTAAATTGAATCTTTTAATATGTTAATACATTATCTAGATATATTATGAAATAAGATCTGATATATACAACATCAGATAGATTTTTCTTAGTCGCTAAAAAATAAAATAAAATTAATGCGAAGTCGCAAAAGCCGTATAGAGTTGTTGAGTAGCGTTGGGTATAAGCGAATTTATTAAAATTAAAAATATTCGAAATAAAAAAGTGCATTTAATATTTTTTGTATAATCTTATATAATTATATTTACTACTGCTAATATATTTCAGTTTAATATATAAGTTTATATAGATTAATAGATTAGTATGTCTATGTTAGAACAGATTAGTATAAATTGTATTTGTATAAATATTAAATGTTTATCGACAAATTTGCGAGTAATAATAAGAAATATTAGAAAAAATTCATTCAGAGATTCATTAAAAAAATTATATTTGTTGTTACAGTTTCTGGAGAATTTTTTATTTATTGCTAATGTTGCTCCCTAAAATCCTAAAATTTTTATTTGATACATGTTTTCGCTTAATATTTTAAGAAAAATTAATACATTACTTATGCATGCTATCATCACTTATATTACCTTATATTTATTTTACTTTTTGTATAGACAGCAACAGAATGTTTTACGATCCTTCTGGAGTGACTTACAGCTCTTACTAGTAGTAGTTGATAGGGAGTTCGGCGGATAGCGGTGACACCGAAGGAGAATCCTTCGTTTCGTGTGCATGTGTGTATATATCCCCAGCGTCGTCGCCGTCGTCGCCCTCGTCGTCGTCGTAGACCGGCCCCGATATATGCGCTTCTTTTTTTCTCTTTGCCATCACTACCTATATTGTTGCCTTCTTGGATCTTTCCTTTTCCTGCCCGTTCTGCTACTCCGCTCTCCTCTCCTGCTTCTGGGTCCTTTTGCGTTCAACCGCACCGCGTGGCAGATACACCGCGAGGAAGCGAAGAATGAAACGATGAGGCGGGAGAGGAACGCTTGTGCTTTTATTCTTTCTCCAGTGGCGGATTTAGCGAATAACAGCGATATTGTAAATGCACAAGATTTATATACAAAGAAAAAAGAAATGTCTTTTTAGAGAAATTAATAACATGAACAGTTAGCAATGTGATCAAGATTAATAATATTGAAACATAGCTTGCAATATTATGAATGATAACGAGAAGATAATATTGTAACATCTACCTGATATAAGACATCATTTATCTGTAATTTTTATAACAAATTTTTATAACACAACACGAGATGCGCAAAAAAGAAGATCAAACGTGATCTGATATGAGAATCTAATGCAGCCGATTTTATGTGCGATTTAGAAATCCGCCACTGCCTTTCTATTCTTTTCTTCTTCTCTCTCCCCCTTTCGTCCTTGTTGTACGAACCCTTCGCCGACACACGCATCTTAGTATGCCCATCATTTCACCCTCTTTGTTCTTCGCTCTGTTCCGCACGCTCAACGATCCGCACGATGAGTTCTTTCCTTTTTTCAGTCTTCTTCTTTTTCTCGCACAAGTACGTACGCACGAATGAACGAGCGCGTATATATTCGTTCCCTTTTTCTCCTTCTCTCTCTTTCCCTTTGCGATTGCTACGGCGAGAAAGGCGTATACAAACACCGCGATACTACTATGTTATACCTGTGGATCGCGGGTCTGATATACTTTGTATGTTAATGCCACATAATGTCGGTTTTATTCCTCTTTTCAACATTTATTTGTTCGGCTCTTTTCCGTTCAGCCGCTTTTGTGCGGACAGTCGCATCGTAGTGTTCCTGCTCCGTTGGCATATCTGCTGCTCGATCTCGTCTAATTTAGGAAAAAAATCTTAATCAGATCTTAAAGATTGAGTCAAATTTTATGATGGAACTTATATTTTCGTGAATATGAAATAATTTTTTTCGTCGAGTATGATTAAGATATGGCTAGCACGTGATGAACACACGTGCAATACAATCAAATATACACGGATTAAACTTATGAGACGTCATCAGTGCAAAGTGAGAGTTCCTTATCTTTTCTATGCGACGATAAATCAATAGCCCGTCAGTCGGTCGTGCGACACGTAATATAGATTTGTCGGTTCACGATTCCGTGCTGACAGGTGATGCGGTCGAGCGGAATTGCCCTTTACATCGCGACCGCATCTCGCACGCTGTCGCGAGAGCAAAGTGCACCTCGCCATTGATGCTCTGCTATCAAAGAGCAGTTGGATAGGAAACCCCTACGAAAGATAAAGCATAAATTTATTGTAAATGAATTGCACATGCCTGATGTGCACATGTCCGATGTGAGCATTGACAAGAAAGAGCAATATTCAATATTCAAATATTCTTTTTATTTAATTAATTATTCAATTAATCACAGAAAGGCGAGAAAAGAAGCCTTCCCCTTATTTTCCCATTTTCCTTCATTTCATTCTATTCTCTTCAAGGAATCGTATGACAGAGATATCGTATATAATATCATATACATAGATATCTCTATTCTTCACGATATCATCAGCAGCCGCTCGATGATCTATTTCTTTAAATCTACATGTAAACTAATCAAAGAATAAAAGAATAAAAAATCCAAGTCCTAAACGTGCGTAATGTGCACGAGCAATATGATATGTAAAATCAACTTGTATTGTTATCTAATGAATATCAAGGACATAGGGACGAGGGATTAAACGAGAATTGGCAGTAACAGCAATAACAGTAGGAACAACAACGACACAACAACAGCAACTCGGCAGTAGTGAATTAAACGCGAAAGCACCCTCTCCCGGTTCCGCGCGATGCAAAGACAGGGTATAAATAAGCGGCTGTCGTTTGCAGAAGCAGAAAACGGGCAAAAGGACAAGAAATAAAGAAGAAGTCGGGGAAGAAAGGGAGCCAGCGACGGAGAAAGGAATAAATAAGTCGGGGCGAGCACAAAGAAGGAAAAGAGAGAGCAAAGGAGAGAAAGAGAGGAGAATCGGTAGCATCGGGAGAGGATCCAGCTCCCAAGTCCCTTGTCGCTTCGCTCGACCAACGTCCCGATCTACTACTTTTGCGGTATACGACCGTCCTTTCGTATTGAAAGCTTTTATTTCCGTCGTATGCGAAAGTGCATTCGCCAAGCTGAACAACCTGGCAGGTGCACCCGCGTCTTGTTATCCGGAGAATCATTCCTTTCGGATCATAGCTCGAATTCGCAGATTCGCTCGCTGACAAGACAGCCAGAGCGAGAGAGAGAGGGAGGGAGAAGATTGAAAAAGAGAAGTGAGAATCATTAAAGGGATACATGGCAGAGAATTAATGCGTTCCGGATAAGTTTTGGCGTGTATATATTCGAATAGAAAAAGTGCCGTGCCTTTCCATCAATTCGATTCATTGACTTTAGTTTAGAAGAAATCATGACTTTTGGATCGGTATGGTGAAATTTAATATCAGAACTGCTAAAGGTGAGGCAACCTGTATACGCATACGCATATACAGCCGTGCATATATGCGGTGGCTGCGAACAGGACAAAACAGAACAGAACGGAACCGAATGAAACGGAACAGCGGCGAACGCAGCGTAGAAGCGCGAGCTGACTGCAGTAGGGGCGCAGCATGTTTATTGGCGCATCTCCCAGTCTTAAATCTTTATGTTGTCTCCGCGACGGGGTCTGCTATCCCCCTGTCCCATTGGCGAGCCTCACCATGCCGAGAGAGAAAGAGAGAGAGAGAGAGGAAGAATCCGAGGTACCGACTTCGAAAGGGACGAGAAAGAACGAACCGGTGGTGGTTGGCAGAGCGAGAGAGGCACAGGGTACGGGAGAGATATATCTTCCCGGGAGAATTGCGGTCGCGAAATCGAGTCAAGAGTCGGACAAACCAACGACCGAGGCGCATCCACCGCATTACGCACACAGAAGCCGCGATTTTAACGTGCCTCTAGAAATGGCCGCGTGTTGTCTTGCCGCATCGGTGTCGCGCCGCGCCGGGGAATACCCCACGCGCTAAGGGCGCGCATAGGTAGGAATTATTAATGGCCGCTTGTCACGCTACGAGCGGGAAGAGCGACGAAAGGAGTCGAACGACGTGAAATTGCCCCGGTAGCATGCGCCATTCATATTACGTCATAGGAGATGAGAACGAGAAATGTATTTGCGGCTATTTCGTGATTGTCGTCGTTCCGATTGTCGAGACTTCCGGTCCCGATGTTGCTGCGAAGTTATTCATAATAGATAATTTTTAGCATTACCTGATGACTTTGGAATCTATTTTAGAAAAAGGAATAACTTAAGAATACGGCAGGATATACGGCCGATATCAATCGTACACTGGCTTTCCCAAGGTCACCGAAATGTATTCCGCGAATTTTGCCGCAATCGCAATCGATCGTCACGATCATCTAGATGTCGCTTCGCTTTTCACTTTCAGCGTATTTGCCTCGTCAATGTTGCACTCATGTTTGCTCACTCGCTAGAAAATGAAATTTATCCGTGAGATTGTTGCGCTACATCGACTAGTAATGTATAATATTAATACTAGGAACGTGAAAGTGTCTAAGGTGCGTCTCTGACGTAACAATGATGGAATACGCGTTTTGGCAGCGATGTATTTAGAACGATGGCGATTTTATATCCGATATGTATTTTAGTTCACATTTAATTGACCGAATGATGTAATCCAGTCATCATTCTTGGAAAAAATCATGGAAAAAATTATGGGGGACAACATTGAAGTTCCTCATAAAGTTTTGAATTTAGTCGCGCGCCAAGTTTATAATGGCGGTTTGTGTACGCGCGCGGTCATGAATTTGCGGTTAATTTGCAAGAGGTGGCGCCACTGAAACATGCGTAGGAGTCACTTCAATTTGGAAAATTGAATTCGAAACGGCAATGCGAACTGTGCATATAATTCTTTTAATGAATAATTATGTTTCATGTTTGTTGCATTTCTCTGTCATTCATTTAATACTGAATACCCACCTTCAAAATGTTTCATACGAGGGAGATAATTATCGATATCAGAAATCCATCTTTAGAGCCGTATCGTAGAAACTAGATAATAAATAACATCATTAAAATAACTTGTTGTTAATCAATAGGAGATAATGAATTCACTGCATCGAGCGTTTATTTGCTTCTCCTTTTATTTCTCAGATCCGTTACTCGCGTCCAAATCACAAAGAGCTCGAGAGAACTCGAGGGAAATCTCAACGACGATGCTGCATCATCGATGTCACAAAAAGTAAGTTGGTGATTCGCGAGAGAAGGAGTGAGGTGACATTTGGCGCGTAGTTTCCCGGGGAATTCCCCAGCATCGATGGACGGTTTGACGATACCTAAGTGAAATATCATCGGCAATCATTCACGCGAGATCTTTATCGCGCGGCTAACGTGATCCCTGACCCCACCGAACTCGGGAGCAGTTTTATGCGAGCCCCCGCGGCGCGCGCGTGAATAAGCCGAGGTGGATACCGCCGCTGTGGCAGAGGAGTATTCGCTCAGGATCCCGTGTAGGATTGCGGTAGGAATGTAACGTGGAGGCTTACTCGCACAAGTCCCCGGATCGCGGTGGAATCACGGAAAAGTATTCGCGCACAACGCGACGCAACGCGACATTCCGCACGCAGAGACATAGAGATGCGATAAATAAGCTTCGGCATTTTGCGCGTTTCTCTTTGCGCGCACGAGACTTCCGATATCCAAGTATCTTATCTGCCGGCTGTCGGCCCGATGCATCGCGGAATGCGCACCCCGCGATCGTTGGATAATAAAAACGGGCTGGAGTACGCTCCGTTGCTCCAGCTTTGATAATCTGGAGTATAGTACGACCCGCTGGCACTTTAGAGCGTTTTAATGCGAATCTGTTTCGCGTACCGCGTTCGTTGGCGCTGATAAAACGCATCTGTGCACTCAAAGGATTTGTATCACGGATAAAAAAACGATCTGTATCGTTCTATATTTCGTCTTCGAATTGCTTTTTGTCCGGTATCACACGCGCCGATTTCGAAAGATGATAATTAGGCTTTTACGGTACACGGCCAATTCCAATCTACATTGTATGTACGAAGTGAATTCTCTCGCGGCAAGGAAATCGCGCAATACTTTTAGGCTCCTCGGTACGTGTGTTGCGAAAAAGTGAAATGTGTTGTACATTGCGTTTCCATTGTTGTGTCACGGAGAGGCGTAAAACGGGGCAAGGTTGAATTCACGATTGTTCGAAAAAATCCGATATAAGTTCAAGTCAATCCCAAATCCTTCGATTTTACGCGCTGCTTCACGCTGCTTTAGACATATTTTCTCATTAACATTACATGCAAGCTTTATGTTGATTAATTGACTCATTTTTAGAAGGCATCCTCATAATTCGTCACACATTACATTTAATTAAACAAATGTAAGGACATATTTGTAGAATATATTATGGAGATATAACGTGTAACATTACGGCCGGTATATCAGCAATATATTGAAAGAATTTCGTACATTAAATTGATAATATTAACTTTTTACGATGATTATGCATAATCCTTGAAAGAGATCTTACGCAATAGCATAAATGAAGATGTCGAAATAGACGAGACGAGCGGGCGAAAAAGAAAAGGAGAGAGAGAGAGAGAGAGAGAGAGAGAGAGAGAAACAGAAAAAGAAGAGAGATATTATGGGCGTGCGTTTCCCGTTGTGAAAATCTCGGCGATCCCTGACCTCCGGTGGCTGCTCGCTTTAATTACGTTTGTCATTTCATAGCTAGTGTCTCATTATAAAGAAAGTTCGAAGCATAACTCAGCACTTGTTGCGAACCTAGGTGGCCTCTTTCTAGTAACGGCACTAACCAACCCAACCAGACGACCAGCAACAACCAACCAACCAACCAACCAACCAACCAACCAACCAACCAACCAACCAACCAACCAACCGACCAACCAGTCATGAGCCCCCTTTTACCTTACGTATAGGCCCTCCGCGTGCCTCTCTTCGCATCGCCGCTCTAGATCTTCGGATAAGAGCGAACACCATTTTAGCGGTTCCTTACACACCAGACATCCGCTCCCTTCCTATATACGGCGGCACTCGGGAGAGCCTCGCTGCATTTTTTCCGCGCGAATGTGTCAAGCGACTGCGGGAGGGAAAGATACGAAGGAAGGGATTGATGGACGAATGGGAGGGAGAAAGAGAGAGAAAGAAGATAGAGACAGAAGAGGAGGTTGCCAGGGAGACTGAAAGAGGAAAGAATTAAAAGAAAGGATAGAGACACGTCAGCCAAAATCTCACATAGGCACAGGTGCCTATGCGATACGGCGCGTGAGACCCGAGCAAGGAATAAACGGGATAGCGTACCGGAATTTGCGCGCGGAAAGGATTTTGTTTACCAGCGTTGTTCTTAAGATAATCGCGCGACGTTCCGGCACGTTTGTTTATGTAGTTCCGCTGGACCAACAATAGCATTACCGTTTCGAGCGATCTCGTTTCATCTTGATAAACATATTTCACTAGTTGGTAGAAATTCTATTAAATATACATAAAGCTATTATAAATCTATTTGATATATCGAGAGATCGATAACATGGCTGATAAGGGAATTCGCTCAATTGAAATAGCTTAATTTTTATTTACTCTACTTATCGAAAACTATTCCTCTGCTTTATAGTATATTAAAATGAAGAAAGAAATAGTGTCTACAATATAAAAAATAGACATTGACCTGAGTTTCCCTTTAAAATTCAAAAGCGGATATTGCGCTCCACTCACAAGGTCTTTGCTGTAACGTTATTTCGCCTGCGAGATACCTAATCGCGCATGCTTTATATTCAGGTTAATTTCGCATTTAATTGCAAATTTATCCGTTTACAAGACTTATCCGCCATACCGTAGCGCGATAATCAATCTCACCGCGAACGGTGAGAAGATCCGCTTCACGAGATTCATCATTTCATAAAATTATGCACGGCGATGTTCTGAAATATTATATTTATAATTATAGCAGCATAAAACATAACTAATTCACTCTATAAAGATATTAAATAACTAGCAATCACGATTAACGGTACAATTTCATTTACGCGCGTGCACGCGGTGCACGGGGTATAATAAATAATTATATCACAATATTTAAATGCATTCGAATCGAAATTATTATCCTCAATCGAACATTATCTGAATATAAACGATTCTCTCTATAACATGACGTGTATATATATAGACGTATATATATACACGTCCTAAGTAGATATCGGCTATTATTGGCCATTGATTTCAATCGAAACTAGAGAATGTCGACGGTTTTTCGCCACGACATCATCTCGGCGACATTTTCCCGGGTGGCTCGCGTGCACGTAACTCGATTGCGATTTGCGTATGAATCCTGTGGCTCGGCATTCGATCGCACATAAAATCTAGCTTTGCATGCTGATAAGGGGCTCATGCACCTGTGTGCGTCACATCGGGCCGCTCGCATATATACGTACGCGCACGCATAAAGAGACCCCGCCGCGCTATATTACATCTCTCCTCCTCCCCTCGTTTCCGACCTCGCCACCTCCCTCTCACGCTCTTTTTTTTTCTACCTCTCTCCTCCTCTCTCTCTCTCTCTCTCTCTCTCTCTCTCTCTCTCTCTCTCTGTTCTAAGCGTGTACGCGCGCACGCAGATCCCGCGTGTCGATGTGGGTACGGTTATTAGCCCAGAAAGCAAGGCCCCTGCTTCCGGTGTAGGCACTTCAGTTCGAGAGTTTCTTAACCCCTTCTTACACGACTCTTGCTCGGCCTGGCTTGGCCTAAGACTCTGCCCCGGCTTGGCCTGCTGTCGGTTGCGGGTGGTAGGTAGGTACCGTAGAGGTACAGCAGCTAGTTTATACAGGGTGTTCCGCGATGCGATTAGCGTCACTCACGCATTCTTTGTGCAACCTGTGGTCCATTTTCTCGTAGAAGATACGTAAGATTTAGTTTCAAGTTACGAATGATCGGAAATCGAATGAGAATCGATGTTTCCTCATCAGTAAGGGTAGAGCTTGGAGCAGACTTATGATATTGTTCGCGGTCTTATTATCACTGGGACGTTTTGATTTTGAGGGGTCGATAGATCGTGAAGATCAATTCATCGAACAGTCGTCTTACGATCGACTTGCAATTCGCTGTTAAAGCTACAAAGTTTTTTCTCGCAATTATATATTACCGAACACCCTGTATGCATATGCCGGCGCGTGTACGCCAGGGTAGATTACCAATGGCGAGCCCGTCATTTTTTCCGCGACGAGGTGGACCCGACCTGTCTCACCAGGTGAGCTCGTGGATTTCGAGAGACATCGAACGATGCGCACGATTCGACCGGCGTGCGCGCGATCCCGCTTATCGTACAGTAGCAGCTCAAGCGTAACATTAACTCAAATGGACCAACATTCGCGAGCGAAAGGCTTGCATTTCGATTTCGGATCTGCGAGCTGATTCGTCGAGCTTGGCTGGTTCGTTATCGAAATAGCGGCATCGATCGCACATCCAACTTGAAATGAAATGCGAGGATGAAAACGAAATGAAATTAGCGATAGCGCAATTGGCGATCGGCAGCGTAAAACAGGATTTTTAGGTGGAACGGATTTTGCGGTACACTCGGGAGGACACGGAGGAGTCCGCCGTGAGTAGTCGAGGTGTTCGCGGTCTTTCGAAAGTGATGACCCCGCGAGCGGTAAAGGTGCGTGCAGCTGCTTCCTCCTCGGAAAGCATTTTATACGTATGGAACAACACTAATGCGATGGAGATTAGCTTAGCTGGGTTCCCATGAACTATTTTTGAGCTTAATCGTTGCGCTGATCTGCTGTTATACGCCATACATACATAGGAGACTACGTTGTAACAGATAATTACTCCATGGCAGGGGATAGACGTTCCTGGATCGCTAATGAGCCTCTCCGTATATTTGTCGATGCGTACGGTAGTAAGCTTATAACTGCCGTTTCTCTCAGCCCGGATGAATTTTCCGAGTTTCTTCAATAGCATCGCTCGAAAAGACCCTTTGTCTTTCGTGAGTTCTGCAAACAGCAAGATGCAAATGAGACAGAAACGTCACGTACATTTTGCTTTACTGTTCCGCGTCCTGAAATGGAAAAATATTCATCTTGGTTTCTTTTATCTGGTTATTACTGAATTTGCAACGTGCACGCGAGAAATTGTTGTACAATTCCTGCAATCAGGATATTCAACGTTAATTTATTCAACGTTAACCTATTACTTCCTTATGAAACTTTGCCATTTCTTTGCGAATTCGCGTTACAGACACTCCGGGTCACGCGTGAGATGTTAAAAGTCGCTCCGTGAACTTAAGAGTTCACCTGGAAATAGAGTCGTAGCATTACAACAATTATTACGGCTTGCCGTCGATCGAGATGCATTGATTATGATTCGAGCGATTTCTTATCGTTTGTTTCGAGTAAACGGAACTTTGCATTTACGTTGATGGACGATTTATCATTTTACGTTGCAACCTTGTAAACATCTATCGAGTATGCGTGGTATGAATATCTTTTTTACTGCGTATTATCGCGCGATTTAAATAACAGGCTTGCTAAAATCGTATAGCAAAAACTGTTGCAACGTCGGAAGTGGCAATGCCCGGCGAGCGTACGGTTCTCAAAGGGTTAATTGGGCATAGTAACTCTTCAGGTGACCAAGCTCCATGGGAGTGTGACGAAGAAAACCCGGTTTCGTGCACGGAATTAAGTACAGTACTCGCGCGTCTCTATTTATAACACCTTATAAACGAACGTCTTCTCATTCACCTTGTGACAGCAAAGTATGGAGCGGCCTTGCGCATCGATGCTCGTTACGTCTTGCTGATAACGAAATATTACTGTACATGTGTGCATGTCGTGAATGCCTTTGCACGCGTGAATGTATCATCACTGCAAGCTAACGTTTGTTTACCAGCATCTTTGCTAGCATCGAGAAAATAATAGCTGAGAAAAGTTCACTTAACTCGTACACTAATGCGTGTCTTTATACGTATGCGAAATAATTATTCCAAAACAGCGTGCTTTTATCATGTAAATGGCTTCAGAGATCGTAAGATCTCTTTCGGCGAGGTAAGGCATGTTAATATTTAGCTATATAGCACTTTATACACAAGTATTATACACATAAATATATCGTGTATACTTGTGTACGGTACTTACTTGCACGCTCGCTTAAAATCGATGACGTACTCGGAACTCGAACCTTCATTATATGCCATCTCCGATCATGTGTGACAAATTATTCCCGCGTCACTTCCTCCAATGCGCCGAGACGAGATTTCAGAGCGGGGAGACCGTCTGACAGCCATGTGCCATGCCCAATTCGCGGTAACACATGCGCCGATACTTAAAAGCGTAATAAAATAATAATTGCAACTAATGAATCCTGATTCGAATATATTAGAAATGGGGCGTAAACATTTCTTTTCACTCTAATTGGATCTCCAGGAGCCAATTATCGGGACATTTGATGCCGTGAATTAACCAAGCAGCGAATAGATGATAATTCCCTCGTAAAATCTGTATAACTGATGCGTGAAATCGTACGTGTATCAGTTTCACGCATTAGACGTCAAATGACCGACATAATCACGAATCGCGCAATGTTCGCGACATATCCGCGGTGCCAGGTCAGGAATACAGTATAAGAGGGAAAAAAGGGAAAAAGAAAARAAAAAAAAAAAAAAAAAAGTATCATCCTTGCGTGTCGGAGCCGCAGTTGAGGTCGAGGAGCAGCGGCACGGCCGAAGTACACGACGCCAGGCACACACAAGGCGGCGTGCATAAGTCAGCACTCAGGATATTTCGTCATTTCCTGCTTCTCACGCGATACAATCTAAATTAACTATGTTCGCTTGGCTAGACCTCCTCCCTCGCACGGAGAGGCTCGCATCTCTCAAGAAAATTTCTTATTTCCTAGCGAGGAGGGCCACCGCCGCCGCCGCCGCCGCCGCCGCCGCTGCGTCGAGGAGGAGCATGAGGGGACGTCGAGCGGCGTCGAGAGGACGAAGACGAGGATGAAGACCCAGCGCGTCAGGGCTTTCACAACGTTCCCGTTTTACGCCGCCGAGTGAGTTGTCGCTTGCACCTACCATGGCTCGCTTGGAAAATCAAGCTTTAATGTCCTCGCGAGACCGGAAGAGAAATATCCGTCTCCTCGTTGCATCGGGAAAGTCCCCAGACTTTCCGCGAACTCCGCGATTAAGATCGAAGATTTAGAACGCAATCCATAGATACGTAAACATGATCTTCGTACGACAATGCGATGAAAATACTCGACTTGAGAATGTCGAAAAGTTGAGGTCACGCGACTTCGCACCGATTGGTGCTAACTCGACTGTGACTTTCGCAGATTTTACAAGATTCCTCTGATTTTATCCTCGGAGAGAGGTCGTTTTATAGTTTGAACGAAGCGGTCGCGAAGGAAGTAGGGCGTAAAGTGCCTTGAACTCTGAACCGCGTGTTTTTAAATGGCGCGAATGGCGAACTTTGCGAGAAATTCACGTTCTTGTTCTTTCCTTATTATCCGTATAATTTAATAGCCTTATATAACGTAATGTAATAATATTAATTTTGGGTCGCAGAGGCGAGCAGAGAGAACCCTTTTTAATTATCTCGTTTCTATGTTCTGCAGTTCAAGGTATCTTCTGCAGTTCTTCGCGATATAGTTGACCATGGAAAGTCCGAAACCTGACCAGTATCTCGAAAGTATTAAGCTTTCTCTCAAGCTCTCAAGCTTTCGGAGATTCGATCGCAATGTCGCGATGGTCGATTGTCGATGACCGACAGGATTAAGGATATCGATTAGCGCTCGATCGAGGATGACAGTATCAAAGAAAGGAAAGGATTTTTATGCACGTAGTGAGTTCAATTTGGTGAATGTCTGACCAGTGATGGACCGCATCACTTGCCGGGTGATTCCTCCTGACCTCCGTCCTACATACACGGGCAAACTTTTGGGCTTGAACATGAAAGTGGGAAAGATTTTTAATTGCAATCAGTAATGCGCGCGACAGGCGCGGTAATTATCACATTGCGGGGACTTTCGCAATTTCGCAATTACGTTCGAGCGATTAGCCCAAGTGTTCTCCGCGTGAAAATGCGCGTGACAGGCGAAGTGCAGTTTGAACAAGGACTCGAAAGAGTCGCGCGAAGCGAAAGAACGAAAGAAAGGAGATGATATCGGCTGCGAGTGCGCAAAGTGCGGAAATGTTATGGCGTGCGTAAGAACACGCGTAAGAGAGAAGGGACGTAGCTAACCATGCGCCGCAAATACACGCATTTGCAGAAAAAACAGGCGTACAGAGGTGTTTTGCATTAGACGAGCGCGACGAGGCTTCTTTTCTGCGCTTCTTTGAATGCGCAACGACGCAATTTAGCCGACTTACGCGTCGTTTAAGGCGGCAACCAACGAACGCGATATCATCGATGTCGCGTGTCATATCATCGCATCGACGCGTCGTCCAATGGGTTCTCTCCGAGTATCTGAGTGGCCTTAAAAAAGAAAGGACGCGATATGGAATTACGCGAGCGCTAATTAATAGCCTACGATGTGCATATTATTCCGATATTACGACTGCTGCAGATTGGCGAAGCGGTATCCGAATGGGGCCGGCGTGACGTGTCGCGTACACGCGTGCACACGCACGCGCACGCGGTCTCGGGCAGGCGGTGTGCGGCGCGAACGGCCGTGCCGGTGGCGTTTCTAACAAATTAACGGCCGATATCTCGTCGTTACCCTGCTCCTTGCCTTCTGGCTCCACCTCCCGGCTCTGAGCAGGCCGGCTCGTGAGAGGAGCGCGCGGCAATATCCAACGCGGGCGCGGGCGAGCGCGCGCGCGGAGAGAGATCATTTTTGCCACGTATTTGCAAACTGAATAATAAATACCGCGGATATACGCGAAGAGCAGCGCGTTCCGCCTTCACGCAGCTCGCGCTCAGCGCGGATTGGTCGCACCGGCTGCGAGGGGACGGCGATATTCATTCGCCGTCTCTCCTCCGTTCCGTGGACCTACTTTGTACACGCACACGCGCGCATGCTCCAAATGCACGTGCACGCTAAACTCGCGGGTGGGGACCTTACACGCCGCTATGTGCCGTGCTTTCTCTCCTCTTCTCTCTCTATCTCTCTTTCTCTCGGTCCTATCCTCTCTCGCCGCGAGAGAAGCGTTCGGCTTGAGCGAGTCCCTCGGTCCCTCGCTTCTGCATCTCTCTCCTCGGTCTTTCCCTTTCTCGGTCTTTCTTTGTTCTCTTCGCTCGTTCTCCTCGGCCCTTCTTTTGGATTTCTCATACACATACTTATTTAATATGCATCATTGCATCCATATCGTAATACCTCTTTCCGATTGTGCACTATTTTCCCTTACTCCCTTACCTCAGAATTCTCGCTAAAGAATTTCATCTCCTTTCCTCCGTTTCCCCTCTCTCGTACTTCTTAATTCCTTTCCTCCATGCGGCTTTCGCGTGTGTTTGGTCTCTTATAATTTTTATTTAATCGTACTGTATTGCGTATCTCTGAGAAAAGAAAGTACTACATACCTTTTCTCATTCTCGGGGATTCTTTTCAAAATGCAATAATACACTTTTGCATTTTTTGACTTTTGCAGATGGACCAGGATGTGAATATAAATGAATTTGATGAATGGCGGATACAACTCCGTTGTATGATCAACCGGATCAGCCGTGTCCTGATTGATTTCTCGGAATTCAAACTCATCACGGACGTCAGGCAACGCAGCGACGAAAAAGACACGGTGCAATGGATGATGTTGTGCGCGAAATAGATTTAGATCTGAAAGATGGATAATGAAATTATTAACGATACATCCCGCGTATCTAGTATCTAGAGGCTGATCCATAAACCAAAAGCGAAGGTAACCGAACCGGTATGTTCCAACGTCTTGATTCATTGTGGGGACAATAATAATAATCCGGGATAATCGGCAAGGGAATATTAGCAAAAGAATATTAGCTCTGTCGATATAAATGCATGAATTAATTCATGCAAAAATAAATCTATAGCTATGTCCTTGATGAATTATCGAAAGCGAATGGTTTGCATTAAAGGACGACATTCCATCCAAGGAATCGATAAATAAAAAGCAATGTGGAATATCAATGATAATACGCGATCGTTTCCGTTGTGGCTATAGAGACTTCATTTCGTTTTAGGGATTGTTCAGCCGAATAGCATAAATATTTATGCGCATACGCAAGCATTACGCGCTTGCCAGCGCATTAACGAGCACAATGCACTTATATCGTTTCATATACATACCAGCGTTCAGGTGAGTGACGGCTGTCTGAATATAATGTTTTTCGCTGTTTGCTTTACGGTTCTTCAGATGTGTCGCTTTCTTCCGTTTATTGTTGCTTCCTCATTTTTGTATACGCTTTTAAAGAATAATAAAATATGGCAAGCTGATGCAACTGGCAGAAAGCCGAGACTTTCAAAGACGAAAGTTGCCTTCCGAACGAATAGAAAACAATCTGTTTATTCCTTTACAATTTATGTGTCATGTGTTCAGGAACAATTATCTTTCGCCGTTATATAATTTATGCATATTAATATTCGTATGCACTTTGAATCGAAATACGAATCATCCACTTGCTCGTTCCCACACGAGAGATCCCTTGAACGCAAGGGATCCCTTTTTGCAGAAATATTTTCGTGTTTACAATTATTGCGTTATTGCACGGGATAGCTACGTCATTGAGATTGCAATCAGACGTATTATCGAAAGGGTAGCCAGTAAGTGTAAGTTAAGCGAGCTAGCATGATATTGCCCTATATCCTCCCAGCTTAGTTAATAATCTGTTGAATATTCAGTTTCAGTTACGCTTGCTTTTATATTTACTATAGCGCATCGGTCGTTTTACGCCAGCGGACAACAAGTTTTACATCGCGAACACAATCGCGCGTTTTTGTCTTAATTCGCATTTAATTCTTTCCAAGCCTGCGCATACGCACGCGATTAATTGTATGCGTATATGTTTTTGACGAAATTTATGTGACGCTTGCTGCAAGGGTACGATGCTTTATATGTAAAAACAGGCGTGCCGTGAAAACCTGTGTGCTCGAATCTGCGATGCATGATTTGACGTGCACCGAATAATTAACGGATTCCCTTTACATGCTTGCTTTTCGCGGGATGAAGTTTTCAACGTAACGAAGCGTCCGATGTTAACGAAGCGTTAAAGCGAGACAGATGCGTCGTGTTAACAGAAGATTGGAATGAATACAAAGCATATAATCACGGGCGATGATAATAATAATAATAATAATAATAATAATAATAATAAGATAAATATGCGGATTTTTATGGGGGAACAGCACGGAGCCGCACGCGCTTATATTTAGAGTCGCGCTTAGAGTGAATTTATAGTCATTGCTATCGGGATCCTTTATGCACCGTCCCTTGGTGATATTGCGGTATGCCTACACTCCTTTACACTTTAGGCCAATGGTTCTCAAACTTTTTTCGCTTGCGGCGCGCTATTGTCCGCTCCGCGAGGAGAGTCGCGCGCGGTATACCTCGCCAAAATCGCAGTTTCTCATCGCGAGAATGACACTAGTCGGTGTCGAGGCTTACGTTCCCTCCACGCTAACGAGAATCCAAACGCGGCTCCTTTCCGACTCGCGATAACGCGATAACGTCCAAATTTGCAAGGCGCACCCTTTGAGAATCACTGCTCTAGGCGCTAGAGAGAGAGTACGGCGTATGTCTATAATCTCTCGGCTTTTTTTTCACGCGCGTGTGATGACACCCACGTGGTCTCGCCGCGCGGCTCCGCTCAGCGCGCGCGAGTGCGCGCGCGCGCGCACGCATGCACGCAATAGAGCCACCGCCGATATCTGCACGGCCGCAACCTTTCTCCTCTCGTGTGCTAATCAATCTGTGTGCTTCCTACGCTTTTCAATTACGTAACCGCGCGGCATTGTGAGTCCGTACGAAAATTTAAAAAAGCGAAATCAAGAATCCGTGCCTTGCATACGGCGCGCCGTGCTCGATGATTCCACAGCCGCGAACGCGCCGCCATGTCCTCATAATATCTCATATTCTAATGACATTTGGAATCTGGATACTTTCAGTTCCAGAGGATTGACTGTCGAAACGCGCGATAGATCATTTGCATTTTGCGCTGCGCGCGCGAAATTATTCACACGTCCGAGCGACGAGGTGGTTTGAATGATCATCGGGACGATAAAGTACAAAACTAAGTGTGACTTTCAGAGACGTATATCGATCAGAGGCGTACATCTCCTATAAAGTAAAAGTTATCTCAACTTAGGGATACTTGGTATCGAGCTGATTGCGCTCGATTTGTTGCGCCGATCGATCGGATTGTCACGTCACGATTTAAAAATCCGTTCGTCTTCGTGGAGATGCCTCGCTGAAAAGGCATCTTCGAAATTCGTCGCCGGAGGCACCGCCTACTTCCCTTAAATACGCCTCCGTAGCTTCCATTTTTTTTTTCCCCGCGCAACTTTCATCCGTTTTTCGTCCCACCGCGGAACTTTTACGCGATGGCGATGGCGCGGAGAAGAGATGCACGCCGCCTATGCACGGGCGGATCCGCGAGACTGCGCTCGCGGTACCTCGAGGGGGGCACTTGCGCGCTTGCCCGCGCGGGGCACCTTCTCCCGCCAGGTACACCCGTGTGCACCAACACGTGCGCTCGTACACGCGGCGGCGGTACAGGCGCGTACAGATACGCGGATATACGTACACGTACACGTACACCAATCCGTTTCCTCCTTGTACGCTCGACCGGCCGCAACACCACCGCGCCGCGCCGCGCCGCGCCGCGCCGCACCGCACCGCGCCGGGCCCCGGCCTGGCCCGAGTAGCAAGTCACCTCCGCTCACCTCAACGGAGCACGCGCGGTCCGACTTCAGTCCGCGCTCGGCTCGAGTCGTGCAGTACGAAACGCGCAGGAGGCAAGCAGGCAGGCGGGCTGCTGTCGCGCGCGGCCGAAACGACACGGCACGGCACGCATGCACGCACGCGCGCACGCACGTTCCGATAAATCCACGTGCGTAATACACGCAGTATACACAGAGACACATAGACATATCCGCGGGAGGAACGAGAGGGAGGCAAGCGGACGCGCGGGCACGTGACATACGGGATTATTGCGCGAGGAACAGCCTCAGCTCCGTCAACAATCGAGAGAAGCGATCGCGCGAGGGCGATCGCGCGCGCAGTGATTGGGATCGGAGTAAGCGCGACGAATTGGATCAGAGTAAGAAGATAGACAAAAGTAGACGGAAGATTGACGAACGCTCCGCTCCGCTCCGCGAGCGAGCTGCGGCGAGCCGCTGCGCTGCGCAGGCAGGAACGGAACGGAACGCGCGACGCCGCGCCGCGGTATTATGTCACACTCCCACGCGAGCGACGGCCGCCGCTGCCGTTTCTGTCGCCGTCGCTGCTGCGGCGGCTGCTGCTGCCGCCGCTGCTGTTGCTGCTGCTGTTGCTATTGCTGCTGCGAGGCCCAACATCCTCATCGTTTGACATTTTCGCGGACGCGCAACGCTTGACGCGCTATCACGCGCTTGCGCGAGCTCCATTGTGGGTGTTGCGCCAGTTTCGTCGAGCCGCGGTGTTTATCGTAACAAAGTCGTCGTCATCATCATCATCATCATCATCATCATCATCATCATCGTCATCATCATCATCATCATCACTATCATTCAAGAGACTTTTATTTTTGGTGTTTGCGGTATGATCGTCTGCAAGAGCGAGCATCGTATTTAGCGTCGATTAACAGTGACACCACCGCTCGATCCCTCGGCCCTTGGCGATCGTTAAAGTTCGCGCGCGCGATCGAGCGTGCCCACGGCATTCGATTTGTTCCAGTGTTCCCGCGGGCTGCCGGCTCGAGAAATCCGTTCCGGGAACGCGCATTGCTGTGCGGACGCATCGTATAACGATCCAGGTGTGGCAGGAGACGGCGAAGGTAACAAGAGAGAAAATCATTTGGCGCAAGCGCGCGCGCATTTTCCACGAGCGAAACTCGATCGTCGCCGCGCGCACGCGTCGAGTGATGCATCACGTATCCGTACGGATCCTCCGCTCGATCCTTCCGCCGTACCATCTCGTCTCGTCTCGTCTCGTCTCGTCTCGTCTTGTCTCGTCTCCTCTCGGCTCGGCTCGGCTCGGCTCGGCTCGGCTTKGCTCGCTTCGGCGCGGCGCGGCGCGGCGCGGCGCGGCGCATCGATCGTGACGCCGGGGTATGAAATCGGTAATGAGCTGTAAATCTCTGGCGTGTACATCGGACCGCGTGTGCGGGTGAGTCACACGTCACGGATACCGACGATACACCCGCCGCATGCGCACACGTACGCGTCCGCACACGTACGCGGGTAATGTACGTAGACGGCACCTTCCTCGGCGTTTTCTTTTCCCTTCGAAAATCGAAGGAAAGGATAATAAGCGAGAAATACACTCTCTCTTACCCGCCGGCCGGTTCCGTGCTTGGCTGCGCGCGCGTGGGCGTAAGAGAGAGAGAGAGAGAGAGAGAGAGAGAGAGAGAGAGTGCGAGCGATTTTCTGAAAAAATCCTTGGTGAAACCTTCGTTAACGTTTGGTTTAGATGATGTGATCAGGTGTACCCGCGTGCCCTCGACGACGAATAATCTTCTTTCGATCGGACCGATATTTACCGATATTGACTCGAAACAGTCGGCTTACTATCGACAGAGCGATAGATATCAATGACGAAAGCAGATAATTCTCGTAACCATGACCAATGACTCCTGAGAATTTCCAAGGGAATCGAACGCCATATCATATATTTACCGCGATTGGAACGGTGCACGAATCAGAATTGAGAAATGCATCCCGTTCTCGATTGTGCGACTCGCTTGTAGTAAATCTCGTTTTGCCTGATACGCGCGCAGAAATTCGGCAATTATGGCTTAACGAAAGCGAGCGCTTCCAGAAAGCGGCTCGAAGCGAGAGAATCGCAAGATTCGCTAACGCGCAGGCGGATCTTGTCGATGTTTCCGCGTTTGTCATCCAGGGCGATCGGTATTGTCAGCCCTGACGGACGGATTCCCATGAAAACTGAACTCCGATAAGCTTCCGCCAACTTGCGACCGAGCGACATTCGTTCCACGTTACATATATATGCACATTATGACGTATCGTGCAAATCACGCGCGGATACGTGCTTCGGTATAACCTACGCTTCTCATTCTTCAACGTTGAAACGTAATTTTGCACGTAATTCTGACAGGAATTCGCGTGAAAGAGTTTCGAGATTAACCGAGCTGAGCCGAGCGTTGGTCGATCGAAACGTGCGTTAGGGACTGTTTCCATTGACGCTAAACGAAACGAATAGGTCTGGATATTTTGCCGCTACTCGGGATCGCGTATTAGAGACGCGACATTAGAAAGTAATGCCGCAATGTTGATTTATATGCCGTCATCGATTGATCGCGAGATATCCGTGCATCCCGGACGGGGATCGTTTTCGCGCGGTATAATCGCGCGCTCATTAGTAACTCCGTGTCCGTCGGTCGCGTGCCGCGCGCTTTCCCCGCGCGGATGACTCCGTGCAATCCGCGGAGATGCGGGAGATGCGTATCGCGGTGAAGCGGCGACAGAAAGAAGCGGCCGGCCAGAAGTTGATAATCCAACGATTTTTAACGCGGCGCACCGGCGCATTCCTCCTTTCATGGCATCGGCATTAGCATCGGCGTCTCGGTGCGACGCGCGGCCAGCCGATGCAGCGAACATCGTATCGATCTGCCATTATGATTATTATTGCGTTACGCGTAAGTCACGCGTGTGTTCGTAGATGCAGCGTGTAGGTGTGCCGTGTACGTAGACACGCGCGGATTGAGACCGCAGCGACGTGCGCGCGCGCCTGCGCACACGCGCGCACACGTATGCGTCGCATCGTCGCGCGACTTTATGATTTCGTCGCGTATATTGGCGAGTCGCGTTCGCATGTAGATCTCCGTCGGCGAACGCGTGGCACATTGTGCCGTTCAACCTGCTCGAAGCCGCGTTATCGCGGCTTCGCATACTACCGCGAGACTATATAATAGCACGGTGAGACGCATCGCGGCTTCGCGCTGCGAGTGCTGCGAGCGCGCGCGAACGCGATCGTCTCCTTTTCTCCCCCGTCACGTGGATCATTCGCGCGAGATTAGAGTTTCAACGCGCGCACCTCTGCGCGTTTCTCTCTATCCAATTAACGCCGATAACTTACGAATCTTTAATCTCGCGGCCCGATATCCCGGAAAGTCTCCGATTACGTTTATCGGGAGGCGCGTTAACCGCCGACTCGCTCGCCGAGCGCGCGAGCGCGCGAGCGCAATGGGCCCGCGGATATTGGGTTTCATAGGTTTCGGTGTTAAGACGTTTCCTACGTAACATTCCGCGCTTAATTGCAACGCGAAACGCGGACGTTTTACCGTTCGCGGCCGTTCCGTGCACGGATAACTCGCCGGTAATTTACTGGCGATTGGTCGCTTTGTACGATATCGGTTGCGGTTGCCGGCGTGATTAACGTCCGATCGCTTAAGCGGCCACGAGCACACGCTGTCCCAATCCAGTAGTCGACCATTAATCCCCTCGAGGGGATCAAAACAAAATTATTTCTGCCGGATGCGTGCGTGTGCGTGTGCGTATGCGTGTGTCGTCTGTCGCGAGTCGAATTTATCAATGGCAAATTGAAAGACAGTGGTCCGTTCCGCGCCGGAGAACTAGTTAGCATTAAGGACGTATACGTATACGTAGCGCGTTTGCATGTGCGCGTTTGCGTTTCTATCGGATTTGTATTCGCTAGTTACGTGAATCTCCTTTCGAAAGTACTAGTTCGTATAGTACTTGTTCCAAGTTGTATACGTGTTCGATTATCACCGATAAAACGATCGGAGACGTAATGAGATTATCGCGATCCCGCTAGCGTGAAACGTTACACGTTTATCGATCCCTCTCTTCTCTTTTCTATTTTCCCCAGACGAACGATACTTTGTTCACGCATCTGAACGAACATTGAATTTTTTCACTTCTCGATCATATCACACCAGGATTGCGTACATGGCATCTTCCCTCCGATTAAATACTCGGATAATCGAGAATAATATTCAGCTTTCTCTCTCTCTATTTCTCTCTCTCTATCTCTCTTTCTCTCGCGAATTTGTTTGTTCTGATTCGCGGCCAAATTCTTCAAAGTCGTTCGTCTGTTCGTCTACAATTCGCGAGCGAAGGGAATACTCGATTCATCGAGTAATTTTTGTGCAACGATAATTCACTAGCCGGTGCTTATGGTTATTTCCTTAGATATCTTTGCACGGTACTTGTTAACGCTTAAGCGCCCAAGCACGAATGGAGGTCGATCGATATCCATCCGATCTGGATGCCAATCGTTATCCGACACGACATTTCGAGCCCTTCGATTATGCGCAGCCCGTTAACCTATCTGCGATTAGGAATTAAACCGACACTTTCGTTAACCTCGGCTTGGAACTACATTCAAATCGCTAGTGTTATGTAATGCGAGATTTAGTCGTTTCGCGTGTAGCCGAACTGAGCGCGCGATTTGAAAGTCAAGCGGGTCTCGCTCGCGAGCATTCCATAATTTTATCGCAATGACAAGAATATAAAGTTTGATTGCGATCGGGCGAGCGGAAGCGATAATTAATTCACCAACATAGACATGTGCCGAATCGAACTAGTTTGCATAGCGCGATACCAAATGAGAACATCGCTGCTTTAACAACCTTTCTTTTATCATTGAGATGATCGTTGCACGGGCTCTCTTAAATTCACAACTCGGCGTGCGAGTCGCGGAGGATCTTTTCTTCTTTCGACAACGCGCGACCGATCGACCCTTTAAATCGATCTACGCGTCGTTAAATAATCAAGTCAATGCATTTATTTTCCTAATTAACAGGCGGCGCGCGTGCACTCGAATGAAAACGCTGGAGGATCGCGAGCTAAACGGACGATTTCGTCCTACTCGGCGAACCCTGCTCGCCGACAGAGACAATGCGCATCATCGTGAGTGCCGTTCTTACGTTCCCGCACACGTAGGATACATAGACACGAAGCGCGAGTGAATTACGAAAGAAGGAGGAGGTGGGGAAGAGGAGAAGGAAACTAAAACTCGAGGACCAAGAGAGAGATAGACAGATAGCCAGAGAGAAGAAGAAGAGAGAGGAGAGAGAGAGAGAGAGAGAGAGAGAGAGAGGGGGGGAGAGAGAGAGATAGAGAGAGAGAGAGAGTGTGTGTGTGTGTATCAACGCGTGTGAAATGGATGGTACGTCAAAGAAGAGCGAAGCAGTGCTAATATATGGATGCCCATGGGTGGAACTTGGCCGAAATGTGCCAGCGTTACCATCACGCTATACCGGCAGCGGCAGCGGCGCAGAATTCCTCGCCTGCTAGGGACCCCACGGCTGCCATCGTGCAAGGCTTGTCAACCGCTGCGCACATCGATCAAGCCAGCCCGTCTTACTCTCATTACACGTAAGTTCTCTTCTGCTTTCCTCCCCTTTCTCTTTCTCCTTCTTATTCTTACTTGTTTCGCGAATCCACGCGCGCATAATCCAGCGGGGCGCTCGCTCGATTCGAATCGCGCGCGGCGCGATTCGCCCCCGTCGACGTCGGACGTTGAGCGACGTTGCGCGAGCCCGCATTTCGGGCGTTGCGCGCGCGCGTGGCCGGCCCCGTATATCGGACCTTAGCCGGGCCCGTGTTCCCGATTGTATTGTATGTATTAATAACGATACGGCGAATTAGAGATAAGTATACGACCGCGCGGTCGGGCCCCGTTTAATCCTGTTATTAGCGCGGCGATTAGGGGAAGATGATCCCCGGGCAAATTGCAGGGGCGTATACCGCGCGTGTTTGGTTAACATAATCGCCAATCGCTATCCGCCGATCCGCGCGAGTCCCGAGATGAGGAGGAGGCGATATACGCGATAGACGATGAATGCGAATCCTCCTCAAACCTCGTCGGGATCGGCCGCGCGTACACGCGCGCGTCGTTTCCCTTCTTTCTAAATTTTCTCGCTTTCTCACTAGTACTGCGCTAGTACTGTCCTCCGCACGCTGGTGTGTTGGAAATCCAACATTAAATTGCAGTTTAACCCTCGAGATTCAATGTTTCACTATCATTACGCGGAAGGAACTGGCATCTTTTCTCTCTCTCTTTCTCTCTCTCTCCTCCTTCCTCACTTTTAGCCGACCCTTTGGAATTGTTAAAGAGGAGGTTGGGAAAATAATAATGCGCACTGCCGACCACGGCATAGCGCATCGTATAATTTCAGCTATTTCTTATCTCGTTTGCTCCTGCTTGCATCTTCGTACGTGCGATATTCTGCGATAAAATGCTGCCGAACATTCTTTTAACACTCGTCGCTCCGTACTGTGCCATACCGCCGCACCTGAAATGAGTATCTAAAAATGTCACTCGGCGTTGAAAAGAAGCGGGACTCGTGTGCAGTGCTCGTATCCGGATATATCTGCTTCTCTGGATGACGTTACATCATCGAGAAAATTGATGTACGAAATCAACGATCTGTATCGATGCTGCTAGCCGAGTAGCGTCCACACGCGAAGATTCCTCGTCGGAGGGAACCGCGCAATGCTGATTTTTTGACCGCGGTGCTTGCTGATGACGAAAATCAGCTCCATTAAAATGGTTCCGCCCGGTTCCATTCGCTGCTTCCGGCCGTCGCACGGATCGTGGATCATGTCACGTTATTTCATACGCACGCACGTGTATGTCAGTCATTCTCCGGCAGATTTTACATAAGTTTCGGCAAAACGAAGCAAAAGAGTGGAGAAGAAAAGGAAAAGAAGGATGTGAATTACTCGCCGTAATGTTGTAATTTACTCGCGGCGAATTTTAGCATCGAGGTAGGATTCGCCTTGATCTTTTGCACGAAGCGAAGCCGATATCAGATATTTCTCACCGATCTAATCTAATTTAACTGTATTGGAATCTCTCTACAATTTCTGCAATTCTCTGTCGATCCTCGTGTCGATCGATGATCTCGCACGAGATCGATCCTCCTTAAATCCTGGCCGCGATCCCGATTTGAATTCCGTAACGGCGATAATGATGACACGCTCATTTGTCGATTGATTCTCGCATTTATAGGGCTGAATTTAAAATCGATCGAGCATGGAATTATTGATATATCGATCGGCAAATTCTCACTCGCCGATCGCTTCGGTCTGTTCCCTCCAACAAATTTGTCAAGCTCGGAATTTTCTTCTTATTCGTTTCCGAGAAATCGCGTTTCGCTTTACCCTTTACGCTTCACGTTCTCTATTTAATTCAACATAATAATAGTCTCACAGTCGTATTAGAGTATTAGATTAATTGTACGTAATCGCGTAATTCCGAGTGTTGGTGCGTTACGCCGTTGCACAGGAATTTGACAAATCGCGTCAAATTATGTCAGAAATTTAACTGTCGTTCTCTCTCGCGTGATAAGAATTAATATCTCGGCGTGTCGCTGCGCTAGCCTACTTGAGCAGGCTCAATTTGCAAACATCGATTATATCGTTGAAACGTCAATAATTCCGTGAACGATACACTACGCCGTCGATAGATGCGTGCATACGTCGGTTTTTCTCGGTAATCATCATTGGAAATAATGTCGGCGACTCCTCGAAAATCGCTGGCATTTTACAGCGCGGCGCGCTGGACTTTCCGCTTGAGAATTTCAAGCCGGGTTTTTCAGCTTTTTGCTGCGTCTGAATATGAAATCGGAGGAGTATTATTACGGCGACGTCGCACTTGACCCCTCGGGTGTGCTGCTGGGGACTTGATAATTTCTGCGATCACTCAGTGACTCAGATCGGTGACTTGACGATTAAGCAATGACTGGCAGTTAATTACGAATTAGCGTTAGTTATAGTCATTTCAATGCGCGAAATGTGATGCCACATGACACGTAACGAAACGGCGCTCGCCGAGATATTGGCGAGATTAATCTCGTTTGGTCTTTGAAAAAAATTTCCTTTGAAAATTCCCAGACAAGGGCGGCGATTCTCTGCCGTTCTCTCCTCCCATTTCGCTCGGCGTTTCATAATTCGTCGTGCGTACGACGAGAGAAAAATTGCCAAATAATTGAATCGTCTACATTATAGATGTAACGGAGCGTGTCGCGATAAATAAACCGCGATGACGTTTGTTTCAATGTCGGGGCATTGCGTTGAACGTTTAGTTTGCGATTCGCAGATTCGCAGTTAATACCAGCGGCCAGCGATTTTAGGACGATCATAAATCTGTAGTGCGTTAAACGTAGAGCCAATAGCGACTTATCGATGAATCGATACTCATTTGCAGCCACGTAAATTTGCATTGAAAACAATGGCCGTGCGAATTAACATATTAAGACGGTTAAATATCTCGATACGACAAATACCAGATATTAGTTTCGACCAGCGCTTCGTTACGTCACGCGCATATGTAAATAAATCATTCGAAGCCATAACCCGAGCGTTTTATCTGTCGAGTTGTAAGCAAAGTGTCTGTGGCGTTCTTTCTTGGTAAAATCTGCGGATAATTATCACGTACGCGCACGAAAATATCGATTTATATTCATTACGTCGGTTTGTCCCGTTTATCGCCTGCGCGATAGCTTCGCGATCCCGTGCGGAAGCCCCTCGGTTTCCCTTAATAATAAGAAGAGGAAAAAAAAGTCGACGGAGCGAATTCTCGTCAACGATCTGACGCTCGCGGTGATAAGGATTGACCTTTTGTTTGTTAATCGATCGATCAATCGCCACAGTTTATCGCTTGTCTGTCGGACAATCCTGTCTCTCATTAGTTATGCATTGATGCGGGATTTTTCTGAATTGTCTAATGTTCCGCTCGCGCGTGCGTGCTTTCCTAATTGGTCCCGATATCCACCTATTACTTTTAATTCCGAGACAGGCATAGGCAGCTAGAAGTCGCTTGCTAGAAATCAGCCTGGGAACTCTCGTCGCTCCGCAGCACTGTGTAGCGACTGTATCGGTGCGGACACCTCTTCCCGAGGTTGTGTAGAAATCTTTGATTCTTCCTTACTCGGTCGCAGGAAGTCGTACGTAATGGCTCCGCCGTTGCTCTGAGGTCAGAGAAGGTGTACGACGGGATGGATACACGTACAGGATACAGAGCGACCGGCGACGGAGCGACTTGCGGCGTCCGTTCCGCGGTCTTAAACCCGTAAAGGTTTCGGGGATGCGCTTTCTTCGTTCTCAAATCTGAAACGCGCCGGAGCGTTAGTAGTGCAGAGGTGAGCGGCTGGGGTCGTCACTTCCGCTCAGCGAGCGAAGCGCATTGGGCATTCGATTTAAAAGTTTAATCAGAGACTTATAAAATTACGGTCCCCGCGCATGCGCTCAGCGCATCTCTGCGTTTCATTCGCGCGAATGATTTCGCCGTACGTGCCGCGCGCAAATATCGGCGAACATTTAGTACATCGGCGGAACACCGATTCCCCGCTCAAGTACGTACGTTAGGCGCACAAGTGTCTCATTTTTACATGGCGCGTCTCTCGCTGTAATTTCTTTATGTTCGTCGCGAGGCGAACAGATCGATGATTTAGCCACGCGTGCCACGCGCGGCCACGGCGTAAACGCGCGAGCTACAATCGCGTCGTGCGCGCATTTCATCGCATCCAACGCGACCGCGCCGCGTCGCATCATCGGCCGATGCAAGGGTGTGTTTGATTGGCCGACGCGATTATCCGAATAAAATGCACCAATCACGTGAGCAATTGCCCGCGCGTTCGAAAACTTTCTCCGCTCTTCTCATCTCCGCGGCCTGACCCCTTTCGCTCGGTATGAGGAAACGGGTGGGTTGAGGGAATAATTTATCTGGGACCACGTCTCGTTGACGTTGAAGGGAACGACCAAGCGAACGGGTGCCCCCTGTTGCTGCGTGCCGAACCGTGCAGGACACACCGCGCGCAGCGGCATTTCCCTTCTTGGCGAACGAAAGCCGCAAAGATTCATGAGGCTCAACGGACATGCCGATTTAGAGGATCGCCGCTGGTTTCTTTGTCTCGCCGCTCGGGCGACTCTGACGCGTGTGTGGCGTGTCTGTTCGCGGGTCGTGACCTGCTGAAGGAACATTTGTAAATGGAGAAGTCGCGTCGGAGTTGTCAAAAGGACAATTATCGCCTCGTAATTATCGTCTCCTTCATATCCCGCGCGACATTGGCGCGAAATCGGAACCTTCTGGAGCTTCCGATTCTCGCGTGCAGATTAGATTGTTACCTCTGCGAGAGAGTTACCGAGAGATTAACGGAAGATCGCCTAACGGATCACTAAGTAGTAGCAGTAGTACGGTACTAGTAGCGTACTAGATCGACTTAGGAGCGTGTCGTTACGGATATCGAGCATTGTACGCACGAACAATGTAACTGCATGTACAATAATATAGCGCATCGCACTTAACACATCGGCTTAATTAACTAAGACCTACGTCGAATCTCATCGCTACTCGTCTCGAGGAAAGATTCCTCGTGTGGGATTCATCGGTGTGGGCAGAATCGGTGAAGATAGAAGGCACCTTTGTGTTACGCAAAGTTCAACGTGTCGCAAAATTTGTCGCCACGAGCGCGTGGTTTGACAAAGAACGCGACTTCAACGCGCGTGCTCAGCGATGCATCAGTGTCCGATGATGACTCCTGGCGAATTAATATTTTCGAAACGACGCGGGCTCATTGCATTCGCGGTTGGAGACTGCTTCCTCTACTCTTGGTACAATCACCCCACATGAATCATTAAAGAAACAATGCTGAAGGCAGTGGCGTATCTATCATATGCGTGGGTGGTGCAGCTGCACCGACGCGAGCGAGGAACCTGGGGGAATCCCAACCGCGAGTTTAATGGCGCCCTCGATGTCCGATTTCGAATTTCTGTTTGATAGCGTGAGCTCCTCGCCAAAGATAAGAAATACCTCAACACTCCTTTTCTTCATCGATGTTCATCGATCCAAAGTTGAGCTAACTCTTAAGAAAACGGAACTCTCTTTTCCTCTATTCACAATTAATTGTCACAAACTATGATAATAGTCTCTCTCTCTCTCTCTCTCTCTCTCTCTCTCTTTTGATATATCAGGACAAGGAGGTCTTATCAACGATCGACGGCTATATTCGCAACGCATTCCCGAGTCCCGATCGCATTCCCTATATCTCCCTATATCTCCCTATATAACATAAGGGATGGCGAAAAGTGCACGCGGCGACGCTTGACCGACGGGAAGTTATATTCAATGAGAATGCCGTACGTTTTTGCGCGGCGATGCGCGGCTCGCAGCATCCCGCGAATCGGCTGAAACAATGGCTATTATGTGGAACACTCGCGCGCGCTTCTGCGCGTGCACACGTCCGCGAATATCGTAGGTGCACGTGTGCGTTACATATGTCGCGGTTTGCCTAGGACCACGTGTACGTGTTCTGGCGGAAGAGGAGAGCCCCGGAGGAGAGCCGTGCGCGCCGATGCACGCGCACTCGTGTCCGCGCTCGCGTGTGCACGCGTTTTGCGGTCGTTGTGTGGCGAGATGGGTTTCGTGCGCGCGACAGACAGCTGTTCGTACTATTATACCCGACGCATGGTCGCATAATGCCTTAAGGACAATCGTGGGAATTCCATTAAGTGGCCTTGAATGGTTCATTCATGTCGATCAACTCTTTTCCTAGCGGAACGGTTGACAGATCAATCGGGCTCGGGCACGAGAGCGACCCACGGGATTTCACTGTCGTTCGTGTCGCTCGTCTCGCTCGCTCTCGCCCGAAGAGAACGAGACGGAGAGAAACGCCAAAGCCAATTACGATCGCGCAGTCCTCGTGATACGGAATCGATCTCCGACGCTACTCGCGATCATCGCGAGCTATCGCCGCGTCGAAGAATGCTGCTCGGAGAATCGATCGATCGATTCGCGCGCGATTCGGTCGCGCTTATCGGCGCATTCCTCGGAGAATCCTACGCGTTTGATTGCGCGCTCGCTTGGCGCTTTCTTAACCGTTCGATAATCAATAAGCATTTAAAAAATCGAGCGTTATTGTGTCTCGAATATCGCTGCGATTCTGTTTCGCGCAGCTTGGCGCGTCTCTATCGACTCTCCGTGCATGGGAATTTCCGGAGCGAATCAGTCGCCGGTGCAGCCCGGCCGATGCAAGTTTCTCATTCTTCTTCCGTTTTCCAGGATGCTGGATAATTATGACCGAGGTGAGGTGACACCACCACCACCGATGAGCGGTTACGGCGGCTCTCCCGGACTCTTGGCACTTCATTCCTCGCTTTACGCGACTCCCACGTCGAGGACTTACGACATCGATTCCGGTATCGACGGCAACGACAGCTCGATGCCCATCGATACTCAAATCATCTCGGTACGCGTTTCAGCCAATTTTACATTCCTACGAGGCGTCGTTCTCCAGATAGATCCGCGCACTTCTCATCGGCAGGGTGCATATGGATTGGCATTATAGACACACCTACGTTCGGCGCGCGCGCGCGCGCGCGCGCATAGTGACTTTCCGCTCGCGAACTGTAAGGCGAACGTGTGGAAATAAAGTTAAGCCGAAACCGCAGAACGATGATGCGGAAACTAGAATAGCAAAATTGCCACGCCACGCCGTAACGAATCGCTAATCGATGCGTGATTCGTGATTGATCTCCCGTACTATAATTAACAGCCGCTGAACAAATTGTTCGTTGCTGTCTGCGAAATCGCGAATCGCCCATCGCGAATCAGGCCATAGATCTCGACATTTCTGGAATTCCCCTCTCCTCGATCATGCCGCGTTCCCTTCGTTCTACTCGTACTCGGAGAGTATCGGAGAGAGATATTCGCGAGTAATCGTGCAAGTAGCACGCGAATGGCTCGCGAGGATGTTTCACGAGATAGCATTTCCTGAAATCAGATACCGAGCATGCTGAGTGGTCCAGCACAGCAACGATTGGAGGACATGCCCTGGCTGGCTTCCGGTCCGTCGTTGGAATACCAACAGGGCATCTCGTCGATTCCCGCGGGAGTGAAGATGTGCCATCCCGGTGGCGGCAGCGCCCAGAGGAGCCTCAAGGAACAGCGGATACGTCGTCCGATGAACGCGTTCATGGTCTGGGCAAAGGTCGAGCGCAAGAAATTGGCCGACGAGAATCCCGATCTCCACAATGCCGATCTCAGCAAGATGCTCGGTAAGTGCGCATGAAATATCTTCCCCCGAAGCTATGGGAGGGAATCTATACAGCCCGCAATGCTATCTGCGCTATCGGCATTCATTAGATAATTTCCTAATATCGAGACGGAATCGTGACGAGGCGCGTGAACTGAATGGAAGAATATTCTGGTAGGTTCTTGGAGCATTTTCTCACCTTGTGTGCATCGATTGTCTTGAGAACCTTGTGAAAAACGCCTCGGCAAACGCCGACCTGTTGACAAGATACCGCAGAATACATGCCATTTTCTCCTCGGAGATGTAAATTCTCGTTATTCTCTAGAAATTCACCGCATCTTATGGAAGATAGTAATACAACTCGCTGCGTTAAACAAATGAGACATACAGTTTGCTAAAGAATCATCGTAAACATGCAGAACGCAATTAAACGGTCTTGCCGCGGAAAAATTGTCTATTCCCGGACGCGAGGAATCCGAGTACAAGAGTACAGCTGCCTCTCGCATACAAGATATATATACGGGAACAATGTTGCCTTCTCGCGTGAATTCGCGCGAAAAGGCTTTTCCGCCGGGAAACCGATTATGGGAATAAGAAAGCAGGAAAAATCTTTCTCGCGGCGCGTTATCATTAAATTAATTGCAGGCCGGCGAACGGAATTAATTTAATTGCGCATTAGAAAGCCGCCCGAATGGACGGAGGGGGAGGCGGAGGGGGGGGGGCGGCGGCGGCGGGGGCGGGGGCTGTGCGCGAGGAGAAAAGAGAGAAAACTCAAGGGACCGGAGATCGGAGGAGGTAAAAGAGTTACGTTAGCGCGGCGACGTTGGCGCGATTATTTATCGAGCTACATCATTGCGCGAAATGCACGGCTGTGGCTGTGCGGGTAGCCTCCGTAAATGTAACTCGTAGCCTCTCGCTCGTATCACCGAGTACTTGCGCAATCGAGATAGGGAAATCGTTTTCTTATCGCGTCGCGCCGTCGTTCGAGTTCTCTTGTCAAATCTGGCTTTGATCGCTGCATTATCGTCGGTAATTCTCAACCACGCTTAATCGGCATGATACAGACATTCAATGAAGACGAGACGTCGTTTTGTTATCTCAATATCGCGCACGTCGGGCGTTATTTTCGGGAATTAAAACGTGACGACGGACGGTCTTGCGGTTGATATCTTCTTTCTCTATTCCCTCCCTCCCTCTCTCTCTCTCTCTCTCTCTCTCTCTCTCTCTCTCTTTCTTCTTATCCCTGGTATGTCACCCCCGCGTGAAAACCGAGTATCCATCAACCGGTACCTAACGATCTGTCAGCACCGACCGGCTCGTGCGCGCGCGCGCGCGCGCTCGCGCTCGCGCTTGCGCGTTATCGTGGACAGCTATACCTTGAATTATCGGCAATTGGCATCCACAACGTTATTGGCATTTGAACGATCGAGCGGCCGTCGTGCAGAAAATTGTAAACTCTCCTCCGCGTGTATGCCCACCTACCTACCTAACATATCCATGCCTCCCCATTTCAGTGCCCCGCGTGCATCGTGTGTGTTTAGGCTCGCGCGTGTGCCGCGTACGCGCACACGTGTTCTTCTCTCTGTCCTCCCCCTCCCCCTCCCCCTGCCACCTATCGCGCCTCTTTCCCTTCGTTCCACCTTTTCCTTCGCCTCTCTTTCTCGTTCTCTCTTTGTTCGTTTGTCTCGCGCCGACGAGCAAGCCCGTAAATCACCAATACCTCTCCCTCCTCCCCCTCCCTCCCCC